>WOXC01011134.1:0-352548 GCA_011680675.1 Gymnobelideus leadbeateri | reverse complement strand
ATTCTTCTCCTCATTGCCCTTTTGGGCCTCCTTTGCCATTTGAGTTAGTCTATTTTTTAAGGTGTTGTTTTCCTCAGTCAGGCTGTTGACCCTCATTTCATACTTTTCCTGCATCCTTCTCATTTCTCTTTCCAATTTTTTCTCCACTTCTCTTATTTGATTTTTAAAGTCCTTCTTAAGGTCCTCTATGGTCTGCAACCCGCTCATGGTTTCCCCTGGGGCTTTTGGAGCAGGACTTCTTACCTCACAGTCCTTTTCCCGCTCTAAGCCCCCAAAATAGGAGTCTAGGGTTGCATTTTTCTGTTTCCTTTGCCTTGGCATGTTGCCACTTAATTACTTGACTTTTGGGCTTGTTGCCACACTATGGCTTTAAGGCCAGATAGAGGAATTTTCGTCCCAAACGTGTGGGGGGCAACTTCCGTTTCTGGCAAGCTGTAAACCCACCCACGACTTCCACCCTAGATCACAATCTAGATCCAGGGAGGTTAAAGCAAGAGCGATTACCCCCCAAGACTGATCGCTTGATCTCCCTACAAATTTGCAGGCTGGGAGCCCGGGCTGCCTCTGAAAACTACAAAATGGCGTTTGTCCTCACCGGCTTCTAGCCCCCAGGGGAGGGAGCCGACGCATTCCCTAATACCAGTCCCAAAGTCCATAGGACACTAACCTCTTACTTTGTCCCAGGCAAGTCTATGTTGATAATTCTGGAGTAGCCACAGCTCCTGGTGTTCTGGGCTTCCTCCAGCTGGCTGCTGGCCCTGCTGCCCTGGGGCTAAAACCTCGGCTCATGCGGACCTGGGCTCGGCTCGGCTCAGCTCCTGCGCTCTGCGCGCTGCACGCTGCCAGGTCCCAGACCACTGCGCTGGTCCTTCCTGCAGGGCTGCTGGGCTGTCCTCAGCTGGAGTTTAGCTTCTCTGTGTTGTTCTGTGGGTGCTGGGGCTCCTGAAGTTGTTCAGAGTCCCCTTTTACATCGTTTGGGGGGTATGTGGGGGCAGAGTGGCTTGGATGAGCTGTTTCTACTCCACCATCTTGGCTCCGCCCCCTAAAGGCATCATTTCTAAAATATATAGAGAAATGAATGAAATTTACAAGGATATAAGTCATTCCACAATGGAAAAATGGTAAAGGATATGAACAGGCAGTTTTCAGAGGAAGAAATTAAAACTAACTATAATCATATGAAAAAATTATCTAAATCACTTTTGATGAGAGAGATGCAAATAAAAACAACTCTGAAGTACCACCTCACACTTATCAGATTGGCCATCATGGCAAAATAGGAAAATGATAGATATTGGAGACAATGTGGGAATGTTGGGACACTAATTTATTGTTGGTGGAGCTGTGAATTGATCTGAACATTCTGGAGACAAATTTGGAACTATACACAAAGGTTTATAAGAAAAAAAAAAGTCCATACCCTTTGACCCAGAAGTACCACTTCTAGGGATGTATCCCAAAATATCATAAAATGAAAAAAGTACCCACATGTACAAAAATATTTATTTATTTATTTATTTATTTATTTATTTATTTATTTATTTATTTATTTATTTATTTATTTATTTGTTTATTTATTTATTTATTTATTTATTTTAAAGCAATTGGGGTTAAGTAACTTGCTCAGGGTTACAAGGCTAGTCATTATTTATGCGTGGGTGCTCATTTTCTGAGGCCGGATCTGATCTCGGGTCATCCCAACTCCGAGGCTGGCACTCTTACTCACTGCGCCACCTAGCGGCCCCTTTAGGGCAATTGGGGTTAAGTAACTTGCCCAAGGTTACAAGGCTAGGTTTTTGTTTGTATGGATTAAGTGTCAGAGGCCGGCTCCGAACTCAGGTCCTTCTGATTCCAGGGCCGGCGCTCTACTCACTGAGCCACCTAGCCGCCCCTCAAAAATATTTATAACAACTCTTTTTTTGGTAATCAAGAACTTGAAATTGAGAGCATGCCCATCATTTAGTGAATGGGTAAACAAGGTGTGGCATATATGAATGCAATGGAATACTATTGTGCTATAAGAAATGATTAACAGGCAGACATTAAAGAGATCTGGGAGCACCTATATGAACTGATGTTGAGTGAGCAAAGTAGAACCATGATAACACAATATCAGCCACAGTGTATTAGACCTGGTTTTGATAGACTTAGCCCTTCTAACCAATAAAGGGATCTAAAACAATTCCAAAGGACACATGATGGAAAATGCCAGCCATATTCAGATAAAGAACTATGGAGTCTGAATGCAGAATGAAGGAAAGTATTTTCTGTTTTGCTTTGTTTTATTTTTTTCTCCTTCACATGGTTTTTCTTATTCATTATGATTTTAATGTGCTATATAACTCATGTGAATTTATATTTAATAAGAACGCATGTGTATAGTGCATATCAGATTGCAAGTTGTCCTGGAAACGGAGGGAGAAAGGAGGGAGAGAAAATTTTAAACTTAGGGAAGTGAATGTTGAAAAGTAAAAATAAATAATTTAATAAATTGTCACCAAAAGTATATATTTTACATTTGCAATGCTCTCAATATTTTCTTTGTTCCTAAATTATTTCTTTATCCATAAATCCCCCCAAAATCTTAATTTGCTTAAAGTATCACCATGTATGTGTAAATTCTGTACCCATTTTGACCTTTTATTGGTATATGGAGCGAGATGTTGGTCTATACCTGGTTTCTACCATGGTATTATCTAGTTTTCCAAACGTTTTGGTCAGAAAATGAGTTTTTCTTCCAAACTTGCAGGACTTTTGGTTTATTATATACTAGATTATAATGGCCATTTACTATGATGTCATTTGTACTTGATCTATTCCATTGATCCACAATTCTGTTTCTCAGCTAGTACCAAATTGTTTTGATAAATACCATTTTCTAGTACAGTTTGAGATCTTATACACTAGAGTACATAATTTCAATTTTTGCATTGATTCCTTTGATATCTCTGAGGTTTTATCATTTCAGTTGAAGCTTACTATTTTTTCTAGGTCTATAAAATTATTTTTGATCCATTGTTATGGCACTGAGAAAATTATTTTAGTTGGAATTTCCATTTTTATTTTATCCCCTTGGTGTACACATGAGTAATTAATATATTTTCCAATTGTTTAGAATTGTTTTTATTTATGTGAAGAGTGTTTTATAGTTGTATCCCTTAAGTTTGGCTTGGAAGATATACTCCCAAATATTTTATATTGTCTACAGTTATTTTAAATGGAATCTCTTTTTATCCCCTGCTGCTGAGTTTTGTTGGTAGTATAAAAAATGCTGGGGGAGCAGGGTCAATATAACGGAGTACAAACAGCACTTCTGTGGAGCTCCAGCACACAACACTTCAAAATTATGTAAAAGGGGGACAATGAATGACTGGTGGAGGTCCAGATCCCACACAATGACACAGAGAAGCTAACCTCACACAGAGGACAGTACTGCAGCCCGGCCAGAAGCAGCCAGAGAAGAGCACTGGGAACCACCAGCACAGCACTCTGGGAGCCAAGTGAAGGCCCTCGTGAGTTCAAGTTTTAGCCTGAGGGCAGCCAGACCAGCTTCTGGTTGGAGGGATCCCAGAACACCAGCAAATGTGGAGTATCCAGAATTATCAAGACATAAATGCCAAGGACAAAGTGAGAGGTCAGTGCTCTATGGAATTTGGGACTGGTTGGGAGGCTGTGTCAGCTTCTTCCCCTAGCGGTGAGAAGGCAATGAGGAGCAGGTGCAGCTTGCGCCACATTGCCATTGCAGCTTCAGTTCTTGGGCTGCAAATTGTACCAGGATCTGGAGTTCAGCGTGGGGGGTAAGGGCTCTTGCTTTACCCTTCTTGGATATGGATTGCAATCTGGGGTGGAGGTCTTGGGGTGTGTGACCAGCTTACCAGAGTGTATGGAGGCTTCACACGTTGGGGCGAAAGTTCCCCTGGCTGGAGGTAAAGTCCTACTGTGGCAACAAGCCCAAAAAAGTCAAGGAATTGAGTGGCAACATGCCTAGGCAAAGGAAACAAAATAAACAGAAAAATACAACATTAGACTCCAATTATGGGGGCAAAGAGGATCAAAGCATGGAACAGGAAGAGGACTGTGAGGTCAGAATTATTTCAGCAAAAACCCCAAATAAAAATATGAGCTGCTTACACGCCATAGAGGATCTTAAGAAGCAGATAAGAAAAGTGGGGGGGAGGAATTAGGAAGATAAATGAGAAAGATGCAAGAAAAGTATGAAATGAGAGTCAACAGTCTGATGGAGGAAAATAACACCTTAAAAAGCAGACTAACTCAAATGGCAAAAGAGGATCAAAAAGGCATTGAGGAGAAGAATGCGTTAAAAAGTAGAATTTCCCAGATGGAAAAAGAATCTCAAAAGCTCATTGAGGAGAATCATTCCTTCAGAATTCGACTGGAGGAAATGGAACTTATTGCCTTTATGAGACATCAAGATGCTGTTAAGCAGATCCAAACAAATGAAAGAATAGAAGGCAATGTGAAATATCTCATGGGAAAAACCACTGACCCGGACAATAGATCAAGGAGAGACAATATAAAAATTATTGGAGTACCTGAAAACCATGGTCAAAGAAAGAATCTAGAAATCATCCTTGAAGAAATTCTCAAGTTAAATTGCCTAGATGTTTTAGAACCAGAGAGAAAAATAGAGTTTGAAAGAATCCACAGATCACCTCCTGAAAAAGATACCAAAAAGAAAACTCCTAGGAATATTGTAGCCAGGTTCCAGAATACCCACATCAAGGAGAAAATATTACAAGCAGCCAGGAAGAAACAATTTCAATATTGTGGAAACACAATCAGGATAACACAAGATATGGCAGTTTCTACACTGAGGGATGGAATGGCATGGAATATAATATTCTGGAAGGCAAAGGACTTGAGATTAAAATAAAGAATCACCTACCCGGCAAAACCGAGTATCTTGTTGCAGGGGGAAATGTGGTCATTCAGGGGAATAGAGGACTTCCAAGCATTCTTTTTTTTTATTAATTTATTAGTTTAGTTTCAGTTAACAAGATTCAATTCCGTAGTTCCTTGATTTTCAAATTTCCTTTACTTCCCTCCCCCCTCCCCTCATGACAGCATATAGTACAGTATAGGGTCTGCAAATGCATTCATATTAAACATTATTCCAATTACAAAGGCATATTGTACTACGTGGGATGAAAGATGGTAAGAAAGAAGTAAAACCAAACAATGAGAAGAACAAGATCATTTAGTTTGCTTCCATCAGGATTCAGGCTCAGTTCTTTCTAGTTATATCTCTGGATGGCGCATTTCTCACTTTCTTGAGTCATTCGGGATTAAATTATATCACTGCATTGCTGAAAAGAGTCCAGTCTGTCATAGATCCAGCCACGAGCAATTGATATTTTTCCAACTATTTAGATCTGATTTTATTTGTGTGAGAAGTGTTTTGTAGTTGTAATCATATAGATTCTGGGTTTGTTTTGGCAATTAGATTCCCAAATATTTTATAATGTCTACAGTGACTTTAAATGGGATTTCTCTTTCTATCTCTTGCTGTTGAGTTTTATTAGAGATGTACAGGAATGCTGAGGATTTATGTGGGTTTATTTTATATCCTGCAAATTTGACAAATTTATTTATTGTCTCAAGTAATTTTTTACTTGATTCTCTAGGATTCTCAAAGTATATCATCATATCATCTGCCAAGAGTGACAGCTTGGTCACTTCTTTGCCTAATTTGGTTCCTTTGATTTCTTTTTCTTCTCTAATTGCTACTGCTAAGGTTTCTAGTACCAGATTGAATAAGCGGGGTGATAGTGGACACTCTTGTTTCACTCCTGATCTTATTGGAAAGGCTTCTAGTTTATCCCCATTGCATATAATACTTGCTGATGGTTTTAGATAGATGCTAGCAACTATTTTAAGGAAGGCTCCATTTATTCCTATACTTTCTAGTATTTTTAATAGGAATGGATGTTGTGCTTTGTCAAAAGCCTTTTCTGCATCTATTCAGATGATCATGTGGTTTTTGCTAGTTTTGTTGTTGATATGCTCAATTATACTGATGGTTTTCCTAATAATAAACCATCCTTGCATTCCTGGAATGAATCTTACCTGATCAGGGTGTATTATTTTTGTGATAAGTTGTTGGAGTCTTTTGGCTAATATTTTATTTAGAATTTTTGCGTCTAAATTCATGAGGGAGATTGGTCTATAATTTTCTTTCTCTTTTATCTCTTCATGATTTAGGAATCAGTACCATATTTGTGTCATAGAAAGAGTTTGGTAGGACTCCTTCTTCACTAATTTTCCCAAACAGTTTGTAGAGTATTGGAATCAATTGTTCTTTAAATGTTTGATAGAATTCACTAGTGAACCCATCTGGCCCTGGGGACTTTTTCCTAGGGAGTTCATTGATGGCTTGTTTGATTTCTTTTTCTTTGATGGGCTTATTTAGGTAATTCACTTCCTCTTCAGTTAATCTGGGCAATTTATGATTTTGTAAATATTCATCCATTTCACAAAGATTGTCATATTTATGTGCATACAATTGGGAAAAATAATTCCTCATTATTTTTTTGATTTCCTATTCATTGGAGGTAGATTCACCCTTTTTATTTTTGATACTCATAATTGGGTTTTCTTCTTTCTTTTTTATTATCATATTGACTAAGGGTCTGTCAATTTTGTTGATTTTTTCATAAAACCAGCTCTTAGTTTTATTTATTAATTCAATGGTTTTCTTAATTTCAATTTTATTAATCTCACCTTTGGTTTTCAATATTTCTAATTTAGTACTAAATTGGGGATTTTCAATTTGTTCTTTTTCTAGCTTTTTCAATTGCACGTCCAAGTCATTGACCTCCCTTCTCTCTGCTTTAATTAAGTATGCACTCAGGGATATAAAACTTCCCCTGAGAACTGTCTTTAGTGCATCCCACAAATTTTGGTATGTTATTTCATTATTATCATTCTCTTGAATGAAATTATTGATTGTTTCTATAATTTCGTCTTTGACCCACCAATTTTTTAGGATTAAATTGTTTAGTTTCCAATTAGTTTTTAGTGTATCTTTCCATGGCCCTTTATTGCATATAATTTTTATTGCATCATGATCTGAGAATGATGCGCTTACTATTTCTGCCTTTCTGCACTGGATTGTGAGGTTTTTATGTCCTAGTACATGGTCTATTTTTGAGTATGTACCATGCACTGCTGAGAAGAAAGCAAATTCCTTTTTATCCCCATTCAGTTTTCTCCAGAGATCCATCATATCTAGTCTCTCTAAGATTCTATTCACCTCCTTAACTTCTTTCTTGTTTATTTTGAGGTTAGATTTATCGAGTTCAGAGCGGGGGAGATTAAGGTCCCCCACTAGTATAGTTTTGCTATCTATTTCTTCCTCTAATTCGTTTAACTTCTCTAGGAATTTGGATGCTATGCCACTTGGTGCATATATATTAAGTACTGATATTGCTTCATTCTCAATGGTGCCTTTTAGTAGGATATAGTTTCCTTCCTTATCTCTTAATTAGATCTATTTTTGCTTTTGCTTTATCTGAGATAAGTATTGCTACCCCTGCTTTTTTTACTTTAGCTGAGGCATAATAAATTTTATTCCAACCTTTTACCTTTACCCTGTGGGTATCCCTTTGTTTCAAATGTGTTTCTTGAAGACAGAATATTGTAGGATTATGGTTTTTAATCCATTCTGCTATCCGCCTCTGTTTTATGGGAGAGTTCATCCCATTCACATTCACAGTAATGATGACTATCTGTCTCTTCCCTTCCATCCTATTCCCTCCCCTGTTTATGTTTTTGTTTATTCCTTCTCCCTTCCCCTCCTTGAAGTTTTCCCTTTTGACCAACCCCTCCCTCAGTGTTCCCACCCAGTGACCCCCCTTCTTAACCTACCCTCTCCCCTTACTACTATTTCCCTCCCTTCTAATCCCTCCCTTTAGTCTCCTCCTTTTCACCCCCCCTTACCCTCCCACTATCTATAGGACACAATAAATATTTATACTTATCAGAGTAAATTACTCCCCGTTTGATTCCAAACCAATGAGAGTAAATTTCAAACAGTGCTCCTCTCCCTCCCTCCAATTCCTCAATTTAATGAATTTATGTGTCTATTCACGTTAGATTCTTAAACTTCACTGATTAATTTGATCCTTCTTTGAACCAGAACCAGTCAGAATAGTGTTTAAATGATGTTCCTCTCCCTCTTACTTTCCCTTTTTCTATAGTGTGTTTTGATGCCTCTTCAGATGGCATATTTTACCTTTTCCTAGCTCATCCTTTCCTTTTTCCCATTACAGTACCTTTGATCCCCTTAATAGTCTTTTTTTTTTTAGACTCCATGTTAGTGCATTCATACCCACACCTTCTAAGTATAACCCTTTGGCAGGTCATGATAATCATAGAGATTTCAAATATTGACAGTTATCAGCTCCACATATAGGGATGTGAACATTTTGCTCTTGTTGCATCCCAGGTAATGAGCTTGTGTTTGTGGGTGTGGGTGTGTGCACTTCTGCATGTGTGAGTCTATGTTACCCTTGTTTACCTTTTTATGTCCTTCTGGAGTCTTGTAATTGGAGATCAAATTTTCCATTGAGCTCTGGCTTTTTCATTAGGAAAGTCTGGAAGTCCCTTACTTCATTAAACATCCATCTCCTTGCCTGAAAGATTATGCTCAGTTTTGCCGGGTAGTTGATCCTTGGTTGTAGTCTTAGCTCTCTTGCCCTACGAAATATCAAATTCCAGTCCCTCCACTCTTTTAATGCAGAAGCTGCTAGGTCCTGTGTGATCCTTACTGTAGTTCCTCGATATTTGAATTGTTTCTTTTTGGCTGCTTGTAGAATTTTTCTTTAATCTTATAATTCTGGAATTTGGCTACTATATTTCTTGGAGTTTTCAATTTGGGATCTCTTTCAGGAGGAGTCCGGTGAATTCTATCAATAGCTATTTTATCTTCTGATTCCAGGACCTCAGGACAGTTTTCTTTGACAATCTCTTGGAGGATGTTGTCTAGCCTGATTTTCTCATCATGGCTTTCTGGTAGACCAATAATTCTTAGGTTGTCTCTCCTGGATCTGTTCTCTAGGTCAGTTATTTTTCCAGTGAGATATTTTACATTTTCTTCCAATTTTTCGATCATCTTGTTTTTTTTGATTGACTCCTGCTGCATCATAGAGTTCTGAGTTTCAGTTTGATGGTATCTAATTTTTAGTGAATTATAGTCTTCAGTTAGTTTTCGAAGTTCCTTTTTTAGGGAGGTATTTTCTTTTTCCAAGTTGGTCACTGCCTCCCTGATTTGGTCTTTAAAATTTTTCTTAAGCTCCTCCAGGAATGCTATTTGGGCTTGAGACTAGATCATGTTTCCTTCTGTGATCTCTGGTGTGGGCAGAGAGTCTATATTGTCCTGTGAGTTTTGTTGTTCTTGCCCTGCATAGTATGCTCGAATAGACTTTCTTGCCTTCCCCTTCTCTTTTTCAGCTTCCTTCCTTCCCATTGTGACTTCCTGTTTCTTAGTGTCTCAGGCTATGAGTTTGGGGCCTGATCCTTGACTTTGAATACCTCTGGGTGGCTAGTTTATGGCTAAGTCAGGGAAGTCAGTGAGGAATGTAGATGTGTAGGTGGGGATGAGTCTGACCACTTCAGATTTCTGCCTCTATACCCCTGGGCTATAAGTAGGCTTTTGTTGGTGAGGTGAGGTGGGGCTTGTTGGGTCCCCTCCCTCTCTTCTCTTCAGATTCCTGGCTGTCTCAGTTACACCCCTTCTTGGAGATTCTCAAGCATGAGGCTATTTCCATTAACTTGGGATTTCAATCTGGGTGGGAGACTTATCTTTGGGTTTTCTGCTTCATGAAGGAGGGATGGGAGGATTGGAGCAGCTAGAATTTACTTTGCCATTCCAGCCCCTGTATTATACAGGCAGGCAGTTTCTAAACTTCCAGGCTGGGGGCTGAATGCAGCCTGAGAAGCCACTCTCTCCACTGGGAGCCCGACTCTCCTACCTGGCTCCAATGATCCCTTCCCTCTGCGAGATGACTGTGATTCATCCTTGGTAAGTCTGCAGGCTGGGGCTTTTTCTCTCTCTGGTGTAGTCTGCTTGCCTGCTCTTAGGTCTGAGCTGTGCAGACCCCACGCGTTCTGCGCTCGACCTGTGTGGACACACTGGGCAACCTCCTGGGCTGGATTCTGCCACACTCTGTCTTCTTCTGGGCTCCGTCACTCCGGAATCCGCTCAGATTTACCCTTTGTGACTTAGTGAAAGAGGAGCTCAGCGAGGTTACTGCTTCCTTTCTGCCATCTTGGGCATTCAGTGGAATAGTGGACTTTCAAGCATTCTTTAGGAAAAAGCCAGATTTGAATAGAAAATTTAACATTCAAATAAAAAGGAAGAGATGCTTGAGAATGTAAACAGAGAAAAGAAATCACTATGAACTTATCAAAGTTTAACTATTTACATTCCTACACAGAAAAACAATAACTGTAACTGATGAACTTTTCTCAGCATGAAAATAGTCGAAGAAGGGTATATGGGCCTATGAATACATATGTGAATTGTGTATATATGTTTTCAGGTATATGTAGTTAGAGGGAACAGGTCGAATTTAATAGGAAGGGATGATACTTTAAAGGTGAGGTTAAGAGGTGAGAGAGTAATATGGTGAGGGGGAATAGGAAGAGATAATGTGGTGAATGTCTTGTGTAGAGCAGCCTGGGGAAGGTGGTTGCAGGGGAGGGGAGGAAGAGGAAGGAAAAAAGGCAAAACCTTATTCTTATTGAATTTGGACCAGGGAGAGAATAACATGAATACTAAATATGTTGTCACACCCTACAGGAGCATGGAGGGAGGGGCATGGGGGAAGGTGGTGGAGTGGAGGGTGGGCTGGGGGGGAGGGAAGTTGGAAGCACCCACTTTTTAAAAGGGACAGGATCAAGGTGGGGAGTGGACCAGATGGAAGGTGGGATGGGAGGGAGGGAAATATAGTCAGTCTTTTACAATATATCTACTATCATAATGTTTTGCATAGATACACATGTACAGCTATACTGAGTTGCTTATCTTCCTTTAAAAATCAAATTATACATATATATTATGATTAATATTATTTTGCATAGAATTGGGAGAAAATATGTGAAGGCATTGGGACATGGGGATTCACCTCGCCGAACTGGAAAAGTCGAAGGGGGAATGGGAGAAGAGATGGGAGACAGCAGATTGGTTTAGGGGATATCCTGTATGACAGTTATTCTGGGGTCTTCGGTAGGTGAAAAATAGGGAAAAAAATGTAACTCAAAATCTAACAGAAATGAATGATGTAAACCAGAAGTTAATAAATCATTTAGAAAAGAAAAGAAAAGAAATGCTGATGATTTCTGTGCTTATATTTTGTATCCTACAACTTTGCTATTTTGCACTTTATTTCAACTTTTTTTTTACTTGATTCTTTAGGGTTTTCTAATTATACCATCATAATATTTATAAAGTGATGGTTTTGCTTCCTCATTTTTTATTATATGTTTTTGTCTCATGGATATAGCTAAACTTTCTAGTACGGTATTAAATAATAGAGGTGACAATGCCATCCTTGCTTCAGCCCTGATTTTATTGGAAAGACTTATAGTTTATTTCCATTACAGACAATGTTTTCTGATAGTTTTAGATAAATATTATTTATCATTTTGAGATAAACTCCATTTATTACTTTTCCCTCTATGGTTTTTGATAGGGAGGGGTGCTGGATTTTGGCAGATACTTTTTTTCTGCACCTATTAAAATAATTGCATAATTTCTGTTAATTTTGTTATTGAAAGGGCCAATTATGCAGATGTTTATCCAATATTGACTCAAAGCCACATTCCTGGTATAAAACTAACCTGGTCCTAATGTATAATCCTTGTTATATATTGATGTGATGTTTTTGAAACTGCTTTATTAAAAAATTTACATCAATCCTTATTAGGTGAATTGGTCAATAATTTTCTTTCTGTTTTGGCTCTTCTTAGGGTATCAAAACCATATTTGTGTCAAGGAATTTGCTATGACTTCTGCACCTCGATTTTTTTTTTCCTCAAAGATTTTATGTAGTATAGGGATTAATTAGGCTTTAAATGTTTGGTCAATTTGCTAGTGAATGAATGTGGTCCTCAGGATTATTTTTAAAGAAAGTAATTGATGGCTTGTTCAATTTCTTTCCATAAGATTGGGTTACTTAAGTATTGCATTTTTCTGTTAATTTGGTTAATTTGAATTTTTGCAAATATTAATCTATTTCCTGTAGATGGCAAACGTATAGGCATAAAATTGGGTAAAATGGCTCGTAAAATAGTCATAATTTACTTTTCATGGTTTTTAAATTCATCCCTTTCATTTTTTAACAAATGCTTTATTAACTTCTGTTTTACATCATTCATTTCCGCCAGATTTTGAGTTACAATCATTCCCCCCCTCCTGTTTTTCCCCTACCCAACCTCCCAGAAGAGCAGTCCCGCAAGATATCGTTTACTCCAATCTGCTCTCTCCATACCTTCTCCCATACCCCCTTTGACTTTTCCATTAGAGGAAGGTGAATCTTTCTGTCCCAATGCCTACACATCTTATCTCCCAATTACAAGCAAAAGAGTATTGATAATAGTATTTATATATATTTGAGACATTTAATGTTAAGACCTCGAATTTCAGATCCATTTCCTTCCACCCTTGTCACCCATTCCCTCTGGGAATACAAGTAATTTAGTATTTGTTGTACATGTCTAGCTATGCAAAACATTATCCTAGTAGATATATTGTACAAGGCTGCTTATAATTCCCTCCCACTCATCCCACCCCCAACCTGGTATATTCCCTACATGATCTTGTCCCTCTTCTATAGTGGGTACTTCCAACCTCCCCTCCCCCCAAGGATGCCCTCCCATCCATCATCCCACCTCTCATCCCCCTTCCGCCTATTCTACTGCAGGTTGAGATATATCATTTAGTATGTATGTCATTCTCTCCCTGAACCAAATGCAATGAGAATGTAGTTTTGCCTCTTTGTCTTCCTATTCTCCCCTGCCCTTGCAACCACTTCCCCTTGCTTCTTCTACATGAGATAGTTTACCCTACCCTGTCTCTCCCCATCTCCTCTTGCCACTTTCCTCTCTCACCTCATGATTTCTTCCCTTGAGTATTCTCCCTTCCCAACAAATTCAACTTATGCCCTCTATCCATATATGACTGTAACCATATAAACACACATTCACATATGTATTCATATGACCACACACACTTCTTCCATTATTTTCATAGTGAGAAAGATATCATCAGTCACAGTTATTGCTTTTCCATATAGGAATGTAAATAGTTCAACTTTGATAAGTTCCTTTTGATTTCTTTTCCCTGATTACCTTCTCAGGCATCTCTTGCTTCTTGTGTCTGGAAGAAAAATTTTCTATTCAATTCTTCTTTTTTCCTCAAGAATTCTTGAAAGTCCTCTATTCCACTGAATGCCCATATTTTCCCCTGAAACAAAATACTCAGTTTTGCTGGGTAGGTGACCCTTGGGTTCATTCCCAGTTCTTTTGCCCTCTGGAATATCATATTCCATGCCCTTCAGTCCCTCAGTGTAGAAGCTGCCAGGTCCTGTGCTATTCTGATTGTGTTTCCACAACATCGAAATTGTTTCTTCCCTGCTGTTTGTAGTATTTTCTCCTTGATCTGGGGATTCTGGAACCTGGCTATACTATTCCTGGGAGTTTTCTTTTTGGGATCTTTTTCAGGAGGTGATCAGTGGATTATTTCAACCTCTATTTTGCCCTCTGGATCTAAAACATCAGGGCAATTTTCCTTGAGAATTTCTTGAAGGGTGATTTCTAGGTTCTTTCTTTGATCATGGCTTTTGGGTAGTCCAATAATTTTTAAATTGTCTCTCCTGGATCTATTTTCCAGGTCAGTTGTTTTTCCCACGAGATATTTCACATTGCCTTCTAATCTTTCAGTTGTTTGGATCTGCTTAACAGCATCTTGATTTCTCATAAAGTCATTAGCTTCCATTTGCTCCAGTCTAACTCTGAAGGAATGAATCTCCTCAGTGAACTTTTGAGATTCTTTTTCCATCTGCCAAATTCAACTTTTTAAGGCATTCTTCTCCTCATTGCCCTTTTGGGCCTCCTTTGCCATTTGAGTTAGTCTATTTTTTAAGGTGTTGTTTTCCTCAGTCAGGCTATTGACCCTCATTTCATACCTTTCCTGCATCCTTCTCATTTCTCTTTCCAATTTTTCCTCCACTTCTCTTATTTGATTTTTAAAGTCCTTCTTAAGGTCCTCTATGGCCTGCAACCCGCTCATGGTTTCCCCTGGGGCTTTTGGAGCAGGACTTCTGACCTCACAGTCATTTTCCCTCTCTATGCCCCCAAAATAGGAGTCTAGGGTTGCATTTTTTCTGTTTCCTTTGCCTTGGAATGTTGCCACTTAATTACTTGACTTTTGGGTTTGTTGCCACACTATGGCTTTGCTGACAGATAGGGGAATTTTTGTCCCGAACATGTGGGAGGGCAACTTCCGTTTTTGGTAAGCTCTAAACCCACCCACAACCTCCACCCCAGATCACAATCCAGATCCAGGGAGGTTAAAGCAAGAGCGATTACCCCCCAAGACTGATTGCTGGATCTGCCTACAGTTCCCAGGCCAGGAGCTGGAGCTGCCTCTGAAAACTACAAAATGGCATGTCTCCTCAGCCTTCTAGTCCCCAGGGGAGGAAGCTGTGTTCCCCAAATACTGGTCCCAAAGTCCATAGGGCACTAACCTCTTACTTTCTCCTAGGCATGTCTATGTTGATAATTCTGGAGTTGCTACAGCTGCTGTTGTTCTGGGGTCTCTCCAGCAGGCTGCTGGCCCTGGTGCCCTGGGGCTAAAACTTCGGCTCACATGGACCTGGGCTAGGCTCGGCTCCGCTGTGCTCCCTGCGCTCTGCGTGCTGCACGCTGCTGGCTCCCAGAGCGCTGCACTGGTCCTTCCTGCAGGGCTTCTGGGCTGTCCTCAGCGGGAGGTCAGCTTCTCTGTGTCTTTCTATGGGTGCTAGGGCTCCAGAAGTTGTTCAGAGTCCCCTTTTACATAGTTTGGGGAAAATCTCCACTCCTTTCATTTTTAATGCTAATAATTTGGCTTTCTCTTTTTTTTTCTTATTTAAATCAAATGTACCAATGGTTTATCTATTTAATTGTGTTTTTATTAATCAAACTATGTTTTTGTTTTATTTATTAGTTCGATAGTTTTCCTGCTTTCCATTTTACTAATCACTACTTTGATTTTCAGGATTTCCAATTTGGTATTTAACTGAGATTTTTTTAATTTCATATGCTTCTCTTATCTTTAGTTGCACACCCATTTCATTGATCTGCTTTTTCTCTATTTTACTGATGTAAGCAATTAGAAACATGAATTTTCTCAAAAATACCCCTCTGACTGCATCCCATAAATTTTGGTATGTTGTCTCATTGTATTCACTTTCTTTAATGAAATTATCAATTGCTTCTTGGATTTGTTCTTTGAATCTCCTTTTGTAGAATTAGATTATTTAATTTTGTAATAATTTTAAATCTCTCTTTTCATTGACCATTATTTATTTTTGTTGTTTTATGATATGAAAATGATGTATTTAATATTTCTGCATTTGGTTGTGAGCTTTTTATATCCTAATCCCCTCTCAACTGTTGTGTAGCTACCATGTACTGCTAAGGGAAAAGAGTATATTCTTTTCTATTCCAATTTAATTTTCTCCAGAAGTCTATATTATCCAGTTTTTCCAGAACTGTATTCATCTCCTTAATATTTTTCTTTTTTTATTGGAATTATCTAGTTCTGAGAGGGGAAAGTTGAGGTCCCCCACTAGTATAGTTAGTTTTATTATTTCCTTCCTCCTGTAACTCATTCCTCTTCTCCTCCAAAAATGTAGATGCTATACCATTTGGTATATATAAGTTTAATATGTTGATGTGATTTCATTGTCTATGTTATCTTTCAGTAAGATAAAGTTTCCTTTTTTATCTCTTTTAATTAAATGCATATTTTGCTTTTGCTGTGTCTGAAGGCATGATTCCTACCCCTGCTTTCTTTACTTCTGTTTTTAGGTGATTTCATTCAATTCACATTTATAATTATGATAACTAACTGTGTATTTCACTCTCTAGTATTTTTCACTTGTTTATCTCCCTCTTTCTTAAACATTACCCTTTCCCTCTTCACAAGTGTTTTACTTCTGATCAATACTTTAACTCACATGACATCTCTTTTATCAGTCCTTCTCCACCCTTCTATTGGCCCAATCCTTTTTTACTTCCTTTCAGAGTAAGATACTTTTCTATATCCAATTGAGTCTTCCTGTTGTTATCTCTTTGAGCCACTCTTAATGAGGGTAAGGTTTAAGCTTTACCATACACCCTTCCTCTTCATTAAAATAGCTGTTTCATGTGGGATAAATAATCCCATTCAATCTCTTCCCCTCTTTCTTTCAGTGAAATTTTCTTTCTCATAACTTTATTTTGGTTGTGTGTGTGTGTGTGTGTGTGTGTGTGTGTGTGTGTGTATCATGCCATCAAAACATCCTTACATTCATACCCTCTGTTCACATATACTCCTTCTATTTGCTCTTATAGTGATAAAGTTGTTAAGAGTCACAGAGGTTATTTTTCCATATAGAAATACAAACAGTTTAACCTTATTGAATTTGTTGTTTTCTTTTTATTTTTCCTTAGTTAACATTTATGTTTCCCTTGAGTCTTGTATTTGAGGTCACTTTTTTATTCAGTTCTAGTCTTTCAGTTAGAAATGCTAGAAAGTTTTCTATGTCTCTATATTCACTATAGAGATATCTATATATAGATCTGTCTATCTATCTATCTAGTGAATGACTATATTTAATTTTTCTGGATATATGATACTTGGTTGTTATCCTAAATACTTTGCTTTCCAGTACATTTTATTTGAAGTCCTAAAGTTATTTAATGTCAAAGCTGCCAAATCCTATGCAATTCTTCAGCTCAACAATCTTTGATACATACATACATACATACATACATATATGTGTGTGTGTGTATATATATATATATATATATATATATATATATATATATATATATATATATATATATATATATATTCTTTTCACGTGCTTGTCATACTTTCTTCTTGATATTTGGGCTCTGGAATTTGGCTATGATGTTCCTGTGAGTTTTAATTTTGTGTTCAGTGAGTCCTTTCAATTTCTATTTTACCCTCTAATTCTAATATATCAGGACAGTTTTCTTTGATAATTTCTTGAAATATGTTGTCCAGGCCTTTCCTCCTCCCCTTCTTCCTTCTTCCCCTCCTCCACCGCCTTTTCCTCCTCCTCCTCCTTCTTCTGGTCCTCATCATCCTCTCTTGTTCTTTTTCTTCTTCTTCCTCCTCATCCCATCTTCTTCTTCTTCTTCTAGGTAGTCCAATAATTCTTAAATTATCTCTCTTGTATCTACTTTTAAGGTTAGTTGTTTTTCCAATGAGTAATTTCACATTTTCTTCTTTTTATTTTCTTTTATCATATCTTCATATCTCATAGAGTCATTAGTTTTATTGTTTACTTGTTCATTTCTAATTTTAAAGTATTATTTTCCTCAATGAGTTTTTGTACTCTCTTTTTCATATGGTCAATTCTATTTTTAAGGAGTTATTATTCTTGGTAAAATTCTGTGTATCTTTTCCCATTCTATTGACTCATATTTTTGCTATTCTCTTGCATTAATCTTATGTTCCCCAGTTTTTCTTCCATTTCTATCATTTACTATTTAAACTCCTTTTTTAAATTCTTCCAAGAATTCTTTTTGGGCCTAAGACCAACTTACACTTTTCTTTGATATTTCACAGGCAGTCATTTTGACACTATTGTCCTGTGAGTTTATGTTTTGATCCTCCCTATCAACATAGAAACTTTCTATAGTAATTTTTTTTAACTCATTTTTCTCTCCTTTTTTATGTTTTGATGATTTTATGTGAGAGTTGGATTCCAGTCCTACATGGTCCAGGGTTTTGTGCTATGACTCTGGGTCTTACAGCTTGCTTGCACTGCGTTTCAGGGCTTAGGTGCCTATTTTATCTGGAGGATAGACTTCTCTTCTGATTTGTTCAGAGGGTTGGGAGGGGGTGCTGAGTAGAGCTTCCCTGCTTCTATCCCCTTACTCTGGTATTCAACTGCTAACCTGCTCTAGGAGTGGGTCTTTACTGCCGGGTTGCTATAGAAAAAGGGTATCTCTCCTGATAGTCCCCAGGCTGAGGCTCCACTTCAGATCATCAATAACGTCAATGCCTTACTGGTGATTTTTGTTCATAGTGGGGTCACTGGGTTGGGGACTAGCTGTGCTACACAGACTATTCATTTGCCTAGTGGGCTGATAGTTTGCAGTGGGGCGGGGCCTCACTAGTGGATTGATGAAGGCTTGGAGCCTTGCTGAAACCCAACTTCTGTGAGGCTGGCTGCTGCTGATACTCCTCACTCCCCACCAACCCCAGTGAGACATACCATTCCTGCCAGGCTGGTAACCTGCTTCCTTGCTCTTATATCAATTCTGAGGTGGTTTTCTAGTTATTTGAAGGGTAAATTCGCAAGATTTCAAAGGGTTGCTTCTTTACCCTGCCATCTTGGCACTAGAAGTTTCCTCCAGTGGATTCTTGTTATGGGTTAAGATCAATTAGAAATTCTTGAGCTTGGCATTTCAAACCTTTCACCACTGAGATTACCTTCACAATATTTTTAGTCATCAATCTCCTTCATGAGTTTTTCAGCCTCGGTTGTCCTTTTTAGTTATTCCTGTAACATAACCCACAATCTGTTGTTTTTTTTTTACTACTGATCCAACATTTCTTCATCCCAGACTGAAACATCTAGATTCTCTCATAACACATTATTCATAGACTTAATATTTGCTTTTACTAGCTTCTTTTAACGTAAGTATTTGCTAAATAGTCACAGAATAGATAATGGCACATGCTACTAACTCATTATTTATGATCACACATGTATACAATGCAAGAAGATAAGTGCAAGAAATTACCTGCTATCCAAAATGTCCACCTATATGACCTATTGAAAAGTGCAATGTCTAGCATATCAATGTAAATATGGAGCTCTGGAGATTATTTTATATTTAGAGAAGACAAATAGCAGGTAATGATTTTAAATATAAAGGTTTAAAAGGTTTTCAAAATAATCTCATTTTCTCAAGTATCAGGGACCTCATCAAAATGATGTATCAAAGTTAAATGTCAGTGAATTATAAATATTTATGGAATTTTAAACTATATAGACAAGTGCCTTGGGCTTTACTACCATGTCTGCAAAAGAGTTTGGGATATTGCTAAATTCATAATGTAGTCAGCTTACCCATTCATGAATAACATACTTCAGCATTCATTTCAGACAGAGCTTTTACTTTGCAGCATTTGGGGGCAAAATTTTATTAAGCTGATATTTATATCTTCTTAATATGTGGAGAATTTTGCCTCCTACTTTCATACCTTCTCATAAAACCAAGAATTATACATGATAACAACTCACCCCACAAATCAAGAAAAGTCCTATCTAGGTTTCTTTGCTCATTCTTCTGAAACCTTACTGTCCATATTTTTGTTGATCAGTTTAATTCACTTCAATAGTTTTGTACCTGATTTATCTCATAAAATAAAAATCCTATCCTTATAAATAATGCAAGACTATACTGGCTACAAAATTGCATATTTGGCTCCCTCCACAGCCAACTGCTTCTTTCAAGAAGCAGATTCAATTTCTAAGTTTGCATCATAGGTCTAAAATCTGGGAGAGGAATACATTTTTAGACTCTTGTTTAGCAAACTGCAATTTTCATTTTTCTAGTGCCAGGATTTGATTTTGGCTGTTCCTCAGAAAGCCATTGTTTTCTCCTGATTCTATAACTTTAGCTTTGTCTTTCATGTTGTTGTTCATGGAGGGATTATAAAGAAGAAGAAGGCTAGAAGCAAATAATTTAAGATTACAGTATTTCACATTATCTGGAGTGATAAACATGAAAGTATATACATATTTATATTACTAACTTATTTATAGCTATCTATCTATACCTTTTCAGGGGTTGAGTAGAAGAGTACAGAAGATAGATCACATTCTTTTCAGGAGTACAAAGTAATTTCTATTCTTTAGCTTTTGAGAGGATAACCTACTTTTCTACATATATGTACATAATACACACATATATACATACATACATATACATATATACATTCATTTCTATGTCTTATAAAAAAGAGGGAAGAAAAAGTTTTGCCATCAGAATAACCTAGATTCTGCTGATTTTGATACATGAACAGGAAAGTCAAAGCCTTCTAGTAGTTTTTGCGAATGTGTAAAACTAAATATTACAGAACAGTTGCCTATTTTCATTAGTTGAAAGAGCTTTTTCACCTAGGAAATTGCTCTACAGTGGCTATCTAGATCTAATCAAAGAAGGGGAGTATGTGGAGTAATACACTCCTTGTAAAGAAAAGCTACTACTTTTTACAATAAAATATATTCTATACCATCCCTGTAATTGATTTTGAAAGTTCACCTCATTACATTAATCCACAATATTTCTTCCCTTTCAGAGAAACAGTTTGAAGGGAAAAGGTCAGATGGGTGTTCTCATTTGTTTAATGATTTTGTAGATTTTACAAATATTATTTGTTCTTAAAATGGCAAAGTTACATTTCCCTTGGTATTAGAAAACAGAAGCACTTCCAAGGTACTCTCCCCCCAGAGCACTTTCAAACCATGTAAAAAGTGACTCTGAACGACTTCTGGAGCCCCAGCACCCACAGAATGACACAGAGAAGGTAATTTCCCGCAGAGGACAGCCCAGCAGCCCTGCAGGGAGCAGCCAGCACAGGGCTCTGGGAGCCAACAGTGACAGTGCAGTGTGCAGTGAGCAGCACCCAGGTCCGAGTGAGCGACAGTATTAGCCAGCAGCCAGCCTGAGGGACACCAGAACACCAGCAGTTGTGGCAATTCCAGAATTATCAACACAGACATGCCTAGAACAAAGTGAGAGGTTAGTGCCCTATGGACCTTGGGACCAGTATTCAGGGCATGTGTTGGCTTCCTCCCCTGGGGTATCTAATATTGAAGTTTCTTGTTTATTTTGTTGACTTTGCCTAGGCATGTTGCCACTTAATTACTTGACTTTTGGGCTTATTGCTACAGTAGAACTCTGCCACCAGACAGGGGAGCTTCCATCCCAAACTCTGTGGTCTTCTCAACTGCCAGAGGTATTAGTTGGGTGGCCTCTGTGAAGCCTCCACACACTCTGCCAAGCTGGACACACACTCCAAGACCTCCACCCCAGACCACAATCCAGATCCACGGAGGTTAAACAAGAGCAATAACCCCCAAGACTAATCGTCAGATCTGCCTACAGTCCACAGGCCAGGAGCTGAAGCTGCAACTGAAGCTGCAAAATAGCGACTGTGCCACAGCTCCTTGCCCCCATGGGAAGAAGCTGAAGCATTCCCAAATACTGGTCCCAAAGTCCATAGGGCTCTAACCTCTCACTTTGTCCATGGCATATATGTGTTGATAATTATGGAAAAGCCATAGTTGCTGGTGTTCTGTGGATCCTCCAGATGGCTGCTGGTCTTGCCGCCATGGGGCTGAAACCTCCAACTCAAGGGGTCCTGGGCTCAGCTCCCAGAGCACTGTGCTGTCCACTCCCTGCCAGGCTACTAGGCAGTCCTCAGAGGGAAGTTAGGTTCTCTGTTTCATTCTCTGGGTTCTGGAGCTCCAGAGATTGTTCAGAGTCCCCCTTTTACATAATTTTGAAGTGGTGTGGGCTGGAGCACTGTGGAAGTGCTGTTTTACTCTGCCATCTTGGCTCCACCCCTGGAATGATTTCTAAAAAGAATATATTTTAATTCATTTCATTATATTTCTAATGAATACTTATATGTGATCATATATACATATATGAAATATATACGTTTCTATATATTTGTGTTTTTGTATATTTTTACATGTATGTGGCTGTGCTTGTATTTGTACATGCAATCTAATTGTATCTTCATGTGTATTTTATTCCATTCATGGTCAGTGTGAAAAACAAAAAACTATTGATTACTTGAAAGCTATGAGAGAGGGTAAAAAATAATAGGTTGAAGCAATATAGCTTTCATATATGAACTTTTCAAAGATTCTTGTCTTCACCAGTCTATTTTACATTCTGCTCCATATCCCCCTTTTTGTCCCAATGGGTTACACTATAAAACACTTTTTTGGCTATCTGCCATCCAATTTCTGAATATTTCCAAAACTTTTTTGCAGTACCCACCAACAGATAAGCTTGCCCTTCTCCCTTATGAAGCAACAAAGCAAAATTTCTCTTGATGCTGATAGGAAGGAGTCAATGAAAACCTTTACAGGAGACTGCGTGATTTGGGATTACTAGTTTTTCTCCAAAACCCTTAGAATCATAGATTGGTAGAATTTGAAGTGACCTCAACATTAAAACAACCTCATAGAGTCTAGTGACCTCGACAAAGTTACATTTAATAAATAGCAGACGTAAACTGATATCTCTTAATTCAAAATTCAGTATTTATTCCACTGCATTGCACTAAATGACACTGATATTTCAGTATATTAAAGAGATTCTGTAGGTGGCTTAGTGGGTAGAGAGCTGTACTTACAGTCAGTAAGACCTCAGTTCAAATCTGACCTCCTGGGCAAGTCACTTAACCTCTGTTGCCTGAAGGAAATGGGAATCCACTCCAGTATGTTTGCCAAAAAATCCCCACCAGCAGTATTGATGTGATATGATCCATGAGGTCAAACCAAGTCAGTCATAGTAAATATTATTTTTCAATCACTTCCTCCTTTGGGATTGGGGTGAGTGGATTTTAGAAAGTTAAGGAGCAGGAACTAAGATAAATGTTTTCCACTCAGCAGATAACAAATTCCCTTCTACTACTTGAAGCTTAAATTTCATACTCTAGAGAATGAGTCAATTAAACATAGATAGTTATTGAAGAAATGTTCAATATAAAGGAGGTAGACTGTATTAAGTATCTTCTCCTTGAAGAGAAAAAAATACATATATAGGTATGTTTGTATGTTCATGTGTTTGCATGTTTATATTTATATTGTGTGTGTATATATATGTTTGTATGTTCATGTGCACACATGCACAATATGCATACATAAATATACATATACACAATATACATACATGCATGCATACACTAAAGATCTTTGATTCCATGAATGCTGGAAAATCACATGGTACAAATTTCCTCTATAACCTATGTGTCTTGGTCAATAAAACCTTGGCATTTGTCCCGTGGAACATAAAGGTGAGTAGCCTCTTTCAGGCTCATATAACTAGTATTAGAGGTAGGATTTGAATCCAGGAGTACCACTCTCATGATACTATCATTATTTTCTTATATTTGTGCTCATAGCAAGGCAACTGGGTATAGAAGCTGAAATGCTACTCTGGGATTCAGGAAATATTGACATCAAGTCCCATTCTCTGACTCTGACCTAGGTGAATATTTAACATCTCCCTTTCTGTGTCCTCAAGCAACTTCCTATTATTAAACTGAAGAACAATCACCAATCTACTTTAGTAGATGAAATGTCTATATGTGGTTTTGCCCTATACCAAGAAAATTGCAAGTCCTGTTCACCACTTCAAAAATGCAGGAAAAGTAAACGTTATCCTAATTTCCTGCAGAAATCCAGTATCTCCCCAAAAGAAGTGATATAGCCTCTGGTGGGAAAACCACATGGTTCAGCGGATAGAGCACCAGACCTGGAGTCAGGAAGACTTATCTTCTTTCATAAAGATATGGCCTCAGACACTTACTAAATGTGTTACCCTGGGTAAGTCACTGAAGTCATAGTTCCCTCACCTATGAGCTATAGAAGAAAATGGCAAATCGTTCAAGTGTCTTTGCCAAAAAACAAAAACAAAAACAAAACAAATGGGGTTGTGAATGGTTGTACACAACTGTCCAACAACAATCCATCTTCACTTCACACTCAACTATGCTCTATCTTCCTACTTCATTCAATTCAGTGGTAGTATGTTATCAAGAAAGTCTGTCACTTCTTTAGCGTAGGATTCTTTATATTATTAGTATATATTAAGATCAGTTATATGAGACTATATAATGCTGTTATTCTTTTTTATCCATACATACAATACAACATGTACTTGACTGCCAGAGTTTTGATGGGGCTAAACATATTAAAAGCCTTTACTGATTTTAATTCTTAGAATTGTGTAGTATAAAACTTAATAAATGACAGATAATCTTACACTGACTATTGTTCCCACTGGACATTCAAAACTAGGTGGAAGGATCAGTAAATGTTCTTGTTTGACTTGGACTATTAATTAAAGTGTTAATTTATTTTGGAAGGCAATGTTAAACATCTGGAATGGTCAAATAAGGTAAATCTTTCTTCAAGCTACTTTCTACTTAATTGCTTTGCTTATTTAATGTCTGGAGAGACATATTGCTAGAGGGAGGTACTTAATCTTCTTCTGCTAATTATTAGATGACTGTAAACAGGATAATAACTGTTAGCTTTGGGTATAAGGTATAGGATCTAAAATTAAAGAGATAAACATATAAAAATGCTCTATTTTTCCAGCCCTCAAAAGTTACTCCAGATGTGCTATGCAATCTCAATGTACTTGAAAAATTTTAGCAAGACTAATCTCAACTATGGACATGAGGAACATTTACCTAGAATGGGAGTTCCAACATCTCTCTCTCTCTCTCTCTCTCTCTCTCTCTTTCTCTCTCTCTCTCTCTCTCTCTCTCTCTCTCTCTCTCTCTCTCCTCTCTCTAAGAAACACACACACACACACACAGGCACACACACACACACAAATGTTGACATTTCCACAATAATAGTCCTACTAATCAAACTTTCCTATAATATTAAAATTACAGTTCTTGTCCTCTACTATTTTCATTCTCCTCTTTAATTAATAGTCCAAGTCAAACAAGAACATGAACATGGAAAAGGAGGAGGACTGGGAGGTCAGAACTCCTCCACCAAAAGCTTCAAATGAAAATATGAGTCGGTTGCAGGCCATAGAGGACCTTAAGAAGCATATAAGACAATGGGAGGAGAAATTGGGAAGAGAAAGTAGAAGGATGCAAGAAAATTAGGAAAGGAGATTCAATAGCCTGACAGGAAAATAACACCTTAAAAATAGAATATCTCAAATGGCAAAAGTGGCTCAAAAAGGCAGTGAGGAGAAGAATGCCTTATAAAGCCAAATTTGCCAGATGGAAAAAATAATCTCAAAAGGTGACTGAGGAGAATCATTCCTTCAGAATTAGACTGGAGTAAATGGAAGCTAGTGATTTCATGAGAAATCAAGATGCAGTTAGGCAGATACAAACAAATGAAGGAATAGAAGGCAATGTGAAATATCTCATGGGACAAACCACTGACCTGGAAAATAGATCCAGGAGAGATGATTTAAAAATCATTGGACTACCTGAAAGCCATGATCAAAGAAAGAACCTAGAAATCACCCTTTAAGAAATTATCAAGGAAAATTGCCCTGATGTTTTAGAACTAGAGGGCAAAATAGTGGTTGAAAGAATACACTGATCACCTCTTGTAAAAGATCCCAAAAAGAAACTCCTAGGAATATTTTAGCCAGGTTCTGGAATTCCCAGATCAAGGAGAAAATATTAAAAGTAGCCAGGAAGAAACAATTTGTATGTTGTGGAAACACAATCAGGATAATACAGGATCTGGCAGCTTCTACACTGAGGGATAGAATGGCTTGGAATATGATATTTCAGCGATCAAAGGAGCTGTTATTAAAACCAAGAATGACCTACCCAGCAAAACTGAGTATCATGTTTCAGGGGAAAACATGGTTATTCAGTGGAATAGAGGACTTTCAAGCATTCTTGATGAAAAATACAGAGTTGAATAGAAAATTTCACATTCAGATACAAGAAGCAATAGAGAAGGTAAACAGGGAAAAAAATCATAAGGAACTTATCAAAGTTGAACTATTTATTTTCCAACATGGAAAAACAATAATTGTAACTGAGGAAACTTTTCTAAGTATGAAAATAATTGAACAAGGGTATATGGGCATATGGCTACATATGTGAATGTATGTATATATGTTTATAGGCATACATAGATAGAGGACACAGGTCAAATTTAATAGGAAGGGATAATACTTAAAAGTTGAAATCAAGAGGTGAGAGACGAATATAATGGGATGAGATGGGGAGAGACAGAATGGTGTTAACTATCTCATTCATATAGGAGAGGAAAGGGAAAATGGTTACAATGGAGGGGAAGAACAGGAAGGCAATAAGGCAAAACCTTATTCTCATTGAATTTGGTCCAGGGACAGAATGGCATACATACCAAATAGGACATCTCACCCTTCGGTAGAGTAGGGGAGAAGTGGATGCGGAGGGGGGATGATGGAAGGCAGGGCAGGCTGGATTGGAGGGAAGTTGGAAGCACCCACCTTTGAAAAGGGACAGGATCAAAGTATGGAATAGACCAAGTGGGAGGTGGGATAGGATGGAGGGAAATGTAGTCATTCTTTTACAATATATCTACTATGGTAATGTTTTGCATAGCTACACAGGTACAACATATACTGAATTGCTTATCTTCCCTGTAAGGGTGTGTGACAAGGGAGGAAGGGAATTAATATGGAATCTGAAGTTTTAAAATCAAATGTTTAAAAATATATAAATACTATTATTAATACTATTTTATATATAATTGGAAAATAAGTTATACAGGCATTGGGGCATAGAGATTCACCATGCCCTACTGGAAAAGGCAAAGGGCATATGGGAGAACATATGGGAGAGAGCAGATTGGAGAAGGGCATATCCTGTGTGACTGCTATTCTGGGGTTGGGAGTAATGGAAAAATGGGGAAAATATTGTAACTCAAAATCTGGCAGAAATGAATGATGTAAACCAGAAGTTAATAAAGCATTTGAAAAAATAAAAGAAAGAAAGAAAGAAAGAAAGAAAGAAAGAAAGAAAGAAAGAAAGAAAGAAAGAAAGAAAGAAAGAAAGAAAGAAAGAAAGAAAGGAAGAAAGAAAGAAAGAAAGAAAGAAAGAAAACTTCCATCTGATTTAGATCTCTTAATTACCAGAGGGCATGGGGAGCAATCACAAAAGGAGAATTATTATCTGAAATACTATTTTCTGACAATCACCCTCTTTAAACTCGCTTCTATTCACATAGGTGAGATTTTTTGGGGGGAATGGCAACCTTGGCATTTTTGTCCTTATGATCCAAACTAAGACACTCAATTGTTTTTTTTTCCTTTTTTTTTTTTTGGAGGGCAATTGGAGTTAAGTAACTTGCCCAAGGTCACATGGCTAGGTTTTTGTTTGTGTGTGCATTGTGTCTGAGGCAAGATCCGAACTCAGGTCCTTCTGACTCCAGGGCCGATGCTCTACTTACTGTGCCACCTAGCTGCCCCAAGACTCAATTTTTGATCCAATTCACATCTCCATTTCCTGTCCCCATACTCCTTTATAACTACCATGGCAATATCTCATTAATATGGATGAAGTAAATCCCTTGATAGTGTCCTTTCTTGCAAAGCACTAGGTGGCTTGATTAGATGTGAATTCCTTCATAGAATATTGCCCAAGTCTACATAGGAAGGCAGAGTAAACATTACACCATTTCTCCTGTAATGGTCTCTGGAGTCCAAATATACACTAGTAAACTCTGGAGTATGACATACTCTATTGCCAAAAACAAATTTCTCAAAATCAATGAAATGTAAATAAAATGGATTAAATTATCCTAAGCTTTAAAAATTACAATCAAAGTAGAAATACTTTTTATTTGTTTAAAATTTTAATTTCCAGTAAAAGTTGCAAAAACTGCATAATACATTGCCAGTGATGGATTTCTTGAGTTTTGTTTTGTATTGCCAAATAGAAACGAGGTAATGTTTTGGTGATACTAGAGGGTGGCACAATAGCTTAATGAAACTAAAGGATAGCACAAACTTTCCCTCATACAATGATGCAGGAAGTGACCTAAGTGGATTTTTAACTTGCAGATTATCATTTACATACTGAAGAGCTCAGTGACTTGCAATAAGCAAAAACCACAAGTAAGATTTTGATGGAAAAATATAAATATTATGCCAAGAAATTATTGGAAAGGAAGCATATTTTTAAGAGTTCCAATCATAATACACCACCTAGAATTCAGGTACACAGTTGGAAATAAAGACGATAAAAAACAATGAAGAAGGAAATATTCAAGTCTGAAACTTATATGAAAATGAATAAGGGGGAAGTTATAGTTTGGGATCTAATGCAGTGAAATTAAATATATGGAAAATGACTAAATATATGGAAAAATCACTCTAGACAGCAAACCAAGATTATGAGGCAGCACTTTTCTCTATGCCAAACTAGATTCTATAACATAGTCCCATCTATGCAGATTCCAATTGATCATTTTTTTTCCTGAAACCTGTTTCTGAAACCTAACAGGATTTTTTTCTGAGTTTTGAAGTTCCTTTATTTTTTTCCCTTTCAGAGAGAAAGGTCAGGGAACTAGTTATATTTTTAACTTGAAGCTGCCAAGACAATCATTTTTAAATGCATATAAATATCCTCTTTTAGTATAACATGAAGAATTACTTAGGCTTAGTTATCAAAGTCCTTATTTCCTCAAGCCTATAGAGAAATACAACTTGAGTTTCTGATGGCATGAAGAGTGGGGATTTTTGACAATTCAGTGTTACTGCCCTTATAATATCTTTACATCTCTTCAAAAATTTAAGCTAAGATTCTAAGTTTAGGATAGTTGATTTACATCTTTCCCAAATTCCCTTGTTGCTGCCCTTTACAATACATGAATTAATCATATTGATGCTGATTTTTCCTAAGAGGGATGTCATAACAAAACTAGAAAATCCAATTGGGGCTTCAGGGAAATCTTATCAAAAATAGCAGCAGACTTATGAATTGAGCTCTTATATTCTATTTTGATTATACAAATATACTAAAATTGTTACTAAATAAAAGACTCTACATATGCAGGTACAGTGTGAAAAAACTAAAACATGTTACTTATAATGAAAATAAAGTAGCCACTGTTCCTCAAACAATATACTTTTCTGTATTTTCTGTCTCTATCATGCTTCTTTCATTCTTTTATTGTTTAGTTTACTCTACCACTAGAAAAAAAATATGTCCTTGAAGGCAAGGGCTTTTTTGCCTTCATGTATTTGCACACCTAGAGTTTTTCACTATTTTTGATACATAGACAGTACTTAATAAATATTTTATCATTAATTACATTAATCAAGAAACATTCTATGATAAAGATTTTTTTAAAACTCTAAAGAACCTTAAACAGTTGTGCTATTTCATTATGTGTAACAAAACAATAAACAAGAACAAGTGAAGAACCTGAATATAATTTTAGAGAAATTAGACATGACAAAACTCTTACAATTACTTATTGAAAACAGAGAGGAGTTTACATACCACTTTGAATGGATGGTAAAATGAAAAATATAATGTTGACTTCTTTGGGGCATTAAAAAGCTTGTGAAATGTTCCTAAACAATGAAATAGTAAACACTGATAACACTGCTAAAAATTATGTTTGAATTAAGGACACTTAAAATATTTAACAATCAGCTGATGGCTAAATAATTAAAGATTTAAGAAATGGAGGGTGAAAGAAAAAAGTTTAGAATCAAAAGAAAATTTTGCGAAACAAATGAAAATAATAAGGCAACTAATAAAATGTATAGGATACAGATACAGCAGATTTTAGAGATTGTGTTAAAATTGTATCTTGTTCTGATACCCCTTATAACTACCCCTTTCTAGTCAGTAGTGTGAGTAAATTCATAAGTAGTCAGTATTATGGGGCAATAGCAAGAAAAATGATTTTAAAGGGAAACCTGGAAGTGACATGCCAATGATCTCAAAGAACAAAAGGAACATAATTTACTAATTGTTTCAAACATTAAACAAAATTTACATCCTTGTAATATGTGCTCAATAAGCACAATAATAAACCATCTAGCCATTGTTATCAGTGTTATGGTTCTATAACATGTAAATTCCAGATAAATTCTAGAGCTCCAGAGTTTGAGAACAGGAGGACATCAAAGAAGTGCTGATGCCTTTGTGATGACTTTAAAGATTCACTGATAATTATGATATGCTTTGCATATGTTAATGAATTAATTCCAAGGTGGCACAGATAATATATTCTTTGTTCCCCCCCAAATCCTATAAAAATGAGACCTCAAAAATCCTCCTCCTGCCTAGCTCTCTTCCATCTCCATTGGTCTATGCTCCCTGGTGTTCCCAACTTTAAACTCTCTGTTCTTCTATTTTACTCATATTCTTCCCCACTATACCTACCTTCCTTCACTATTACACCCCCTATTCCTATGCCTCAGTTTGAATTTTGTGATTTGTATCTGCCTTTATGTACATTTTGTTCCCATACACTCTGTGCTTAATTAAACTGTGATTGCCAGTTTATTTGCCAGTTCCAGTTTTCATCTTTCCTGGCCAGTAAAAAAAGAACCAGGTGTGTCTGCGCCCATTTTATAATTTCACAAATTAATTATCAATTCAGGAAGAAATTTATAACTCTAAACATATTCATTAACAAAAGGGAAACTTAGAGAACACTAGAGAATCAATTAAAACTAGTTGAAGCAATAACAACTTCAGCAAAGTTGCAGAATATAAAAGAAATGCATAAATAATCAGCACTTCTATGTACAACAAACAATCCAGCAGCAAGAGATAGAAAGTGAAATTAAATAGAAAATACCTGCAGACAGATCCAAGATGGTGGATTAGAGGCAACTCCACTGAACAAGCCCCTAAAATGAAATTTAAAATAACACCTCAAATCAAATTTTGGGTCAGCAGAGCCTACAAAGGTCAGGATGAGACATTGTTCTGACCTAAAAGAAAATAGGTCAGAAGGAGAGTTTTGTGACACAGGGTAGAAGCCTGTACAGACATAGTCAAGACACACAATAGCATCAGGAGCTCTCAGCCCAGAAATAGTAAGGGGGTTAGAAACTGGTCAGAAAAAAGATTACACAGAACTCTTTGATGGCACTGGGTACAGATGGCACTGATCAGCCATACTGTTGCTCATACTCAGTTATTGGTCAAGTGTAGGGAGAAGTATTCATGGTTGGTAACAGGAGAGTAGGTGCCATGGTCCCATTTCAAACACAGAATGCTGGTGCTTGTGGCTCAGGGGACTGGAAGACTTTCTTCGGTAAAGATCAGAATGTAGATCAGGATAGGAGAAACCATACTCCTCCTAAGATCACACCACTTTGAAATCATCAAAAATTTGAAGTCCTAGAATTAGCTCTGAAAAGAGGAGCACAATAAAGTCTAAAGATTGCTCAGTGCCTCCACACGCTCAAGTGAGTAGAAGCCAATTTTAATGTGAAGTTCAAAGCTAAGAAATAGGCATGGCCAAGATGGCCATGTAAGGTAAAGGCATGAACTTCCTGGAGTTCTCCACCAAACCTCTCCAAATAAATATCTTAAAATGACTCTAAATAAATTCTAGAACAGCAGAAACCCTAAAAATATGGAAAAACACATTTACAGCCCAAGATACCTTCAAAGATCATCAGGAAGTGCCTGTTGTACCAGGATGAGAGAGGAGTACAGTCCAGCATAAACTGTTCCAGCATAGCCTCAATCACAGCAAACCCAGAGCAGACCACTGGGTGAATGAATGACTGGCAGCATTGGTGGTTTACAGACATCTTAGCCCACAAATACCAAAAGAACTTCGAAGATCAGTAGGAAAGGCCTGCCCAATCTGGGTGAGAGTGCAGCACAGTCCAGCAAAACCTTACCAGTACAGCCCCAGTGTCTGGAAACCAGGAAGAGGCTTTGGCGGTTACTGAATCAGCAGCAGCAATAGCAATGGCTGCTTGCATACCTCTTACCCCCCAGAAGGTAAGGGGATTGAACAACTGAGCAGAAGGGGATTACAGGATTTTTTGTTTCTTTGTTTTCCGACTGTGACTGAGGCAGGACTCTGTTGCTTTGCCATTATTCAGAAACAGATCATAGGCCCAAGTGGCAGTACCATGGTAAGGAGGAGCACTAGCATAGCACAGCTTATGGCAGCAGTAGAGAGGGGACCCTCTCCTTAGATCATACCCCCTTGACATATTAACACACTGTTCATAGAGTTGTGAACTGATTCAACCAATCTGTTAAGTAATTTAGAACTATGCCCATAGTGCTATGAAACCAGCCATAGAAGAGGGCAAAGACAAGATGGTGGAGTAAAAGCAGTCACTTGCTTGAGCTTTCCCCCAAACTCCTACAAATACCTATAAAAATCACTCTAAGCAAATTCAAGAGTGGCTAAACCCACAAAATTACCTAATGAAACACATCCCTGGCCCAAGACAACTTGGACTGCCAACAGGAAAGATATATCACACCAGACTGGGAGCAGAGCAGAGTCTGGTGTGAGCTCCACTGGATGTAGATAGGGTCTGAGCAGGCCTCAGGAAACTAAATCGCTGGCAACTGTGGCAGTTTCTAGACTTTTGAACCCACAAATACCAAGAAGAGCATGGAAGACCAGTGGGGGCCCTCTTTGGGACCTGGGTGAAAGAGGAGCACATGGTCCTTCCCTAGTTCAGGTGTGGCTGAAGCAGCAGCAGAGGCAGAGGCAGAGGCAGCAGAAGCAGTAGCAGTGATAGCTGCTTCTGGACCCACAGATGGTAAAAGATACAGCTGTTGATATAAAACCCCAGAAGTCTATGACAGTACACTCAATCCCAATCCCACCCCAAGCCCCACTGGAAACAGAGTCCTGCACTAACAGAGAGTTAGAAAGTCAATCATTTGTCTGAGAAGATAAGCAAACTGCTTTTTAAAAAGCCAATACTATAGAATCTTACTTTGATTACAAAGATCAAAACATACACCCAAAAGAAAACAATGTCAAAGCTCTTACAATAAAAGCCTTAATTAAAAATATGAATTGGTCACAAACCATGGAAGAGCTCAAAAAGGATTTTGAAAATCAAGTAAGAAAAGGTAAGGAAAAATTCGAAAGAGAAATGAGAGTGATGCAAGAAAATCCCAAAAAATGAGTCAACAGCTTGCTAAAGGAGACAACATAAATACTGAAGAAAATAACCCCCTAAAAACTAGAGTAACCCAAATGGCAGAATAGTTCCAAAAAGCCAATGAAGAGAAGAACGCCTTAAAATATAACTGGCCAAATTGTAAAGGAGGTCCAAAAGTTAACTGAACAGGGCGGCTAGGTGGTGCAGTGAGTAGAAGGTCGGCCCTGGAGTCAGAAGGACCTGAGTTCAGATCCAATCGCAGACACTTAATGCACACACAAACAAAAACCTAGCCATGTGACCTTGGGCAAGTTACTTAACCCCAATTGCCCTCAAAGAAAAGTTAACTGAAGAAAATAATTCCCTAAAAATTAGAACAGAGCAAAAAGAAGATAACAACTTTATGAGAAAACAAGAAATTATAAAACAGAACCAAAAGAATGAAAAAACAAAAGCAATGTGAAATATCTCATTGGAAAAACCACTGACCTGGAAAATTAGTCCAGGAGAGATAACTTAAAATTTATTGCTTTTTCAGCCATGATTAAAAAAAAATCCAGGGGCTCACTTTGAGAACTGTTGTGTGATTTGACCAGATGAGACTCTGGGCAGCTGTTGAGAGCCCCCCGGCTTTGAATACCCAGATGTTGATGCTTCCCACTCTGCATTCCATAGATAATTAGAAGAAGAACCATGAGTGAATGAAAAAAAATGCCTCAGTTTATTAAATCACACAAAAATCCAGCAGAAATTGTGAAAACTCTAAAAGACAACCTGGCTATATTGGAAAAGCAGGAAAAAAAGACAGACAAGGCTTCAGAAGAAGTGTCTAAGTCACTACAAGCAATGAAGGAAATTCTTTTTTTTTTTTGGTCAATTAAACAAATGATTTATTAACTTCTGTTTTACATCATTCATTTCCGCCAGATTTTGAGTTACAATCATTTTCCCCCCATTATTCCCCTACCCAACCTCCCAGAATAGCAGTCCCACAAGATATCGCTTCCTCCAATCTGCTCTCTCCCATACCTTCTCCCATACCCCCATCGACTTTTCCATTAGAGGAAGGTGAATCTTTGTGTCCCAATGCCTGCACATCTTATCTCCCTATTACAAGGAAAAGAGTATTAATAATAGTATTTATATATATTTGAAACATTTAATGTTACGACCTCGAATTTCAGATCCATTTCCTTCCTCCCTTGTCACCCATTCCTTCTTGGGAGATAAGTAATTCAGTATATGTTGTACATGTCTAGCTATGCAAAACATTATCATAGTAGATATATTGTACAAGGCTGCTTATAATTCCCTCCCACTCATCCCACCCCCCACCTGGTCCATTCCCTACATGATCCTGTCCCTCTTCTATAGTGGGTACTTCCAACCCCCCACCCAAACCCTCCCATCCATCATCCCTCCTCTCATCCCCCTTCCCCCTATTCTGCTGCAGGTTGAGATATCCCATTTAGTATGTATGTCATTCTCTCCCTGAACCAAATTCAATGTGAATGTGGTTTTGCCTTTTTAGCCTTCCTATTCTCCCCCTCCCTTGCAACCACTTCCCCTTGCTTCTTCTACATGGGATAGTTTAGCCTACCCTGTCTCTCCCCATCTCCTCTTGCCACTTTCCTCTCTCACCTCATAATTTCATCCCTTGAGTATTCTCCCTTCCCAACAAATTCAACCTATGCCCTCTATCCATATATAACTGTAACCATATACACACACATTCACATATGTATTCGTATGACCACACCCCTTCTTCCATTATTTTCATAGTGAGAAAGATATCATCAGTCACAGATATTGCTTTTCCATATAGGAATGTAAATAGTTCAACTTTGATAAGTTCCTTTTGATTTCTTTTCCCTGATTACCTTCTCAGGCATCTCTTCCTTCTTGTGTCTGGATGTCAAATTTTCTATTCAACTCTGGTTTTTTCCTCAAGAATGCTTGAAAGTCCTCTATTCCACTGAATGACCATATTTTCCCCTGAAACAAAATACTCAGTTTTGCTGGGTAGGTGACCCGTGGGTTCATTCCCAGTTCTTTTGCCCTCTGGAATATCATATTCCATGCCCTTCGATCCCTCAGTGTAGAGGCCGCCAGGTCCTGGGCTATTCGGATTGTGTTTCCACAATATTGAAATTGTTTCTTCCTGGCTGCTTGTAGTATTTTCTCCTTGATCTGGGGATTCTGGAACCTGGCTATAATATTCCTGGGAGTTTTCTTTTTGGGATCTTTTTCAGGAGGTGATCTGTGGATTCTTTCAACCTCTATTTTGCCCTCTGGATCTAAAACATCAGGGCAATTTTCCTTGAAAATTTCTTGAAGGGTGATTTCTAGGTTCTTTCTTTGATCATGGCTTTCAGGTAGTCCAATAATTTTTAAATTTTCCCTCCTGGATCTATTTTCCAGGGCAGTGGTTTTTCCCATGAGATATTTCACATTGCCTTCTAATCTTTTGTTTGTTTGGGTCTCCTTAACAGCATCTTGATTTCTCATAAAGTCATTAGCTTCCATTTGCTCCAGTCTAACTCTGAAGGGATGAATCTCCTCAGTGAACTTTTGAGATTCTTGTTCCATCTGGCAAATTCGACTTTTTAAGGCATTCTTCTCCTCATTGCCCTTTTGGGCCTCCTTTGCCATTTCAGTTAGTCTATTTTTCAAGGTGTTGTTTTCCTCAGTCAGGCTGTTGACACTCATTTCATACCTTTCCTGCATCCTTCTCATTTCTCTTTCCAATTTTTCCTCCACTTCTCTTATTTGATTTTTAAAGTCCTTCTAAAGGTCCTCTATGGCCTGCAACCTCCTCGTGTTTTCCCCTGGGGCTTTTGGAGCAGGACTTCTGACCTCACAGTCCTTTTCCTGCTCTATTCCCCCAAAATAGGAGTCTAGGGTTGCATTTTTCTGTTTCCTTTGCCTTGGCATGTTGCCGCTTAATTACTTGACTTTTGGGCTTGTTGCCACACTATGGCTTTAAGGCCAGATAGAGGAATTTTCATCCCGAACTTGTGGGGGGCAACTTCCGTTTCTGGCAATCTGTAAACCCACCCACAACTTCTACCCTACATCACAATCCAGATCCAGGGAGGTTAAAGCAAGAGCGATTACCCCCCAAGACTGATCGCTGGATCTCCCTACAATTTCGCAGGCCGGGAGCTGGAGCCAACTCTGAAAACTACAAAATGGCGTGTCTCCTCAGAGGCTTCTAGCCCCCAGGGGAGGGAGCCGACCCATTCCCTACATGCCAGTCCCAAAGTCCATAGGACACTAACCTCTTACTTTGTTCTAGGCATGTCTATGTTGATAATTCTGGGGTTCGCCACAGCTGCTGGTGTCCTGGGGTTCCTCTAGCCGGCTGCTGGCCCTGCCGTCCTTGGGCTAAAACCTCGGCTCACTCGGACCTGGCCTCTGCTCGGCTCCGCTCCCTGCTCTCTGCGCTCTGCTTGATGCCGGCTCCCAGAGCGCTGCACTGGTCCTTCCTGCAGGGCTGCTGCGCTGTCCTCAGGGGGAGGTTAGCTTCTCTGTGTGGTTCTGTGGGTCCTGGGGCTCCAGAAGCTGTTCAGAGTCCCCTTTTACGTAGTTTGGGGGGAATCTGGGGGCAGAGTGGCTTGGATGAGCTGTTTCTACTCCGCCATCTTGGCTCTGCCCCCCCCCCCCAGATCTTTTTAAAGAGGCAATTGGTGGCAAGTTTGGGCAAGTGGGGTGCACAGGACAGAGTTTGGCCTGGCACGGCGGCAAGTTGATCTGCCAATTAAGGCCTATCACCACAGGGATGGGATCTGTCAAAACTGGATAAGAGACAAATGCAGGACCTGTGGCAGTGGGGCATCAGCTACTCCTGGGACTATCAACCCACAGCCTGGAAATTTAAAAAGCACTTATCTGAACTTCCAAGGACCAGGATAGCAGAGTGAACCCCATCTGCTCCAATCCCCCCATCCCGGCCCTGAAAACACAGAAATTATTGCCCCAGAACAAAATTTTAGTATGGTGAAGGCTTGGGAGTCCTGGAGGAAGGGCATGGCTAAGCCCCTGCCTCAAAATGGGAAAAAGACAGATTGCAAAGACAAAGGTTCTAGAATCCTATTATTGGGAGCAGGAGGAACTGAATTCAGAAGGAGACAGCATTGACTCCACACCCACAGTCTCAACAGGGAATATGAACTCTTCTCAAGCCCAGAAAGCATTCTTAGAAGAACTCAAGAAAAATTTGGAAAACCAAACTGCAGAGGCAGAAGATAAAATGATATATTGTTTTACAATCAAAATTGTGAAAAATGGAAAAAAAATCCAATGAAGGAATCAGCTCCTTAAAAAGAAAAATGTGTGAAATAGACATGAAATCTCAACTCATGAAAAAGGAGCTTCAGAAACTAGTAGATCCAGGAAAGACATTCTAAGAATGATCAGTCTACCATAAAATCATAAAGCAAAAAGGAGCCTGCAAAACAAAAGAGCTCAAGGAAAACTACCCTGAGATCCTATAATCAGAGGCTAAAATAGAAATTGAAATAATCCACTGGACACCCTACTGAAAGAGATCCTGCATTAAAAACTCCATGAAATGCTTTAGCCAAATTGCAGTACTATCAGGTAAAGGAGACAATGCTACAAGAAGCCAGAAAGAAACAATTCAAATATCAGAGAAATACAGTGAGGTTTACACAGGATCTGGCAGCTTCTACATTGCAAGACTGGAGTGACTGGAATATGACATTTCACAAGGCAAAAGAGCTCAGGTTACAACCAAGGATCAGATATCCAATGAAACTGAATATAATCTTTCAGGCAAGGATATGGTCATTCAATGATATAAGAGACTTCCAGACCTTCCTGATGAAAAAACCAGAGCTCCATGGAAAATTCAATCTCCAATTACAAGACTCAAGAGAGACACAGAAAGCTAGATAGGTTAACACAGACAGACAGACAGACAGACAGACACACACACACACACACACACACACACAACTTGTTATTTAATAACAGCAAACTGTTTACATCTCTGTATGGGAAGCTGAAACCTGCTAATATTGAAAATAATGTTCTGATCACATTTGAAAAGGATATAGATAAATAGAGGGTGTGTGTATAAATTAAACAAAATGATGATACAAAGCCTTATTAAGGGGTGCAAATGGACCACAATGGAAGAAGAGAAAAGAATGAAGCAGAAAAAGGTAAATTATGCCACACAAAGAAGCATAAAAACATATTATAGTAGGGAGAAAAAAGGGAGGGAGATGAATATTATATGATGTTTTCCCTCAATGGTCCTGGTGTAAGGAGGGAATATTATGCAATGAATTTAGTATAGGACTCTATTGAGAAGAGACATAAAACCTGTCATAACAGAAGGAAAGAGGGGTGGGAGAGGAGCATTGGTGAGATCTATTCTCATCAATCTCTGTTCAAGGAAGAAATAACATACTACTTTAAGCATAAAAATATATCACACCTTACAGCCAGTAGGGGGAGGGCTAAGAAAAAGGGGGCTGTAGAAGGTATGGAAGAGGTAGTAATGGGGAAGAACTAGAAAAAGGAGGGGGTCTAATAAGGAGGGGATACTTTGGGAGACAGCAGCCTAAAGGAAAACCCCTAAGGAGGGGAAGTGAGAAGGGGAAAAATAAAATCATAAACAGGGGAAGGGATAGGATGGAGGAAAAAAACAGATAGTAATTATAAATGTGAATGTTAATGGGATGGAATCTCCCAGAAAATGGAGGCAAATAGCAGAATGGATTAAAAACTAAAATCGTACAGTATGCCATTTACAAGAAAAACAGTTGAAACAGGAAGATAAATACAGGGTGAAGGTAAAAGGCTAGAGTAAAATATATTATACTTCAGTGAAAGTAAAAAAGGCAGGGGGTAGCAATACCTTATATAAGAAAAAGCAAAACCAAAAACATATCTAATTAAAGAGATAAGGCAGGAAATAATATCCCGCTAAAAGGCAACATCAAAAATGAAGCAATATCATTACTAGCAATTTATGCACCATGCAGTACGGCATCCAAATTCCTAGCAGATAAGTTAAGGGAATGAGAGGAAGAAATAGATACCAAAACTATACTAGTGTGGGACTTCAATCTCCTCATCTCTGAACTTGATGTATCTAACCTCAAAATAAACAAGAAAAAAGTTAAAGGCATAAATATAATCTTAGAGATGATAAATATGGTAGACCTCTGGAGAAAACTGAATGGGGATAAAAAGAAATATACCTTCTTCTCAGTGTTACATGGCACATAAACAGAAATTGAACATGTACCAAGGCATAAAAACCTCTCAATTCAGTGCAGAAAGATGGAAATATTAAATGCTTCCTTCTCAGATCATGATGCCATAAAAATTATGTGTAATAAAGGGACATGGAAGGATAGACTATAAATTAATTGGAAACTAAATAACTTAATCCTAAAGAATGAGTGGGTCAAACAAGAAATTATAGAAACAATAAGTAACTTCGTTTAAGAGAATGACAATAATGAGACAACATGCCAAAGTTTGTGGGATGCAGGAAAAGCAGTTCTTAAAGGAAGTTTCATATCTCTGAATGCATACATAAATAAAATGGAAAAATGGAGGTCAATAAACTGGGCATGCAATTGAAAAATCTAGAAGTACAAATTAAACAAATTGAACCACACTTAAATGTTCAATAAGAAATAATTAAAAACTAAGGAGTGATTAATAAAATTGACTTTATTTTTTTGGATAGCAATTGGGGTTAAGCAACTTGCCCAAGGTCACAAGGCAAGTTTTTTTGTTTGTTTGTTTTTTTCTGTATGTGTGTGTGTGTGTGTGTGTGTGTGTGTGTGTGTGTGTGTGTGTGTGTTAAGTGCCTGAAGCCAGATCCAAACGCATGTATCCCTGACTCCAGGGCTGGCACTCTATTCACTGTGCCACCTAGCTGCCCCTATAAAATTGAATTTAAGAAGACTATTGAACTAATAAATAAAACTAAGAGCTTGTTTCATGAAATAAAAACAAATAAAATTGATAGACATTTAGTATACATGATAAAAAAAGAAATAAGAAAAACAAATTACAAGTATCAAATATGCAAAGGTTGAATCTACCTCCAATGAAGAAGAAATTAAAACAATATTTAGGAATTATTTTGCCCAATTTTACGCACAAACATTTGACAATCTTATTGAAATGGATGAATGTTCATAAAATATAAATTGCCTAGATTAATTGAGGAGGAATGAAATTACTTAATGTAGCAGCAAGCACCCCAACATCCCCAGGGTGGCTACCAACACAGGTTCTTAGATCTGCTTTTCTAAAGGAAAGTAACTCAAAATGGGTTAACAAGCTTACTTTAATCAATCAAACATATATCATTTACCTAGTTCAGGGGATAAAGGTCAGCAACATGAACTACAAAGTATACAGACTGAATTTACAAGACAGAGAAACAAACAGATCAAGCAGACAGGCTTACAAACTGTCCAACCATTACTTCAATACCAAATCACAGTTACCAGAGAGGGAAACATCAACATCTGGGTTTTCAAAGCCCAGGGCTCTCAACAGCTGCCTAAAGTCTCATCTGGTTAAATCACACAGCACTTCTCAAAGTGATCGCCAAAGAGGGGGCAGAGCCAAGATGGTGGAGTAGAAACAGCAACTCCAAGGTGCTCTCCCCACAGACCACTTCCAAACCATGTAAAAGGGGACTCTGAACAACTTCTGGAGCCCCAGCACTAAAAGAATGACACAGAGAAGCTAACCTCCTGCTGAGGACAGCCCAGCAGCCCTGCAGGGAGCAACCAGCACAGTACTCTGCAAGCTGACAGCACAGCATGGGGAGCAAAACCCAGGTCCACTTAAACCACGGTTTTAGCCCCAGGGCAACCAGGCCAGCAGCCAGCCCAGTCCCCAGAAAACCAGCAGCTGTGGCAACTGCAGAATTATCAACACAGACATGCCTAGGACAAAGTGAGAGGTTGGTGCGCTATGGACTTTGGGACCAGTATGTGGAGGTGTAGAATTCCTCCCCTGGGGGCTAAGAGCCACTGAGGATTTGTAGCACACTCGGTGTTTTGCAACTTCAGTGGCAGCTTCAGCTCCTGACCTGCAGACTGTAGGGGGCTCCAGTGATCAGTCTTGGGGGTTAATCACTATTGCTTTAACCTGCTTGGATCTGGATTGTGATATGGGGGGGGGGATCTGGGGTGGATATCCAACTTGCCAGAAACAGAAGTTGTGAAGACCCCAACATTCAGGCTGGAAGCTCCCCGTCTGGTGGCAGAGTCCTACTGTGGCAACAAGCCCAAAAGTCAAGTAATTAAGTGGCAACATGCTGAGGCAAAAGAAGCAAAATAAACAGAAAAATGAAACATTAGACTCCAATTTGGGGGGCAAAGAGTATTGGAAGAAGAGGAGGACTGTGAGGTCAGAAATTCTGCTCCAAAAGCCCCAAAGGAAAATATGAGTGGGGTACAGGCCATAGAGGACCTTAAGAAGGATTTTAAAAATCAAATAAGAGTAGAGGAAAAATTGGGAAGAGAAATGAGAAGGATGCAGGAAAAGTATGAAATGAGGGTCAACAGCCTGCCTGAGGAAAATAACACGTTAAAAATAGACTAACTCAAATGGCAAAGGACGCACAAAAGGGCAATGAGGAGAAGAATGCCTTGAAAAGCCAAATTTGCCAGATGAAAAGAAAATCTCAAAAGCTCACTGAGGAGATTCATTCCTTCAGAGTTACACTGGAGCAAATGGAAGCCAATGACTTTATGAGAAATCAAGATACTGTTAAACATATCCAAATAAATAAAAAAATAGAAGGCAATATGAAATATCTCATGGGACCAACCACTGAACTGGAAAATAGATCCAGGAGAGATAATTTTAAAAATTATTGGACTACCTGAAAGCCATGATCAAAGAAAGAACCTAGAAATCAACCTTCAAGAAATTCTCAAGGAAAATTGCCCTGATGTTTTAGACCCAGAGGGCAAAATAGAGGTTGAAAGAATCCATAGATCACCTCCTGAAAAAGTTCCCAAAAAGAAAACTTCCAAGAATATTATAGCCAGGTTCCAGAATTCCCAGATCAAGGAGAAAACACTACAAGCAGCCAGGAAGAAACAATTTCAATATTGTGGAAACACAATCAGAATAGCCCAGGACCTGGCCGCTTCTACACTGAGGGATTGAAGGGCATGGAATATGATACAGGTAAAAGGAATAACAGTGACTGATGAAACCTTTCTCAGTATGAAAATAATTGAAGAAGGGTGTATGGGCATATGAATACATGTTTGAATGTGTGTATATATGTTTACCGTTATACATGGATAGAGGGCACAGGTTGAAATTGGTGTAAAGGGATGATCCATAAGGGGTGAAGTTATGAGGTGAGAGAGGAAAGTAGCAAGAGGAGATGGGGAGAGACAAGGTGGGGTAAACTATCTCATGTAGAAGAAGCAAGGAGAAGTGGTTTCAGGGGAGGGGAAAAACAGGAAGTCAAAAAGGCAAAACCATATTCTTATTGAATTTGGCTCAGGGAGAGAATGGCATACATACTAAATGAGATATCTCACCCTGCTGGAAAGTAGGGGGAAGGGAGACGAGAGGGGTATGATGGATGGGAGGGCAATCTGGGGGGAGGGTAGGTCGGAAGTATCCACTGTCTAAGAGGGGCAGGATCAAAGTAGGGAATGGACCAGGTGGGGGGTGGGATGGGTGGGAGGGAATTATAAGCAGCCTTTTACAATATATCTACTATGGTAATGTTCTGCACAGCTATACACGTACAACACATACTGAATTACTTATCTTCACAGAGGGAATGGGTGACAAGGGAAGAAGGGAATGGATCTGAATTTTGAAGTTTTAAAATTAAATGTTGCAAATAAAAAAAAGAAGTGGGAGAAGGCCCATATGTACAAAACTTTTATAGCAGCTCTTTTCATGGTTGCAAAAATTGGAAATTAAAGGGGGGCCCATTAATTGGGGAATGGCTTAACAAATTATGGTATATGCATGTAATGGAATAATATTGTGCTATAAGAAACGAAGAGCAGACAGACTTCCTATTTACCTGGAGCGGCTCATACAAACTGCTGCTGAATTAGAAAAATAGAACCAGGAGAAATTTGTATACAATCATAGACACAACTTATGTATCATGACCAACTATGACAGACTGGACTCTTTTCAGCAATGCAGTGACATAAGTCGATCCCAAGAGACTCATAAAGGAAAGAGATGCCTATGTCCAGAGAAATAACTACAAACAACTGAGCCTGAATCCTGATGGAAGCAAACTACTTGAATTTTCTTTTCATTGTTTGGTTTTATTTCCTCTTTACCATTTTTCATTCCCTCTAGTACAATCCCCCTTTGTAACCTGACTAATGTCTAATGTGAAAGTATTTGCAGATCCTATGCTGAATTGTATGCCATCATGGGGGGGAGGGGGGAGGTAGGGAAAGAAAATTTGAAAGTCAAGGAATTGTTGAATTGAATCTTGTAAACTATAAGTAAACAAACAAATTAAAAAATACAGAAAAAAAAAGAACGTAATCTTCTTGAGGACAGGGACTTCTTTTTTTTTTGTATTCTCTGAGTTAAGTTCAGATAGTAAGTTGTCGAAAAATTGGTGACTTCAAGACAGGATTATTACTATTGTCTAATCGATGTGGAGGAGCAGGGGTTGAGAAGCAAGCTAGGGTAACTATTTTATATTTGGAGGCAAGAAGTTTTGCAATTGGCTTCTTTTATAGGAGTCAAGAAATGTTAAACAATGGTGCCATGCCTTTGCACAGGTAAATGCAAAAGCAACATTAGCAGGCTTGCATACCTCCAATGAAGACTGACATATCTAGGACACAGGCTGAGATTTATAGTCAACTCTCTTTCTTATGCTTCATTGTCTTTTATAATTAATTTCAATCTCTACATGTAGGAGAATCATAGTGCACAGAGTACCACGTCTTTCTTGTCATAATTCTTTTGACTTTTTCACTTTAGGTTAAATTTTCATTTCACTTTATATAAGTGGTAATTCCCCCTAATCATCAATTGGAAAGTATTTTTAAATATAATCTTTCTGTTAAATAATTTTGTAACAAGAAGCTCCATGTGTAAAAGGAGATTCTGCATGTAGAGAGAACCCCGTGGGCAACAAGACCCACACAAAGTGCAAAAGGCTGTCCTCCCACTTACAACATAAGAAGAATAGATATTTCTAGCTTCTTCTCCTCTCATCTCTTCTCCAAGGGAGACTTTAATTCCTTCCAGGAGTAGAAGCAGGAGCTTGGGGTCATAAATGGGTTAAGTGGCAACTCTGCTCTCTTTAGAGAGAGAGGATATGGGTTAGAATTTTATCTGTCTTCTCTCTTAAATAATATTAGTCCAGAAAATTTAATCAGATTCAATCTAACTTATTGTCTCATTCCTGGGGGGGGGGGGGAGAAGGATCCCAATATCTATAGCCAAGGCTTGACCCCTTTCGTACCAAACACCAGTTCCACAACAAACACACATATAACACATTGCCAAGAAGTGGCCTCCTCCATTGTCACTCTCGAATCTAGAAGCCAGGAATGTGTGAAACAACTTAAAGTTGATTTAAAGTTTGAGAATCCTGAAGAATCTGAAACTCTCCCACTCGATCCAAGTCTCCTCCACACCTCAAAGAGGGCATCTTCATGAATAAGGATATAAAATCATATTCATGGGCTTTGGGATAGGTTTATAGCTGTAATTCTATTATCTTTGAGTTAGTTGCTCTGATCTTTAAATTTTATCTCATCTTAAGATACCATTCCCTAATATTCTTCCTCCTTCCCTCCCTCTCTCCTTCCCTCCTTCCTCCCACTCTTCCTCTTTCTTCCTTCTTTCCTTTCTTCCTTCCTTCCTTATTTTATTTTATCTTCCTTCCCTTCATTATTTTCTTTCAAGTTGAAATTTCAATTTTATTTTGTTATTAATGCCAAATGGAAGAAAAGGAATATCCTACAGAAGAAAAACACTAGAAAAATTGTTAAATGTCCGGTTTTATTTCTAGAGTCTGGAAACTATAAATCACCTTACTGCTTTTTTATGTTGGAATAATAAATGTTTAAACATTTTATTCATATGTAATCCATTCTACAGAGATGATATCTGAGTCTTTTGATATGTTTTCCATCCAGGTGTCAGTTTTATTTTAACTAACTCTGACCCTGAGGAATTAATAAACCAGCCTTCCGACTGCAAACAAAAACTGTAACAAAACAGCTACTAATAACTCTGTTACCCCACCTTAAATTTACCACTCATTTCACTTTTAAAGAATTTCAATATGCATTTAAAAATTTTTAAAGTTATAATGATGCTTAAAATCATTTTCCCTGGAAATGAATAAATAAATGTAATAATAATTGTCTTCATGGCATTTATTTTTTTACAAATGATTATAAGCAAATACAACCTTATAGCCATTATTATTTCTTTAATATGTTTTACATTATTAAGATATTTGAGTTTATTAATAGTAACTTGACAAACACAAGCATCAATTCAAACATGATATGATGACTCTCTACAACACTAACATAGGTTTTTTATCAATTTTTAATCTTAATATCTCTCTAGAGCATTTCTGCTTTGACTGTTATGACTTATTTTAAGCATTAAATTGTCTTTATCCTTTGTCTTCACAGGGCATAAAATAGCCTTTGGCAAGAATATATTTAAGGAGGAACAAACACTTACTCAGTTCTAATTTTCCCACAATAACCAAAACATATGTATACTTCAAAAGGTGCCACTATACATGAGATACTAAACTTATGGAGGTTTCCTTTAGATTGACCAATAATATTCAGTCAAAGACAGTTTCTTCGCCTATATGGATAACCTATTTTTTATTAATGCCTATTATAAAATTTATATCTCTCTCAGTCTTTACATTTCTGTCTCTGTTTCTGTCTTTGTGACTCTGTCTCTTTGTCTTTTTGTCTGTCTCTCTTTGTCTCTCTTTCACTGTCACTCTCTTGCTGCCTCTCTCTGTCTCTGTGTCTGCATCTCCCCCTGTCTCTCACTGTCACACTCTGTTAATGTCTCTCTGTCTGTGTCTGTCTCTGTCTCTCTGTCTGTCTGTCTCTCTCTGTGTCTCTGTCTCTGTGTCTCTGTGTCTCTCTGTCTCTGTCTCTCTCTGTCTCTGTCTCTCTCTCTCTGTCTCTCACTCTCTCTGTCTCTCTCTCTCTCTGTCTCTCTCTCTGTCTCTCTCTGTCTCTCTGTCTCTCTGTCTCTCTGTCTCTCTGTCTCTGTCTCTCTCTCTCTCTGTCTCTCTGTCTCTCTGTCTCTCTCTCTGTCTCTCTCTCTCTCTCTCTCTCTCTCTCTCTCTCTCTCTCTCTCTCTCTGTCTGTCTCTCTCCCAGCCTGCAAATTTGTAGGGAGATCCAGCGATCAGTCTTGGGGGGTAATCGCTCTTGCCTTAACCTCCCTGGATCTGGATTGTGATCTAGGGTGGAAGTTGTGGGTGGGTTTACAGCTTGCCAGAAACGGAAGATGCCCCCCACACGTTCGGGACGAAAATTCCTCTATCTGGCCTTAAAGCCATAGTGTGGCAACAAGCCCAAAAGTAAAGTAATTAAGTGGCAACATGCCAAGGCAAAGGAAACAGAAAAATGCAACCCTAGACTCCTATTTTGGGGGCATAGAGCGGGAAAAGGACTGTGAGGTCAGAAGTCCTGCTCCAAAAGCCCCAGGGGAAAACATGATTGGGTTGCAGGCCATAGAGGACCTTAAGAAGGACTTTAAAAATCAAACAAGAGAAGTGGAGGAAAAATTGGAAAGAGAAATGAGAAGGATGCAGGAAAAGTATGAAATGAGTGTCAACAGCCTGACTGAGGAAAACAACACCTTAAAAAATAGACTAACTCAAATGGCAAAGGAGGCCCAAAAGGGCAATGAGGAGAAGAATGCCTTAAAAAGTCAAATTTGCCAGATGGAAAAAGAATCTCAAAAGTTCACTGAGGAGATTCATTCTTTCAGAGTTAGACTGGAGCAAATGGAAGCTAATGACTTTATGAGAAATCAAGATGCTGTTAAGCAGACCCAAACAAACAAAAGATTAGAAGGCAATGTGAAATATCTCATGGGAAAAACCATTGACCTGGAAAATAGATCCAGGAGAGACAATTTAAAAATTATTGGACTACCTGAAATACATGATCAAAGAAAGAACCTAGAAACCACCCTTCAAGAAATTCTCAAGGAAATTTGCCCTGATGTTTTAGATCCAGAGGGAAAGAATCCACAGATCACCTCCTGAAAAAGATCCCAAAAAGAAAACTCCCAGGAATATTATAGCCAGGTTCCAGAATCCCCAGATCAAGGAGAAAACACTACAAGCAGCCAGGAAGAAACAATTTCAATATTGTGGAAACACAATCAGAATAGCCCAGGACCTGGCAGCTTCTACACTGAGGGATTGAAGGGCATGGAATATGATATTCCAGAGGGCAAAAGAACTGGGAATGAACCCAAGGGTCACCTACCCAGCAAAACTGAGTATTTTGTTTCAGGGGAAAATATGGTCATTCAGTGGAATAGAGGACTTTCAAGCATTCTTGAGGAAAAAAACAGAATTGAATAGAAAATTTGACATCCAGACACAAGAAGGAAGAGATGCCTGAGAAGGTAATCAGTGAAAAGAAATCAAAAGGAACTTATCAAAGTTGAACTATTTGCATTCCTATATGGAAAAGCAATAATGGTGACTGATGATATCTTTCTCACTATGAAAATAATGGAAGAAGGGTGTGTAGTCATATGAGTACATATGTGAATGTGTGTGTAGATGGTTACAGTCATATATGGATAGAGGGCATAGGTTGAATTTGTTGGGGAGGGAGAATACTCAAGGGATGAAATTATGAGGTGAGAGAGGAAAGTGGCAAGAGGAGATGGGGAGAGACAGGGTAGGGTATAGGATAAACTATCTTATGTAGAAGAAGCAAGGGGAAGTGGTTGTAAGGGGGGGAAGAATAGGAAGGCAAAAAGGCAAAACCACATTCTCATTGAATTTGGTTCAGGGAGAGAATGACATACATCCTAAATGGGATATCTCAACCTGCAGCAGAATAGGGGGAAGGGGGATGAGGGGAGGGAAGATGGATGTGAGGCCATCCTTGGGGGGAGGGGTGTTTGGAAGTACCCACTATAGAAGAGGGACAGGATCGTGTGTTGAATGCACCAGGTGGGGGGTGAGATGAGTGGGAGGGAATTGTAAGCAGCCTTGTACAATATATCTACTATGATAATGTTTTGCATAGCTAGACATGTACAACATATACTGAATTACTTATCTCCCCAGAGGGAATGGGTGACAAGGGAAGAAGGAAATGGATCTGAAAGTCGAGGTCTTAACATTAAATGTTTCAAATATATATAAATACTATTATTAATACTCTTTTGCTTATAATTGGGAGATAAGATGTGCAGGCATTGGGACACAAAGATTCACCTTCCTCTAATGGAAAAGTCAAAGGGGGTATGGGAGAAGGTATGGGAGAGAGCAGATTGGAGGAAGCGATATCTTGTGGGACTACTATTCTGGGAGGGTAGGTAGGGGAATAACGGGGGGGGGGGGGAATGATTGTAACTCAAAATCTGGCGGAAATGAATGATATAAAACAGAAGTTAATAAAGCATTTGTTTAATAAAAAAAATTTAAAAAATTTAAAAAATGTTAACAGTACTTTAAGGTTTGCAAAGCACTTTACATATGTTGTTTCACTTAATTCTCTCAACCCTGGAAAGTAAGTGCTATTATTATCCCAACTTCATAGATAAAGGAATTGAGAGGTTAAGTGACTTTCCTAGGGTAATTAAGCTATTAAATGTCTGAGGTCAAATCTGAAATCTCATGTTTCTGACTCCAGTCCCAGCACTATATACATTGTACAAATTAGATCATCTTTTTCAATTACAAGTGAAAACTCTTGTCCCCTCCAATTATGTTACATTTTCATTACTAAAGAATCTACTTGTGTTTTTATACTCTATATAAAAGGAATTCAAGATACCCCAGTCTCAAGTAAATAAGGGAAATGTCTTCTCTTATTACCGACTTTATAATTGTTTTTATTTGCTCATCTATTGAAAAATGTACTCAATTTCCCTCCCTAAAAGTACATATTATAATAAGAGTATGCTTCTGTGATTCCTTTATCTTAATATAAAAATAGCATTATAATTATGAATAATATGAAAAAGATACCAAGATAATTATTTAATGGGCAATAATAGTCTATTAAAGTATTCAAAATATCATCATTATAAAAATACTTTCAATTCCAATTGGAACCTTTTTACCAGATGACTAGGAAAGTTCTCTTTGGCATAGGTCCAGTGGATCCTCAACACTTCCTGACCCTGACATACCATCCTTCCCCTATGTAATCTAATTTTGGCTAAGCTTTCCCAATGGCTCATACTGGTCAAAAGGTATTAAAGGTCCCAACCAAGTGTAATCACCACCTATTAGATTTAATGAATATGTGAGGTCATGCAAGGCTTTACACCTTGATCAACGTCTCACCAACATGCCTTTTCAAATGGAGATTAAGGGGACTGAATCTATATAACTGAAGTGCCAGTAAATCTTTTTTGCATATCCTGACTGAGTTAAGTCAAAGTGAGCCTCATCCTTTTTTGTTTTAAACTTTGATATTTTTAAGCATTATCTATATTAAAAAATAACATAATGAACAATTCTCTCCCACTCTAATCAGAACCTCAAGTGTATATGAAGGTATTAAACAATATATAAACATTTAAAACTAGAATATCCGTTTTTGCTTAGCATTTTGAGTCCAGGTTGCTAAGTCAAGATACAATAAGCACAAGGATAGGTTTTTAGAAATGTAGAGTCACCTCAGACTGATAGCAAATGACACAAAAGTTATGTCATAGTAAACAACAGAAGAAATAGTCATTATATGGATGTGGATAATATATTTATATTATATAGTTGTGGATAATAATAGCACTTACGTCCCAGGGTTGTGAGAATATAGTCAATATACAGGGAAGTATATATATATATATATATATATATATATATATATATATATATATATATATATGTGTGTGTGTGTGTGTGTGTGTGTGTGTGTGTGTGTGTGTGTGTGTGTGTAGTCATTATACAGGGAAAAATCAACCATTTTGGTAGACATTAAATGCTAAGCTTACAGCATATGTCCTACTTATGTTTCATAATCATGGGGCTATGAGAAGTGTGTGCATATAACTTTATTTTGGTTTTCAACATTTATTTCCACAAAATTTTGACTTACAATATTCCCTGCCTTTCTGTTCCCCCCCACCCCAAAATAGTGAGCCTACTGAATACAACTTTCCCCAATCTGGTCTCTCTTGTATCCTCCCCCATAAACCCCCTAACTTTCTAGTAGGGTAAGATGGATTTCTATACCCCAGTGCCTGTATATCTTATTGGCCAGTTGCATGTTAAAAAAAAACAAAACTTTTTTTTTTTTTTACATTTCTTTTTGAAGCTTTCAGTTTCAGAGTCGTTCCCTTCTTCCCTTCTCACCAACACCCACTGGGAAGTCAAACAATTCAACCTAGGCTGTACATGTGTAGGTAAGAAAAACATTTCTGTAGTAGTTAGTAGTGTGAAAGATTATATTCCTATCGATCCTATCACCCCCACTTATTCGATTTTTTACTTTGACCGTGTCCCTTTTTAAAATTGTTTGTTTCTAACTAACCCCCCAATCTTCCCTCCCTTCTATCATTCCCCCCTCTTTTCACCTTCCACCCAACTTTCCTATAGGGAAACACAAGTGAATGTGCATGGTATTCCCTCCTTAAGTCAAATTCAATGAGAGTAAGGTTGAGCCATGCTCTTTCACCTTTCTGATCATCCCCTCCATTGTAACAGTGTTCTTTCACCTCTATATGAGATAATTTATCCTAATCTTTCCCTCCCTATCTCCTTCTCCTAATATATTCCAATCTCACCTCATCATTTTATTTTTTAGATATCAGGCCTTCATATTCAACTTGTCCCATGCCCTCTGTCTATGTATAAATGTACATGCATATGCACACACTCATATAATACATGCGCCCTTTTATACATACATATATGTATGTATGCATGCATGTATACACACACATGTGTTCCCTTCAACTATTCTCATGTTGAGAAAAGTCTCATGAGTTACAATTATTGTTTTTCCATTAAGGAATGTAAATATTACTACTTTAATAAGTTCTTTATGATTTCGTTTTCCTGTTTACCTTCTCATGCTTCTCTTCCTTCTTGTATTTGAAAGTCCAATTTTCTAGTCAGCTCTTCTTTTTCATTAAGGATGCTGGAAAATCATCTATTCCATTGAATGCCCATATTTTACCCTGATACATTTTTACTTGGTTAGGTGATTGTTGGTTTTAATTCTAGTTCCTTTGACCTCCAGAATATCATATTCCAAGCCCTTCAATCCCTTAATGTAAAAGCTGCTAAGTGTGGAGTTATCCTGATTGAGTTTCCACAATACTCGAATTGTTTCTTCCTGAGTGCTTGCAGTATTTTCTCATTGATCTGGGAACTCAGAAATTTGGCTACAATATCGCTAGGAGTTTTCTTTTTGGGATCCTTTTCTTTTTTTTTTCCAATAACACATCCTGCTTTACTCTACCTGCAGTCTGTCTGGGGGAAAAATACAACAACAACAAAAACCATAAAAAATAAAAAACCCGAACAGTGTCAGCATTTCCATCCTCATGGATTTCTATATTTTGAAATGTGTTCATATTTTAAATTAATTTATTAGTTTAGTTTCAGTTAACAAGATTCAATTCCATAGTTCCTTGATTTTCAAATTTCCTTTACTTCCCTCCCCGCTCCCCCCACAACAGCATATAGTCCAGTATAGGATCTGCAAATACCTTCATATTAGACATTATTCCAACTACAAAGGCATATTGTACTAGGTGGGATGAAAGATGGTAAAGAAGAAGTAAAACCAAACAATGAAAAGAAAAAGATCATTTAGTTTGCTTCCATCAGGTTTCAGGCTCAGTTCTTTCCAGTCATATCTTTGGATGGCACATTTCTCTCTTTCTTGAGTCTTTTGGGATGGATTTATATCACTGCATTGCTGAAAAGAGTCCAGTCTCTCATAGTTGGTCATCACAGATATGATATGTCTGTGATTGTATACACATTTCTTCTGATTCTACACTTCTCGCTCAGCATTAGTTTGTTTAAGACTCTCCAGGTAATTATGAAATTTGTCACCTCCTACTTTCTTATAACACAATAATATCCCATTACATTCATATACCACAACTTGTTTAGCCATTCCCCAGTTGATGGGCACCCCTTTAGTTTCCAATTCTTTGCAACCACAAAAAGGGCTGCTATAAATATTTTTGTACATATGGGTCTTTTCCCCACTTCTATGATCTCTTTGGGATATAACCCTAGAAGTGGTATTGCTGTGTCAAAGGGTACGAAATTTTTTTATATTCCTTTGGGCATAATTGCCGATTGCTCTCCAGAATGGTTGGATAAGTTCACAACTCCACCAGCAATGTATTAGTGTTCCAATTTGTCCACATCCTGTCCAGAATTTTTCACTTTCTTGTTTTGTCATCTTAGCCAATCTGACTGGAGAGATGTGGTATCTCAGAGTTGTTTTGATTTGCATTTCTCTAATCAATAGTGATTTAGAACATTTCTTCATATGCTTATAGATATCTTTAATTTCTTTCTCTGAAAACTGCCTGTTCATATCCTTTGACCATTTATCAATTGGGGAATGACTTGTATTCATATAGATTTGGCTCAATTCTCTATAAATGTTAGAAATGAGTCCTTTATCAGAGACACAAGTAGTAAAAATTATTTCCCCATTTCCCACCTCCCTCTTGATCTTGGTAACATTGGTTTGTTTGTACAGAAGCTATTCAATTTAATGTAATCAAAGTTATCCATTTTGCATTTTATAATGCTTTCTAATTCTTGTTTGGCCCTAAAGTCTTCCCCTCTCTACAAATCTGTCAGGTAAACTCTTCCTTGCTTTCCCAAATAGCTTACATTATCATCCTTTAAACCTAGATCATACACACATTTGGACTTGATTTTGGTATATGGTGTTAGATAGTGATCTATGCCCACTTTCTGCCATACTGTATTCCAGTTTTCCCAGTGGTTTTTGTCAAATAGTGCATTCTTCTGCCAAAAATCTGGGGTCTTTGGGTTTATCTAACAATAGATTACTATACTCATTAATTGCTGGGTCTCCTGCATCTAATCTATTCCATTGATCCACTAATCTACACCTCTGCCAGTACCAAGCAGTTTTGATAACTGCTGCTGTATAATACAGATAAAGATCTGGCATAGCTAGTCCACCTTCCCTAGCATTTCTTTTCATTAATACCCTTGATATTCTAGACCGTTTGTTTTTCCAAATAAATTTTGTTATTATTTTATTTAACTCTAAAAAGTAGTTTTTTGGTAAATTGATTGGTATGGCACTAAATATGTAGTTTAATTTGAGTAAAATTGTCATTTTTATTATATTAGCTAGACACAGCCACGAGCAATTGATATTTTTCCAACTATTTAGATCTGATTTTATTTGTGTGAGAAGTGTTTTGTAGTTGTGATCATATAGATTCTGGGTTTGTTTTGGCAAGTAGATTCCAAAATATTTTATAATGTCTACAGTGACTTTTAATGGGATTTCTCTTTCTATCTCTTGCTGTTGTTTCATTAGAGATGTACAGGAATACTGAGGATTTGTGTGGGTTTATTTTATATCCTGCAACTTTGCCAAATTTATTTATTGTCTCAAGTAGTTTTTTACTTGATTCTCTAGGATTCTCTAAGTATATCATCATATCATCTGCAAAGAGTGACAGCTTGGTCACTTCTTTGCCTAATTTGATTTCTTTTTCTTCTCTAATTGCTACTACTAGTGTTTCTAGTACCAGATTGAATAAGAGCGGTGAAAGTGGACACCCCTGTTTCACTCCCGATCTTATTGGAAAGGCTTCTAGTTTATCCTCATTGCATATAATACTTGCTGATGGTTTAAAATAGATGCTATAAACTATTTTAAGGAAGGCTCCATTTATTCCTATACTTTCTAGTATTTTTAATAGGAATGGATGTTGTACTTTGTCAAAAGCCTTTTCTGCATCTATTGAGATGATCGTGTTTTTGTTGTTTTATTGTTGATATGCTCAATTATACTGATGGTTTTCCTAATATTAAACCATCTTTGCATTCCTGGAATGAATCCTGCCTGATCAGAGTGTATTAATTTTGTGATAAGTTTTGGAGTCTTTTGGCTAATATTTTTTATTTAAAAATTTTGCATCTAAATTCATGAGGGAAATTGGTCTATAATTTTCTTTCCCTGTTTTATCTCTTGCTAATTTAGGAATCAGTACCATATTTGTGTCATAGAAAGAGCTTGGTAGGACTCCTTCTTCATTAATTTTCCCAAACAGTTTGTAGAGTATTAGAATCAATTTTTCTTTAAATGTTTGATAGAATTCACTAGTAAACCCATCTGGCCCTGGAGATTTTTCCTAGGGAGATTATTGATGACTTGTTTGATTTCTTTTTCTGAGATGGGGTTATTTAGTTAATTCACTTCCTCGTCAGTTAATCTGGGCAACTTGTGATTTTGTAAATATTCATCCATTTCACTAAGATTTTCATATTTATGTGCATACAACTGGGAAAAATAATTCCTCATTATTTTTTTATTTCCTCTTCATTGGAGGTAGGTTCACCCTTTTTATTTTTGATGCTCATATTTTGGTTTTCTTCTTTCTTTTTTTTATCAAATTGACTAAGGGTCTATCAATTTCATTGATTTTTTCATAAACCAGCTCTTAGTTTTATTTGTTAATTCGAGAGTTTTCTTAAATTCAATTTTATTAATCTCTCCTTTGGTTTTCAATATTTCTAATTTACTACTAAACTGGGGATTTTCAATTTGTTCTCTTTATAGCTTTTTCAATTGCATGTCCAATTCATTGACCTCCCTTCTCTCTGCTTTAATTAAGTATGCACTCAGGAATATAAAACTTCCCCTGAGAACTGCCTTTAGTGCATCCCACAAATTTTGGTATGTTGTCTCATAATTATCATTCTCTTGAATGAAATTTTTGATTGTTTCTATAATTTCTTTTTGACCCATCCATTCTTTAGGATTAAATTGCTTAATTTCCAATTAGTTTTTAGTCTATCTTTACCTGGCCCATTATTGAATATAATTTTTATTACATCATGATCTGAGAATGATGCACTTGATATTTCTGCCTTTTTACACTGGATTTTGAGGTTTTTATGCCCTAGTACATGGTCTATTTTTGAGTATGTACCATGCACTGCTGAGAAGAAAGTAAATTCGTTTTTATCCCCATTCAGTTTTCTCCAAAGATCTATCATATATAGTCTCTCTAAGATTCTATTTACCTGCTTATCTTCTTTCTTGTTTATTTTGAAGTTAGATTTATCGATTTCAGAGAGGGGGAGATTAAGGTCCCCCACTAATATAGTTTTGCTATCTATTTCTTCCTCTAATTCCTTTAACTTCTCCTCTAGGAATTTGGATGCTATACCATTTGGTGCATAGATATTAGCTAGTGATATTGCTTCATTCTTGATGGTGGCCTTTAGTAGGATATAGTTTCCTTCCTTATCTCTTTTAATTAGGTCTATTTTTGCTTTTGCTTTATCAGAGATAAGTATTGCTACCACTGCTTCTTTTACTTTAGCTGAGGCATAATAAATTTTACTCCAACCTTTTACCTTTACCCTGTGGGTATCCCTTTGTTTCAGATGTGTTTTTTGTAGACAGCATATCGTAGGATTATGGTTTTTAATCCATTCTGCTATCCACCTCTGTTTTATGGGAGAGTTTATCCCATTAACATTCACAGTAATGATGACTATCTGTCTCTTCCCCTCCATCCTATTCCCTCCCCTGTTTATGTTTATGTTTCTTCCTTCTCCCTTCCCCTCCTTGAAGTTTTCCCTTTTGACTGCCCCCTCCCTCAGTGTTCCCACCCAGTGATCCCCCTTCTTAACCCCCTTCTTAACCCCTTCTTAACCCCTTCTCCCCTTAGTACTGTTTCCCTCCCTTCTAATTCCCCCCTTTAGTCTCCTCATTTTCACCCCACCTTACCCTTCCACTATCTATGGGACACAATAAGTTTTTATACTTATCAAAGGAAATTACTCCCTGATTGATTCCAAATGAATGAGAGTAAATTTCAATCAGTGCTCTTCTCCCTCCCTGTTTTTCCTCTATTTAATGAATTTATGTGTCTATTCCCATTAGAATCTTAAACTTCACTGATTAAGTTGATCCCTCTTTGAACCAGAACCACTGAGAATAGTGTTTAAATTATGTTCCTCTACCTCTTTCTTTCCCCTCTTCTATAGTATGTTTTGATGCCTCTTCAGATGGCATATTTTACCTTTTCCTATCTCATCCTTTCTCTTTTCCCATTACAGTCCCTTTGATCCCCTTAATAGTTTTTTTTTTAGACTTCAGTTTAGTGCATTCATACCCACACCCTCTATCTAAGTATAACCCTTTGGAAGGTCTTGATAATAATAAATATTTTGAATATCGACAGTTATTAGCTCCAAATATAGGGATGTGAACATTTTGCTCTTGTTGCATCCCAAGTAATGAGCATGTGTGAGTGGGCGTGGGTGTGTGCACTTATGCACGTGTGAGTCTGTGTTTCCCTTGTTTCCCTTTTTATGTCTTTCTTGAGTATTGTAATTGGAGATCAAATTTTCCATTGAGCTCTGGCTTTTTCATCAGGAAAGACTGGAAGTCCCTTATTTCATTAAATTACCATCTCCTTGCCTAAAACATAATGCTCAGTTTTGCCAGGTAGTTAATCCTTGTTTATATTCCTAGCTCTCTTGGCCTATGAAATATCAAATTCCAGTCCATCCGCTCTTTTATTGTAGAAGCTGCTAAGTCCTCTGTGATCCTAACTGTAATCCCTCGATATTTGAATTGTTTCTTTTTGGCTGCTTGTAGCATTTGTTCTTTAATCTTGTAATTCTGGAATTTGGCTACTATATTTCTTGGAGTTTTCAATTTGGGATCTCTTTCAGGAGGAGTCCAGTGAATTCTATCAATACCTATTTTGTCTTCTGATTCGAGGACCTCAGGACAGTTTTCTTTGAGAATCTCTTGGAAGATGTTGTCTAGGCTGCTTTTTTCATCATGGCTTTCTGGTAGACCAATAATTCTTAAGTTGTCTCTCCTGGATCTGTTCTCTAGGTCAGTTATTCTTTCATTGAGATATTTTATATTTTCTTCCAATTTTTTATCATCTTGTTTTGTTTGATAGATTCTTGCTGCATCATAGAGTTCTGAGTTTCAGTTTGATTGTATCTAATTTTTAGGGAATTATGATCCTCAGTTAATTTTTGAAGGTCCTTTTTTAGGGAGGTATTTTCTCCAATTAATTGACTAATTTTACTTTTGAGACTTTTTTTTCCAAATTGGTCACTCCCTCCCTGATTAGGTCTTTAAAATTTTTCTTAAGCTTCTCTAGGAAAGCTATTTGGGCTTGAGACAGTTCATGTTTCCTTCTGTGGTCTCAGGGTGTGGTTACAGAATCTATATTTTCCTGTGTATTTAGTTGTTCTTGCCCTACATAGTAGGCCCAAATAGACTTTCTTGCCTTCCCCTTCTCCTTCTCAGGTTCCTTCCTTCCCATTGTCATTTTCTGTTTCTTAGTTTCTCAGGCTATGAGCTTAGGGCCTGATCCTTGACTTTGAATACCCCTGGGTTGCTAGTTTATGGCTAAGTCAGGGAAGTCAGTGAGGAATGTAGATGTCTAGGTGGGGGTGAGTCTGACCACTTCAGATTTCTGCCTCTATGCCCCTGGCTATAAGTAGGCCTTTGTTGGTGAGGTGAGGTGGGGCTTGTTGGGACCCTTCCCTCTCTTCTCTTCAGACTCCTGGCTGTCTCAGTTACACCCCTTCTTGGAGATTCTCAAGCCTGAGGCTATTTCCATTAACTTAGGATTTCAATCTGGGTGGGAGACTTATCTTTGGGTTTTCTGCTTCATGGGGGAGGGATGGGAAGATCAGAGCAGCTAGAATTTACTTTGCCATTCCAGTCCCTGTATTATACAGGCAGGCAGTTTCTAACCTTCCAGGCTGGGGGCCGAATGCATCCAGAGAAGCCGATATCTCCACTGGGGCTCCTACTCTTCTACCTGGCTCCAATGATCCCTCCTGTCCCTTTGTGAGACGAAGGAGAGCTGACGGCGATTAGTCCTTGGTAAGTCTGCAGCCTGGTGCTTTTTCTCTGTCTGGTATAGTCTGCTTGTCTGCTGTTAGGTCTGAGCTGTGTAGTCCCCACAAGCTCTGCACTTTTCCTGTCCAGACACGCTGGGCAACCTCCTGGGCTGGACTCGGCTATACTCCATCTTCCAGTGGGCTCCGTCACTCTGGAATCCACACAGATTCATCCTTTGAGTTTGGGATCTTTTTCAAGAGTTGTTTGGAAAATTCTTTCAAGTCTTATTTTGCCCTCTGGCTCTAGAATATCAGGGAAATTTTCCGTGTTAATTTCTTGAAGGATGGTGTCGAGGTTCTTCTTTTTGATAATGGCTTTCAGGTAGTTCAATAATCTTAAGTGGTCTCTCCTGGATCTATTCTCTAGATCAGTTGTTTTTCCAGTGATAGCTTTTGTTATTGTTCCTGATATGTATTTACTCTTTTATTTTTAATTTTATATTTATGCTTAGTTTACAACAATCATTTCCATAAGTTTTTGAGTTACAAATTTTCTCCCTGTCTTTCCCCCACCCAACATCCCCAAACAGTGATCCCACTGAATACCACCTCTGCCATTCTGCTCTCCCTTATGTCCTCCACCACAACACTCCAATTTTGGAGTAGTGAAAGATGAATCTCCATGACCCAGTGCATGTATATCTTATTTCCCAGGGTATGTAATAAACATCATCATCATCATCATCATCATCATCATCATGATAATAATAATAATAACAATAACAATAACAACAACAACAACAACAACAACAATGATAACAACTTTTTAAACAAATGCTTTATTAACTTCTGGTTTATATTTTACATTTCCACCAGATTTTGAGTTACAATTTTCCCCCCATTTTTTCCCTACCCACCACCCCAGAATAGCAGTCCCACTCGATATCCACTCATCCAATCTGCTCTCTCCCATATCTTCCCCCACACCCCTTTCGACTTTGCCATTAGGACAAGGTGAATCTATGAGCCCCAATGTCTGGATATCTTATGAAACATTGAATTTTGAAACTTCGATTTTCAGATCCATTCCCTTCCTCCCTTGTCACCCACTCCCTCTGAGAAGATAAGCAATTCAGTATGTGTTGTACATACATAGCTATGCAAAACATTACCATAATAGATTCTTTCAACCTCTATTTCCCCCTCTTGGTCTAAAACATCAGGGCAGTTTTCCTTGAGAATTTCTTGAAGGATGATTTCTAGGTTCTTTCTTTGATCATGGCTTTCAGGTAGTCCAATAATTTTTAAATTATCTCTCATGGATCTATTTTCCAGGTCAGTGGTTTTTCCCATGAGATATTTCACATTGCCTTCTATTCTTTCATTTGTTTGTATCTGCTTAATAGCATCTAGATTTCTCATAAAGTCACTAGCTTCCATTTGCTCCAGTCTAATTCTAAAGGAATGAATCTCCTCAGTGAGCTTTTGAGATTCTTTTTTCCATCTGGCAAATTTGGCTTTTTAAGTCATTCTTCTCCTCAGTGCCTTTTTGAGCCTCTTTACCCATTTGAGTTAGTCTATTTTTAAGGTGTTATTTTCCTCAGTCAGGCTGTTGACTGTCATTTCATTCTTTTCTTGCATCTTTTTCATTTCTCTTCCCAATTTTCTCCCCCACTTCTCTTATCTGCTTCTTAAGGTGTTCTATGGCCTGTAGCCAGCTTGTATTTTCATTTGGGGCTTTTGGTGCAGGAGTTCTGAACTCACAGTACTCCTCCATGCTTTGATCTTCTTTCCCCTAAAATAGGAGTCCAATGTTGAATTTTTCTGTTTATTTTGTTTCTTTTGCCTAGGCATGTTGCCACTTAATTACTTGATTTTGGGGCTTGTTGCCACAGTAGGACTCTGCCACCAGACAGGAGAGCTTCAGTCCCAAACTTGGGGTCTTCACAACTTCTGCAGGTTGGGCGGCCTCTGTAAAGCCTCCACCCACTCTTGCAAGCTGGATACCCACCCCAAACCTCCCCTCCAGACCACAATCCAGATCAAGGCAGTTTAAAGCAAGAGCGACTAACCCCCAGACTGATTGCTGGATCTCCCTACAGTTTGCACACCAGGAGCAAGAGCCGCCACTGACACTGCAAAATGGCTTCTGTGCCACGTTTCTTCAGCGGCTTTTTCACCCCCAGGGGAGAAAGCCGATGTCTTCCCCAAAAACTAGTCTGAAAGTCCATAGGGCACTAACCTCTCACTTTGTCCTACACATATCTGTGCTGATAATTCTGGAATCACCACTGGTGCTGGTGTTCTGGGGTCCATCCAGCTGGCTGCTGGCCCAGCCACCCTAGGTCTAAAACCCCGGCTCAAGCATGCCTGGCCTCAGCTCCCAGAGTGCTGCACTGTTGGTTCCCAGCACACTGTACAGCCTGCTCTCAGAGCACTTCGCTCTCTGCTCCCTGCAGGTTTGCTGGGCTGTCCTTAGCGGGAGGTTAGCTTCTCTGTGTAGTTCTGTGGGTGCTGGTCCTCCAGAAGCTGTTCAGAGTACCCTTTTACGTTGTTTGGATGTAGTGTGGGGCAGAACACTTTGGAACTGCTGTTTCTACACTGCCATCTTGGCTCCACGCCCTCAATAATAACAATTTTAAAACATTTTATTTTAAAACATTGAATTCCAGATACTTTCCCATCTTTCCTTTTCACCTACGCTTACTGGGAAAATAAGAATTTAACATAGGTTGAAAATGTCTAGTTACACAAAATATCTCCATAGTGTGTGTGTGTGTGTGTGTGTGTGTGTGTGTGTGTGTATGTATATATAATGAAAGACTGACTGTATTTCCATCTATCCTAACTCACTTCCATTTATTTTCTTTTCTACTTTGAAACTGTCACTTTTGAAATTGTGTGCTTCTAATGTCCCTACCCCCCAAAATGCCCACTCTTCTATCATCTCCCCTCTTATCCCCTTCCCTCCTAATTTCTTGGAGGGTAAGATATCCAATTTTATGTGTATGTTATTATCTCCTTATACTAAGTTCAATGATAGTAAGTCAACCCTTTGCCTTTTGCCTACCTGTTCTTCCCCTCCACTGTAATAGTTTTCCCTTGCCTCTTTTATATGAGCTAATTTATGCTATTCTGTATCTCCCTATCTCCTTTCATTATATTACGCTCTCATATATTAATTTCATTTTTAAAATATCATCCCTTCCTATTCAATCGATCTTGTGCCCTCTGTATACCTGTACTATGTATACCTATGTGTATACACACACACACACACACACACACACACACACACACACACAAACATATGTATTCATACACACAAATACCCTCCTATATAGATATATATTCATGTATAAATGTATATACATTTATATTCCCTTCAACTATCATCATACCCAGAAAGTTTCATAAGTTACAATTATCATTTGTCCATGTAGGAATGTAAATAGTTCAACTTTGATAAGTCCTAATGACTTCTTTTCACATTTACCTTTTCATGCTTCTCTTGCTTCTTATATTTGAATGTCAAATTTTCTAATCAACTCTCTTTTTTTTCATCAAGAATGCTTGGGGGGGGAGTGGAGCCAAGATGGTGGAGTAGAAACAGTGTGCCCAAGCCACTCTTCCCTCAGATCACCTCCAAACTATGTAAAAGGGGACTCTGAACAACTTCTGGAGCCCCAGCACCCACAGAATGACACAGAGCAGCTCACCTCCCTCTGAGGACAGCCCAGCAGCCCTGCAGGAAGGACCAGTGCAGCGCTCTGGGACCCGGCAGGGCTCAGTGCTCAGAGCAGGGATCCAATCACAGCTGAGCACCGGAGTCAGGGTTTTAACCCCAGGGCAGCAGGGCCAGCAGCAGGCTGGAGGGACCCCAGAACACCAGCAGCTGTGGCAACTCCAGAAATATCAACATAGACATGCCTAGGACAAAGTGAGAGGTTACTGCCCGAGGGACTTTGGGACCAGTATTTGGGGAATATGTCGCCTTCCTCCCCTGGGGGCTAGAAGCTGCTTAGGAAACAGGCCTTTTTGCAGTTTTCAGAGGCAGCTCCAGCTCCTGCCCTGTGAACTGTAGGGAGATCCAATTATCAGTCTTGGGGGTAATCACTCTTGCTTTAAACTCCCTGGATCTGTATTGTGATCTGGGGGGGGGGGGGGAGGTCTTCGGGTGGGTTTCCAACTTGCCAAAAACGGAAGTAGCCCCCCCAAACACGTTCAGGGCAAAAGTGCCTGTCTGGCACCAGGCCATACTGTGGCAACAAGCCCAAAAGTCAAGTAATTAAATGGCAACATGCCAAGAGAAAGGAAACAAATTAAACAGAAAAATGAAAATTTAGACTCCTACTTTGGGGGCACAAAGGATCCAAGCATAGAGAGAGAGGATGGCTGTGAGGTCAGAAGTCCTGCTCCAAAAGCCCCAGGAGAAACCATGAGCGGGTTGCAGGCCTTAGAGTACCTTAAGAAGGACTTTAAAAATCAAATAAGAGAAGTGTTGGAAAAATTGGGAAGATAAATGAGAAGGATGCAGGAAAAGCATGAAATGAGGGTCACCAGCCTGACTGAGGAAAACAACACCTTAAAAATAGACTGACTCAAATGGCAAAGGAAGCCCAAAAGGGCAATGAGGAGAAGAATGCCTTAAAAAGTCGAATTTGCCAGATGGAAAAAAGAATCTAAAAAGTTCACTGAGTAGATTCATTCCTTCAGAGTTAGACTGGAGCAAATGGAAGCTAATGACTTTATGAGAAATCAAGATGCTGTTGAGCAGATACAAACAAATGAAAAATTAGAAGGCAATGTGAAATATCTCGTGGGGAAAACCACTGACCTGGAAAATAGATCCAGGAGAAACAATTTAAAAATTATTGGACTACATGAAAGCCATGATCAAAGAAAGAACTGAGAAATCACCCTTCAAGAAATTCTCAAGGAAAATTGTCCTGCTGTTTTAGATCCAGAAGACAAAATAGAGGTTGAAAGAATCCACAGATCACCTCCTAAAAAGATCCCAAAAAGAAAACTCCCAGGAATATTATAGCCAGGTTCCAGAATCCCCAGATCAAGGAGAAAATACTACAAGCAGCCAGGAAGAAACAATTTCAACATTATGGAAACACAATCAGAATAGCCCAGGACCTGGCAGCTTCTACATTGAGTAATAGAAGGGCATGGAATATGATATTCCAGAGGGCAAAAGAGCTAGGACTGAACCCAAGGGTCATCTATCCAGCAAAACTTAGTATTTTGTTTCAAGGGAAAATATGGTCATTCAGTGGAATAGACGACTTTCAAGCATTCTTGAGGAAAAAAGCAGAATTGAATAGAAAATTTGACATCCAGACACAAGAAGCAAGAGATGCCCGAGAAGGTAATCAGGGAAAAGAAATCAAAAGGAACTTATCAAAGTTGCACGATTTATATTCTGATATGGAAAAACAATAACTGTGACTGAAGAAATATTTCCCAGTATGAAAATAATGGAAGAAGGGTGTATGGTCATATGAATACATATCTGAATGTGTGTATATATGTTTACAGTTATACATGGATAGAGGGCACAGGTTGAATTTGTTGGGAAGGGATTATACTAGAGGGGTGAAATTATGACTCGAGAGAGGAAATTGGCAAGAGGAGATGGGGAGAAATTGGGTAGGGTAAACTATCTCATGTAGAAGAAGCATGGGGAAGTGGTTGCAAGGGAGGGGAAGGATAGGAAGGCAAAAAGGCAAAACCACATTCTCATTAAATTTGGATCTGGGAGAGAATGACATACATCCTAAATGGGATATCTCAACCTGCAGCAGAATAGGGGGAAGGGGGATTAGAGGAGGGATTATGGATGGGAGGGCATCCTTGGTGGGAGGGGAGGTTGGAGGTACCCACTATGGAAGAGGGACAGGATCAAGTTGGGAATGGACCAGCTTCGGGGTTTGATGAGTGGGAGGGAATTATAAGCAGCCTTGTACAATATATCTACTATGATAATGTTTTGCATAGCTAGACATGTACAATATATACTGAATTACTTATCTCCCCAGAGGGAATGGGTGACAAGAGAGGAAGGAAATGTATCTGAAATTTGAGGTTTTAAGACTAAATGTTTCAAATATATATGAATACTATTATTAAGAAAAAGGCTCTGAACTCAAACTCTCATGCTAACACATTGTTATAATTATTACTACCATTAACATAAATGTTTAAAGAGTAAAAATAAAATAATGTAGCTACAAAAAAAAAAAGAATGCTTCAGGGGCGGCTAGGTGGTGCAGTGAGTAGAGCATCCACCCTGGAGTCAGAAGTACCTGAGTTCGGATTTAGCCTCAGACACTTAACACACACACAAACAAAACCTAGCCATGTGACCTTGTGCAAGTTACTTAACCCCAGTTGCCCTCCAAAAAGAAAAAAAAAGAATGCTTAAAAGTCCTCTATTTCATTGAAGCACCACATTTTCTCGTGAAGTATTATACTTAGTTTTGATGGGTAAATGATTCTTGGTTTTACTCCTATATCTTTTACCTCCAGAATATCATATTCCAAGCCCTTAAATCACCTAATGTACATGCTGCTAGATCATGTGTTTTGCTGATTGTGTTTCCACAATATTCAAATTGTTCGTTCTTGGCTGCTTGTAATATTTTCTCCTCGATCTGGGAACTCTGGAATCTGGCTATGATATCCCTAGGAGTTTTCATTTTAGCATCTTTTTCAAGAGGTGACCAGTGAATTCTTTCAATTTCTATGTTTCCCTCTGGTTCTAAAATATCAGGGTAATTTTCCTTGAGAACTTCTTGAAGGATGATTTCTAAGCTAATTTTTATCATGGCTTTCTGGTAGTCCAATATTTTTTTTTAGTTATCTCTCCTGGACCTATTTCCAGGTCAGTGGTTTTTCCAATGAGGTTTTTCACATTGGCTTCTATTTTTTTTCATTTGTTTGGATCTGTTTAATAGTATCTTGATTTCTCATAAAGTCCTTAACTTCCATTTGCTCCAATCTAATTCTGAAAGAATTATTGTCTTCTGGGAGCTTTTGAAATTATTTTTCCATCTGGCAAATTTAGCTTTTTAAAAAATTCTTCTCATTGGCTTTTTGGGGCTCTTTTGCCATTTAAGTTAATCTATTATAAGGTGTTATTTTCCTCAATTCATTTGTTCACTAACTGTTCATGAATTTCTTGCATCATTCTCATTTCTCTTCCCAATTTTTCCTCCACTTCTCTTTTTTTTGGTTTTCAAAATCCTTCTTGAGCCCCTCCATGGCCTTTAAGCAGTTTATATTTTTTTCTTTGAAGCTTTTGGTGCAGGAGTTCTGACTTCCTTGACTTCCTTCCATTCAATGCTTTATCATTTTTGTCCCCCCAAAAAAGAATCTAAGTTTGGATTGCTGTGCTTGCTTTGCTCCCTTTGCTCGCTCATATTGCCCTTCAATTACATGGCTTTTGACCTTTTTTGCCACGGTAGAACTCTGCTTCCAAAAAGGAGAGCTTTTGTCCCAATTTGCTGGAGCTATTAGTCGGTTGCCCTCTGTGCAGCCCCCACAACCTCTTTCCCACTGGCTACACACCCCAGAACCTCCATCCAAAACAGTGATCCAGATCCAAGAATGTTAAAGCAATAGTTATCACCCTCTGAATGGTTGCTTGCTCCCCCTATGATCTGAAGGCCCAGAGCTGTGAAGCAGCCACCTTGCTGCTGCTGAGCCATGCCTCCACCACTGCTCACCACAGTGGCAGGGGCTGGACCATGCTCTCAGTCCCCTTGTTCCCACAAAGTTCTACACTGAATTTTATTTTGTTTCAAGCATTTATGGGTTGATAATTCTGGAAACGGCCACTGTTGCTGGTGATCCACTCTCCTAAAGTCAGCTCCCCCCTTCTGGTCCAGGGTGCCCTGGGGCTAAAACTTTGGGCTCATGCAGGGATTAGTTCAGCTCCCAGCATTCTTCTATGTATGCTTCTTGTCTGCTTCCCAGGCTAACTTTAGTGGGAGATCTGCTTCTCTCTGTCACTTTTTGGGTTCTTTAGCTATAAAATTATTTTAAAGTAATGTTTTTTAGGTATTTGAGTTGATTATGGGGAGAGCTCATGGAGTATTCCTGCTTCCATGCCACCATCTTGGCCCCGCCACCCTCTTCCAATGAGATATTTCACATTGCCTGCTATTTTATCATTTCTTTGGATGTTTTATAGTATCTCATTTTCTCATAAAGTAATTGTTCCAATCTAATTTTGAAGTAATTATTATCTTCAGTGAGTTTTTGAAATTCCTTTTCCATCTTGCAAATTCAGCTTTTTAAGGCATTTTTCACCTCATTGGCTTTTTGGGCCTCTTTCGCTATTTGAGTTAGTCTACTTTTCAAAGTTTTATTTTCTTCAGTATTTTGGGGTCTCATTTAGGATGATTTTGATTTGTTTTTCAAGGTTTTCTGGCATCACTCTCATTCCTCTTCCTAATTTTTCCTCCACTTCTCTTACTTGATTTTCAAAATCCTTCTTGAGCTCCATCATGGCTGTTGAGTAGTTCATATTTTTCTTGGAAGCTTTAGATGCAGGAGTTCTGACTTTATTGTCCTGCTCCCATTCCATGCTTTGAGCTTTTTTGTCTCCAAAAAAGCTTGTATGATCTAATTGTGCTTCCTCTACTTGCTCATATTGAGAGCCAGTTACTTGACTTTTAAACTCTTTGCCATGGTGGAACTTTGCTTACAGAATGGAGAGAGCTTTGTCCCAAATTGCCGGGGTTTTGCAGCTGCCAGAGCTATTATTTGGGTGTCCTCCCTGCAGCCTCCACAAGCTCTGGTACACTGGCCACACACCCCAGAACCACCACCCAAGACTGATCCAGATACAAGCAGGTTATAGCAAGAGTGATTACCCTCTGAATGGTCACTTGGTTCCCCACTGACCTTTTACTTTGTCTTTGGAGTTTATGGGTTGAAAAGTCTGGAAACTACCACTGTTGCTCGTGATTCACTCTCCTGACCTCTTCTCTGGCCAGTCTGGACTGCCCTGGGACCAGAACCACAGTTCATATAGGACTGCCCTTCCCTCCCAGCCTGGTGGGATCACCCTGGTGGGATCACCCCAGCCTGCAAGGCTGCCTTCAGTGGGCAATTTGTTTCTCTCTATCTCTTTGTGGGTTCTGTAGTTTTAAAATTTGTTTACAATCATTTTTTACAGGTATTGGATGTGGTTGCAGCTATAGCCTACACCAAGTTTGTGCTTTTACACTGCCATCTTGGCTCCATCTCTGTATATATAACTCTTAATGAAAAAAGAGATAAAAAAGTACACTCAAGAAGACGTTTCATATCAAGAGTAGTTAAATTCAGGAATATTAAAGAGCTTCCCAGTCAGACTCTAAGAAAGAATATTTTGTGAATGGTTTATCTTGTGGTATCAAGATGGACGGAGTATCATGTTGTTGGACAAGTAAAATGTCTTTTTTATTATCAGCAGCTACCATTTTTCTCATCTTTTGTTTAAAATTCAATGACTTGCAAGTGCTTCATTTTGTCCCAACATCAGACTTTAACTAAAAGAGTGCTTGTTTAGAGCCATACCTAAAACAACCTGACTTATCCCCTACTTGATTCAATGATGTTTTATGCCTGATTACTATTATTTTATTCTCAGCACAAACCTAGTCACTATAAAAATGAAATGGAATATTACACGATGTAAAAAAAAGATAAGAAAAAGGTTCCTTGTTGACAGTTCAGACTATGTAAATAAAAATACACCCATGATGTGTGTGATTCACAAGAATAAAGTAGTTTGCAGTTATATAAACCTAACAATTTAGAGTCTAACAATCCAGTATCACATACCTTTACTTTCAATGTGTTTTAGCTAAAATAATGGATTTGGGGTATGTAATGAGTATGAGGTTTGTTTGTATTCAAGGAAATCATATTGGTATATATGCATGTATGTACATATGTGTGTAAGTATGTATGTATGTTTGTTCATATGTATGTATGTATGTATCGTAAGGACTCATTATACCCTAGGTAGCATAAATTGTTAGGAATTTTGCTATTGTTATTGAGCTGAAACCTGCCTTCTTATAACTTCCATTAAATCATCCTTTTTCTGCCTTCTGGTATAAAACTGAATACCCTAATCAGTAACTTTTTATATGAAAATCCACCAGATAGCAGACACTTGGACTTAAATTCAACTACTGGCTGTGCAACTTCCAATAGTCAATTCACTATAACTGTGTGGGACACAGATCCCTCATCTATAAAATGAAAAAATGAGTTTATTAAGCTAGGTAACTTCTAAGAACCTTTCCAGCTCTAATTACTATTGTCCTCTATGAAATGAACTGGCTTTTCCCCAATAGGGCAGTTATGCTCAGTTCCTTCAGTTGACTTTCATCTGACAATAGCATGATTCTAAGTCCTCTATCTTGTGTTATCTCCTCTAATTAATTCTGTTTATAGGTGGCTAGGTGTCGCAGTGAATAGAACAATGGACCTAGAGTCAGGAGGACCTGACTTCAAAGTCAGCCTCAGACACTTAACACTAACTTGCCATGTGACCTTTGGCAAGTCACTTAACACTAATTACCCTGCCATCTGCCCTCCAAAAAGCAAAAAAAAAAAAAAATATGCTCATACTTCTGAAATGTGGAACACAGAATGGAACATGATAATTTGGTATAATATGATCAGAGTAAAATATCAGAGAGGCATTATCTTGCTTCTTCTAGATACTATTTATCTGTTGGTGCACCCTAAAATATCATTCATTGACATAACACCACTGAATTTTAATTTTTTCTAAACCCACTCCCACAAGATTTCTGCCATTTGAAAAAAATATGAACTCCTATCTAGCTATATTTAGCCAATCTTGTTCATCTGCTCTATTTTATTTCTAAGCATAGGGCTTTGCATTTATCCATATTAGATTTCACCATCTTTTTCCAAGAGTGTCTGTCACACGGATCTAATTCTCCTCACTACTTTCTAAGAATGTGATACAATCTTCTCAGCTTTTCATTTAAGGTTCTTGATAATAAAGCTCCAATTTAGCTTTCTAATTTTATTTTATGTCACTTCACTTCATGTATTTTACTCTCTTGCAAAAATAAGCAATAAAATGTTCCCCAATACCAGTATGCCACATCCAGCCTCCATACATTTACATAGACTATCACTTAGACATGAAATATATTACTTCCAAAACTCTACCCTCAAGACTGAAACTGCCTTTCCCATGAAACCTTCATATATCATCCATAATTCTGAAATTGTGTAATAGAAAGCAAAGTAGTTACCACCTTATTCCAGCTCTTAAGTTGACTCTTTGTTTCACTTATTGCTCAGGATTCTATCAAGTCTTTACTTGTGAACCCCACAAGGTTGTGATCCTTAGAACTTGTGAACTCCTGTTGCTGATGCAACAAGAAGGGGAGGAGCTAATTACCATATATAATGAGATGCCCAGGATAGATAGAGCAGAATTGAGAATGGAGCTCTTGTGGTGGAGAAGTAGAAAACCTTTGGTATCCCAGCACTCTGTTTGTCTCTTCTGTCTGTGTTAGTGTTTGTTTGTGATACTTTCTACAAAAGCCCTGGGAGCTAACTGGAAGCCTTGAGAGAGGGTTTTCTGGTTGTCTGTGTACTGAAGTAATGGAGGAGGGTTTTTGAGGTGCTGGGACTTTACTGATGATTCCTGTTGACCTCTTGGACCTTGGTTGTGGGTCTATGTTGATTTTTCTACTTATGATTTGTGTTGAGTTCTCAGACCTTGTTGGTGGGTCTGAGTTGATTTCGCAGGCAGATAGTGAATGGATGATGGTACTGGCCATGTGTATGAATATTATTGTGGCTCTGTTCAGCTTTGTCTTCCAGAAACAGAAACTACTATGAAGGCCTTGAGGTAGACTGGACACTGTGAGCTTCAATATGGAATGGGAACTGGATAAGGAAATGGATGAAGAACTGGACAAGGAACTGGACAAGGTACTGGGAACTGCCTGCCTTTCAATTCAGGTTACAGTTGTGTAGATTCAGGCAGGAGCTGGGACCATTGAAGTGGAACCCTGGAAGCTGAGAGCCAGCCTCTAGTCAAGATGTAAAGATCTCTTCTTGCATACCTGATGATGACTAATATAATTATGTTTTACTGTAACCTAGTGGAGAACTTTGACCTTTTTATTTGTATCCATTGTGGAGACAAGCCTCCTTAAGGATGACTGAATTAAAGACTTACTGAAATGATTGTACTTTGTGTCCCTAAGCCTCCTTAAGGATGATTGAATTAAGGACTTGCTAAATGTTTGAGTTACTAAATGATTGTATTTTGTTTAAAACTATGTAGCCACTTTGGTGAAAACTATGTGGCCATTTTAGTGATAAGTTATTTCATAACATTGTGAATGTTGTACTTTTATTTCTGTGAATATTTTGCCTTGATTTACTGCTAAATAAGTAGAGAGTTCACTATATTATGTCATCAGAACCTTGAAGCTGTTCATAGCACCAAAGCAAGCTACTCATGATTGGCTTTACAAAGGGTAGTGGGTAGAAATGAATAAGCCCTTCTCTTCCTGATTATTAGACTTGAGAAAATAGGAGAAGGGTGCAAGAGATGCTGATCAAATGAAATAGAATACAAAGTGCATTCAAAACCCATGAAGTTATGCGTGTGTATAATGCCAATAATTACTTGAGAATCCTTGAGTATATATTGAATATGCAATTATTGCCAAAAAACAAAAGTGGCACTAGTGATTTTATTGGTAGTCCTAAATCCCAGGAAAAAATAACTTTCTCTACCAATGCAATTGGTTTCTTTTTCTATAACATTTAGTCTTAGAATGCTGTCAAGAACACTGAGATATTAAGCACTTTGCCTAAGGTGGCACAGCAAGTGTGTCAGAGGCAAAATTTGAAGCCATGTAACCTTGGCTTTAAGCCTGGTTTTCTTTCCAATGCACAATGATGCTTCCCAAATTTTCTTGAGTTTAATTGTCCTTCTTGAGACAATATTTAATTCAATACATTTTATTAATAAAATATATTTTCTCTCCTTACTATACTATCCATTGGAAAAGGGAAAAACAAGAATATTCTTGAAAAAATGTATATACAAGCAAAAATAATTCCTGATTTCCTGCTTTGTCCATGTAATACACACACACTTATGCACATGTATATGTATGCATGTATGTATAATATATATTTGTCATTGTTCAGTCATGTTGGACTCTTTCTGACCTCATTTGGGTTTTCTTGGCAAATATAATGAAATAGTTTGTATTTCCTTCTCTAGCTCATTTTAAAGAGGACAAAATTGAAACAAACAAGGTTAAGTGACTTGAGCAAGGTCGCAGAGCTAATAGTGTTTGAAGTCAGTTTTGAATTCAGGAAGAGGAGCCTTCCTGACTCCAGGCCCAATTCTCTATCTGTGGTGCCATTCCCCTATCATATATGTATATGTGTAAATATGCATATATATATATATATGTATACACATATACACACATGTACACTATATACACACCTAAACATATGCATGCATTTAGAAATATATGCAGATACACATGCACACACAAAAATACATGCACTTATTCTTCACCATTAATTCTATTTTGGGAGGTAATAAGAGATGTGTTTCATGCTGGATCTACTGGAATTGTAGTTGGTCATTGTATTGATCAATTGTCAAGTCTTTCAAGGGTTATTTGCCTTTACAAATTTTGTGTTTTGTTTTTTGGGTTTGTTTGGTTTTCTTTGCTGTTGTTTTTTGGAGGGGAAAACGCAGGGCAACTGGGTTTAAGTGACATGCCCAAGGTCATATGACTAGTAAGTGTTAAGTGTCTGAGACTGGATTTGAACTCAGGTCCTCCTGAGTGCAGGGCCAGTGCTTTGCTCACTGCTCCACCCAACCACCCCTACGATGCTGTTATTAATGTGTGAGTTTTTTTGTTCCTGATTCTAACTTCACTTCATATCAGTTTACAGAGATCTTCCCAGGTTTCTCTAAAACCATAAGATTTCTTATTTTCTTTTTTAATAAAGCATTTGTTTAACAAAAAAAAATAAAAATAAATTTAAAAAAGGAATAAAAAGAGGTTAGGACTATTTACTGCTTATGGTTCATTGTGTGAATCCAGATCTGTTTCTTGGCTGCCCTGCAGGCCAAAGCATGAGCTCCCCTCAAGGATTGTCGCCTGGAAGCTCCGTTACTTGAATTTTGGGGCAGCTGCTTGATGTTATTTGAGGTCTAGAGCTTGAAGGGCTTCAGGGGCCATATAATCCAACAGTCTCTTGTTACAGAGGAGGAAGGAAGCCCAGAGAGAGCTGGGGACTTGTCCACGTTTGCACGAATAATAATCATCAGTGCAGGGCTTTGAAACCAAGTGCTGCATTTGAAGACAGAGCTACCCCGCCCCCTATGTTTTCATGCCTTTTCAGGGACATTCTGCAAACCCAGAGTGTCTTACCTTGGGCCCTGGGAATCCAGTGGGACTCTCAATGCCTGGATCTCCCTGCCGTCCTTTCTGTCCAGGTTCACCTGGCTCACCCATGTTCCCCTTGACGCCCTTCTCAGGCATCTCTTTCTTCTTGTGTCTGGGTGTCAAATTTTCTATTCAATTCTGGTTTTCTCCTCAAGAATGCTTGAAAGTCCTCTATTCCACTGAATGACCATATTTTCCCCTGAAACAAAATACTCAGTTTTGCTGGGTAGGTGACCCGTGGGTTCATTCCCAGTTCTTTTGCCCTCTGGAATATCACATTCCATGCCCTTCTAACCCTCATTGTAGAAGCTGCCAGGTCCTGTGCTATTCTGATTGTGTTTCCACAATATTGAAATTGTTTCTTCCTGGCTGCTTGGAGTATTGTCTCCTTGATCTGGGGACTCCGGAACCTGGCTACAATATTCCTGGGAGTTCTCTTTTTGGGATCCTTTTCAGGAGGTGATTGGTGGATTCTTTCAACCTTTATTTTGCCCTCTGGTTCTAAAAGATCAGGGCAATTTTCCTTGAGAATTTCTTGAAGGGTGATTTCTAGGCTCTTTCCTTGATCATGGCTTTCAGGTAGTCCAATAATTCCTAAATTGTCTCTCCTGGATCGATCCTCCAGGTCAGTGGCCTTTCCCATGAGATACCTCACATTGCCTTCCAATCCTTCATTTGTTTGGATCTGCTTAACAGCATCCCGATTTCTCATAAAGTCATCAGCTTCCATTTGCTCCAGTCCAACTCTGAAGGAATGAATCTCCTCAGTGAACTTTTGAGATTCTTGTTCCATCTGGCAAATTCGACTTTTTAAGGCATTCTTCTCCTCATTGCCCTTTTGGGCCTCCTTTGCCATTTGAGTTAGTCTATTTTTTAAGGTGTTGTTTTCCTCAGTCAGGCTGTTGACCCTCATTTCATGCTTTTCCTGCATCCTTCTCATTTCTCTTTCCAATTTTTCCTCCACTTCTCTTATTTGATTTTTAAAGTCCTTCTTAAGGTCCTCTATGGCCTGCAACCCGCTCATGGTTTCCCCTGGGGCTTTTGGAGCAGGACTTCTGACCTCACAGTCCTTTTCCTGCTCTATGCCCCCAAAATAGGAGTCTAGGGTTGCATTTTTCTGTTTCCTTTGCCTTGGCATGTTGCCACTTAATTACTTGACTTTTGGGCTTGTTGCCACACTATGGCTTTAAGGCCAGATAGAGGAATTTTCGTCCCGAACTTGTGGGGGGCAACTTCCGTTTCTGGCAAGCTGTAAACCCACCCACAACTTCCACCCTAGATCACAATCCAGATCCAGGGAGGTTAAAGCAAGAGCGATTACCCCCCAAGACTGATCGCTGGATCTCCCTACAAATTTGCAGGCTGGGAGCGGGATCTGCCTCTGAAAACTACAAAATGGCGTTTGTCCTCAGCGGCTTCTAGCTCCCAGGGGAGGGAGCCGACGCATTCCCTAATACCAGTCCCAAAGTCCATAGGACACTAACCTCTTACTTTGTCCTAGGCAAGTCTATGTTGATAATTCTGGAGTCGCCACAGCTCCTGATGTTCTGGGGTTCCTCCAGCTGGCTTCTGGCCCTGCCGCCCTAGGGCTAAAACCTCGGCTCATGCAGACCTGGGCTCCGCTCGGCTACTGCGCTCTGCGTGCTGCACGCTGCCAGGTCCCAGACCACTGCGCTGGTCCTTCCTGCAGGGCTGCTGGGCTGTCCTCAGCAGGAGGTTAGCTTCTCTGTGTCGTTCTGTGGGTGCTGGGGCTCCAGAAGTTGTTCAGAGTCCCATTTTACATAGTTTGGGGGGAATCTGGGGGCAGAGTGGCTTGGATGAGCTGTTTCTACTCCGCCATCTTGGCTCCACCCCCCAAGATTTCTTATTTTTATAAGCTTTCTATTACATTCACATACCACAATTCATTTAGTTATTCCAAGACTGATGAGCACTCAGTTTCTAGTTCCTTGCCACCACAAAAAGAGCTGCCATAAATAAATAAACTTCCACACATATCTCCTCTTGCTTGTTCTTTAATCCCTTTGTTATATACTCTAGTAACGGGTTTTCTGAGTCATAGGGTATGCTCAATTTAGTAACTCTTGGGGGCATAGTTTTAAATTGCTTTCCAGAATGGCCAGACCAATAGTCAGCTCCAACTATCAGTTTATTACTGTTCTGGGTTTCCAACAGTTCCTTCAATGTTTGTCATTTTCCTTCTGGTCTATGAGTGGCAGTGTAGCTTGTTACTATTTATTTGTGATCACTTCAAAGCATTAGAAACCTTGGGCTTTTTTTGGAACCTATGTTTCCCTAGTAGAAGGCTCCAAGCAGACCCCTCCTAACTAGAACCTATCACAAATTTCAAAAAAAAAAAAACAAACTCTTGTCTCTCTCCCTCTTCCCTATGTCAACATGTGCTGGAGGGAATGGGAATGAGGGAGAACGATGCATCACTGTGATTTTTCCTTAGCTTTCATGATTAGAACTCAGTATAATGTGTTTTCTAGGCATTTATGGAATAGTTGTTAGGGACAATTGAGTTGTATAAAGCGCTTGCATACTCTGTCATCTTGGCAAATCTCAATTCCCTTTAGATGTGAGAGCATATTTTTAGATATCTTTTCCCCGGAACATTCACTCTAATAGAGTATGCATCATAGTACATCCTGAATTTGACTTTATTGTTTATTAAATGTTACTAGATGACATGATCAACCTCTCTGTTTTTTGTTTTTTTAATTTTACATATAATTTCCTTTGTTGCTGATAAAAACCAGGCTCAGACCATAAGTTCACCTAATCATTTCCTTTACATTCTGAAGGATGAAATTAACAAGAGTAAGTCAAGTCAATAATTTATCAGTTGTTATTATTTTAGCCAGTAATTCAATATTAAATATCTAGATAGCTGAAATTATCATAATCATATCACTTAATTGTTATGTCCTATAATTTTCCAAAATTATAACCTGTATATAATTATGTTTAGTTTGCGGAATTTAAATGATCAGGAACCCTTCATTAATTCTGTATTTCTTACAAAAAATCCTACCATATGCTGTCACTAGATTATTTATTTTTTTCTTCTTTCTTTAATCATCAAATAAATCCTCTTCATCATGCTTTCTGACTCATGGATTTTTATATAGGTGTCTATCTCTAAGCACATGATGTCCTTCCACTTTCCCTAATTTGTTCTTCTTAATAAACTCTATCCTTGTGGAAAAAGTATCTGAGACATCTGGAAGCTCCAGATTTTCCCAGCTACATTTCAGCCATAAATTTTATTCCATCGTATCTTAATAATATGATCCTATTTAAAGCCTTACTCTAAGATCTAGAATTCCTTTGTTATCCATGTTGGGTGTCTTTGTACATACATATTTGAAGTCACAAATATTGTTTCTTCCATTCTTCCAGTTATTTTCTTCCATGAATTGATGGACATCTCTACTGATATTCTTTCTACAAGAGATCTGTATATTATACCTCATAGCTGTATACATATGATTATGCTGAGCATGTTTTAATGTTTTGAGCTAAAATATAGCTTTAAAATCATTTGTGTTCCATTTCCAAATATTTTATGACTTTTGCATAACATGTCGAGTGGGTTAATTTTTTTTCATTGCACTTGTGAAAGAAGAACAAAAGTCTCAATGACTTGTTCAGATTTTTCACTGTAACTATACTTCTTCACAATTTTCAGATTTTTGATTTAGATAGTATATTGTGTAGTGATATACACAAAGAAAAGCACATTTAAAATAGAAATACTCAGTTTTAAATAATGATTTAAGGGAAATGAGTTAAAATGTTGGATATTTCATTATCTGCTCAGTTATTGAGTTCCATCATTAGCAATGCTGTCAAGCCAATTTGTTTCCATGAGATCTTGTTAGACTTGAGGTTACTAATTAGACCTTTGGTGAGTTGCAGATCTCTTAGATTCCAACAAAAAATGGATGTGGGGTAAACTCGAGGTCAGGAAGACACGTCCTAAGGGAAAATAAAAATTTTCCCATTATTGTGGCACATACAGGACCTTCCAGATTCCTTTAGCTAAAATGCCACCAGTAATAAACCTGCTGTTATGATTTACCTTTATCAATTGGATTTCAAAATTCTACAGCTTCATATTGATTAAAATTTACTGCAAAAGTGAGGATGACAATCTTTTCCCTCCATTCTCAGTGTGTGACCACAGTTTTATGAGACTACTTGCCCTCTGAGCTCAGCACGAAGTATGTTATAATTAGATAGGTATTACCATAGAGATGGTGTTAATGGAATTTTTTCAGGAACAGTAAAAAAGAAACCTTCTAGGGTGTCTACATTAGGTTTTATGTAAGTGAAACCTGTCTTAGGAGACCACTAAAGAAACCAGCAGGAGTTAGCTGCCTAATAGACATGATATTTAACTGAAGGTCATATAAATGACACAATAAACCATAGGGGATACTGTTAAAGTAATTGTTTCAAAGAAGAGCTCACTTATCAGTGGTCTAAGTGTATGTTTCTAATATGAAAAGAAAGATGAAACAAAATGAAGATCCATCACAATGAAATACCTTTTAATTTTCATGTTAACTTTTAAACTACATACCAGTAATCACTGTGAAAACATATATGTTTCTTTTGTTTTTGTTTTTTTTAAGCTTAATATTCACTGTCTCTATCTGTCTTCCTTTGGTTAATAGTATATTTTTCCCCTTTTGGAAAATGATATAAAAATAAATATAATAGGGGCGGCTAGGTGAAGCAGTGAGTAGAGCGACAGCCCTGGAGTCAGAAGGACCTGAGTTCGGTTCTGGCCTCAGACACTTAATACACACAAACAAAAAACCTAGCCGTATGACTTGGGCAAGTTACTTAATCCCAGTTGTCCTCCAAAAAAATGTAATAGAATGTGTTATGCCATAAAAAATACTGAGTACACATAAGTCAGAGACACTTGTGATTACTTGTATGAACTGACACAGAGTGAAACATGCAAAACAGGAGATAACTTAACAGAGTAATTACAGTTAATATACAGAAAAATAAAAAATAAAAGATATGAGAATTCCAGTTAATGAAGTTACTAATCTTGCATGTAATAACAGTGAAATAGATAAGCCATTTATCTATTTCTATAGATTATTATATAGATAATTATATAATTATACAAAATAAATATATAATTTATATATAATATATAAAATTATATTTATATATTAATAATAAAACCATAATTATATCAATAATATAGTTATATTATCTATATAAGTAAAGAGAGGGTGGAGTAACATATCTTGGAAAAGATAGATGGAAATAGACAAACACTCTCTTATATATCCAACGATTGGGTGCATGGGTTGACTTGTTGAGCATATATGCTTCTTACAGCAAAGAATTTTATGGTGGTAATAAAGAAGGCATTGAGAAATGACAGTATAGAATAAATTATGAAATAAATGTCAATAAATGTAAAATGTAAATTTTACAATGTAAAATATAAAGAATGAATCTTTAAATTCAATATTACAAAGCTTCACAAACAAATGCATAATCTTTTTAAATATAGAAATATAGTGCAGTACTTCCAAGAAGGTTAAAAATAAGAATGTTAAATGCTATTTTACCTATAAGGAGCCAGCACTGAGATAAAGCAAGATATTCTAGATTTTAGTCCTGATTAGATTATTTAAATAGCCTTACAATCTTGGGTAAATCATTTAGCCTTTAAAACTCAGAGACTATGAAAATAGGGAATCATGTGGCCTGCATACATCACAAAGTTTTTCTGAGGATCAAATGAGACAAGGAAAGTGAAAATGCTTCATAAACTACAAAGCACTATAACAACACATGACATTATTATCAATGTTTTTTTTTTTTGTTATTCTATACTTTGATGGGATTCAAAGATAAATAGTTTAAGGATGAGTTACTATCCTACTGTTGTTATTTGGGCTTAGCATACTATTGTGCAGAAGAAAAATGATTTTTGTTGCTGTTTCTTGAATTGAACTTTCTGTAGGATTTAAGCTCATCTTATTTGAGACCATGATTGTCTTTAGAATTGTTCCACTAACAGATAGGTTGTTATGGATCCCATGTATTCTACCATTTTCCTACATGTTTTTTATTTTTTTCTAGATCTATATATTTTAAGAGTTTTTTTTTTCAATGCACATAGTTTAGAGATTATAAATATATGTTAAGATGACATCTATTAAAATGTGTTATTAAATTTTGGGGCATTAACATTAAATTTTGGTTTATTTTAGTGATAATTTATTTCTGTTAATTTTCCATTTTCTAGTACAGTTTACTTGTTGAATTTCCAACTGTGTTTTTTGGGCTTTTATTGGTAGCACAAGGATTTGTCATCTATTAGCTTAGGAATGAGACAGCATCTGATATATCATTCTTGTCATCAGATGTTGCTTTTCTAAGTACATGATAAATTTTGCAACCTATGATGATGTGTCTATTTCTGTAAATAAATCCATTTGACTCAGTCATTTATTCAGACTTCTTTGTCAACAAAATGTTGATTAAATTAATTTGGATATCACCAGTGAAGTGATTTTGGTTTCTCATCGTTTAAGTGACTTTATCCAGAATAAATGAAAAATTATTACATTTTGTAAATATAGAGGTATATACATGTACTTTACAATTTTGTTGTGAAGTGTTTACCAACAGAATCATTTTTCTAAGTTTTTAAACTTTTACATATTCTAAAGCTAGTATCATTGTTGTTAATATTACTAGTATTAAATTTTGTTGCTCTTATTATTATAATTCAACATAAAATAGTATACCATAGTTGCAATTATGAAAACCATATATCTAAAAAAGATAAAGGGAAAGGTAGGGTTAGGAATCATCAAGAAAACATTTTTTACTCTCAGAAAATTCTCCATACATTCTTAGTCTGGTCAATGTTCTCATCATTATATCTAGCCAACTCCAATATGGTGGAAAAAGTGAGAAAGATTTGTCTATTTGAAAAAGTATCCCACAAAGATGGGGCTAGCAGAGTTCAGGATCACATAAAATTTCTTCTCATAATTATATTTATCCTAACTTTTTCATCTCTGAAAACACAAATAATATCCATGGAAATTCTAACTGCATAACATGTTTAACATCTTCCCTCTTCTCTCTGATCACAGAACAAATTACGACCCTAAACATCTCTCACCTAGGCTATACAAACAATCTTTCTTTTTGTCCTCAATTTTCCAGTATTTTCTCTCTTCAATCTTTTCTCCAAATAGTTGCCAAAATAATATTCTTATAGTCTATTATAATCCTATGCATAGAAATCTATCGTGGTTCTCCCTTCTAGAATAAAATACAAATTCCCCAAACCTCCAAGTATCTGACTTCAAGAATTCTAATACCTAACAACCCTCATATGTGCCCATGTTTCTCCTTCCACATTACAACTTCCCTCAAACAGAGCCTCACTGCTTCAATTCTGGAGATTCCCCACTACAGTATAAAAATCCATCCTCCCCTTAACCAACAATTTGGCATTCCTAAAGTGTAGATCTGACCACATTACCATTCCCACCCCACCTATCCACTTCATCCAATAAACTCCAATTATTCCCTATTATCTCAAGGACCAAATATAGACTCCTCTGCTTGGCTTTTAAAATCTTTCACTGGTTAGTCCCTTAATTTTCCAGTCTTCTACTTCCTATCCATCCATACAGTCTACAGTTCAGGGATTCTAGCTTCCTTGGTTGTTCTTAAATGAGACTGCCTGGGGGTGGAGGCAAGACAGCAGAGTAAAAGCTGTAACTTATTTGAGCTTGTCCCCAATCAACTCAAATACCTATAAAAATTACTCCAACCAAATTTTAGAGCTACAGGACACACAAAATGACAATGAAATACATCTCCAGATGAGGGAACCCTGACAAACTGACAGGAAGGGTCTATTGCACAACAATGAGAATGGAGAGCAGTTTTGCATGGGCCCCACCAGCATAGACCAGCAGCAAAGAAGGGCCAGAGCAGATATCAAAACAACCTAAGTATTGTGGAAAGACAATGAAGAAAACACAATATCTGGCAGCTTCTTCATTAAGTGATTGAAGGTCTTGAATAGGATATTCTGGAGGTCAAAGACAATCAAAGAAATAGAAGATTTTTTAAGCATTCTTGATGAAAAGACCAGAGATGAACAGAAAATTTGACTTGCAAATACAAGTATCAAGAGAAGCATGAAAACATATATACATTCACAGATGATTTTCTAGCATTCTTGATGAAAAAAACAGAGTTGAATAGAAAATTTGATATTCAAATACAAGAAGCAAGAGAAGCATGAGAAGGTAAACAGTTAAAATAAATATAAGAAACTTATCATAGTTTTGCTATTTACAGTTTGACATGGAAAAATGATAATTGTAATTTATGAAACTTTACTCAGTATGAGAATAGTTGAAGGGAATACAAATGTGTGTATGTATATATTATATATGTCTATATCGGAGGGTATATGGTTGCATGAATACATGTGTGTGTGTATATACACATATATACATATACATATATACATATATATATGTTCAGGTATATATAGACAGGGCACAGGTGCAATTGAATAGGAAGGGATGATACTTAAAAGGTGACATTGAGAGGTGAGGTGAGAGATGAATATAATGACAGGAGATGGGGAGAGACAGAATGGGGTAAATTATCTTATGGAAAGAGGCAAGGGAAAACAGTTACAATGGAGAAGAAGAAGAGGAAGGCAAAAGGAAATGGGGCAACCTTACTCCCATTGAATTTGACATAAGCAGGGAATGACATACACACTAAATATGTATCTCACCCTACAGGAGAGTATGGAGGAAGTTGGATGAGAGGGGGCATGATGGAGAGGAGGACAGTTTGGGGGGATAGGGAAGTTAGAAGCACACATGTTTGAAAATTGACTGGGTAAAAGTATAGAAAAGAACAAGTCGGGGTGGGGGGGGCAGGATAAAATGGAGGGAAATATAGTCAGTCTTTCACAATAAATCCACTATGGGGGGCAGAGCCAAGATGGTGGAGTAGAAACAGCACTTCCAAGGTGCTCTGCCCAACACCAATTCCAAAAAATGTAAAGGGGGACTCTGAACAACTTCTGGATGCCCAGCACCCACAGAACGACACAAAGAAGCTAACTACCCACTGAGGACAGCCCAGCAGCACTGCAGGGAGGGGCCAGCAAAACTCTCTGAGAGCCGGGAGCACACCACACTGGGAACCAACAGCACAGCACTCTGTGAGCCAAGCCCAGGCCTGCTTGAGTCGCATTTTTAGTCCCAGGGAAGCCGGGCCAGCAGCCTGCTGGAGGGACCCTAGAACACCGGCAGCTGCAGTGATTCCAGAATTATCAACACAGACATGCCTAGGACAAAGTAAGAGGTTAGTGCCCTATGGACTTTGGGACCAGTATTTGGGGAACACATTGGCTTCCTCCCCTGGGGGCGAAAAGCAGTTGAGGAAACTCAGCACAGAGGCCATCTTGCAGTGTCCATGGTTGCTCCATTTCCTGGTCTTCGAACTGTAGGGAGATCCAGCAATCAGTCTGGGGGTTAATCACTCTTACTTTACCATGCTTGGATCTGGATATCGGACATGGGGGGAGGTGGTGGGGTGGGCATCCAACTTGCTGAAACATGTGGCAGCTTCACAGAGGCCACCCAACTAATACCTCCAGAAGTTGTGAAAACCCCAACATTCAGGAAGGAAGCTCTCCTGTCTGGTGGCAGAGACCTACAGTGGCAACAAGCCCCAAAACCAAGTAATTAAGTGGCAACATGCCTAGGCAAAGGAAATAAAATAAACAGAAAAATGCAACATTACACTCTTAGTTTGGGGGCAAAGAGGATCGAAGCATGGAGGATGGAAGCATGGAACAGGAGGAGGACTGTGAGGTCAGAACTCCTGCACCAAAAGCCCCAAATGAAAATACAAGCTGGCTACAGGCCATAGAGGACCTTAAGAAGTAGATAAGGGAAGTGGGGGAAAATTGGGAAGAGAAATGAGAAAGATTCAAGAAAAGTATGAAATGACAGTCAAGAGCCTGACTGAGGAAAATAACACCTTAAAAATAGACTAACTCAAATGGCAAAAGAGGCTCAGAAAGGCAATCAGGAGAAAAATGCCTTAAAAAGCCAGATTTGCCAGATGGAAAAAAAATCTCAAAGGCTCACTGAGGAGATTCACTCCTTCAGAGTTAGAATGGAACAAATGGAAGCTAGTGACTTTATGAGAAATCAAGCTGCTTTTAAACAGATCCAAACAAATGAAAGGATAGAAGGCAATGTGAAATATCTCATGGGAAAAACCACTGATGGACATGAGATCGGATCAGCCTCAGAAAATGAGCACCCACACACAAATAATGACTGGTTTTGTAGGAGCCAAGATGGCGGAGTAGAAACAGCATGACCAAGGTGCTCTTCCCCCAGATCACCTCCAAACCATGTAAAAGAGGACTCTGAAAAACTTCTGGAGCCCCAGCACCCAAAGAACAACACAGAGAAGTGAACCTCCTGGTGAGGACAGTCCAGCAACCCTGCAGGAAGAGCCAGTGGAGCCCTCTGGGAGTCGACACCCCAGTGAGCAGGAGAGCCGAGCCCAGGTCCCCCTGAGCCATGGTTTTAGCCCGAGGGTGGCTAAAACTCCAAGGAATATTATAGCCAGGTTCCAGAATTCCCAGCTCAAGGAGAAAATAGTACAAGCAGCCAGGATGAAACAATTTCAATATTGTGGAAACACAATCAGAATGGCACAGGACATGGCAGATTCTATACTGAGAGATCAAAAGGCATGGAATATGATAATCCAGAGGGTAACTGAGCTGGGATTGAAGCCAAGGGTTGCCTACCCAGCAAAACTGAGTATTTTGTTTCAGGGGAAAATATGGTCATTCAGTGGAATAGACGACTTTCAAGCATTCTTGAAAGGAAAAAGCCAGAATTGAATAGAAAATTTGACATTCAGACACAAGAAACAAATATGCTTGAGAAGGTAATCAGGGAAAAAAAGTCAAAAAGAACTTATCAGATCTGAACTATTTACATTCCTACATGGAAAAACAATAACTATGTCTGATGAAACCTTCCTCATTATGAAAATAATTGAAGAAGGGTATATGGGCATATGAATACATATGTGAATGTGTGTATATATGTTTACAGGTATACATGGATAGAGGGTACAGGTTGAATTTGGTGGGAAGGGATGATACTTAAGAAGTGAAGTTAAGAGGTGATAGAGGAAAGTGGCAAGAGGAGATTGGGAGAGATAGGGTAGGGTAAACTATCTCATGTAGAAGAGGCAAGGGAAGTAGCTGCAGGGGAGGGGAAGAACAGGAAGGCAAAAAGACAACCATATTTTCAATGAATTTGGCTCAGGGAGAGAATCACATAGGTATTAAATGGGATATCTCACCCTGCAGAAGAGTAGGGGGAAGGGAAGAGAGGGATGATGGAGGGGAGGGCTTTCTTGGGGGGAGAGGATGTTGGAAGTACCAACTTTCAAAGAGGGATAGGATCACAGTAGGGAATTGACCAGGTGGGGGGTGGAATGGGTGGGAGGGAAATATAAGCAGTCTTTCACAATATATCCACTATGGTAATGTTTTGCATAGCTATTCATGTACAACACATACTGAAGTGCTTATCTTCCCAGAAGGAGTGGGTGACAAGGGAGGAAGGGAATAGATCTGAAATTCGAAGTTGTAAAATTAAATGTTTCAATCCTGTATAAATACTATTATTAATACCATTTTAAATGTAATTGGGAGATAAGATGTACAGACATTGGAGCACAGAGATTCACCTTGCCCTAATGGTAAGGTTGAAGGGGGTATGGGAGAAGATATGGGAGAGAGCAGACTGGATGAGGAGGTATCTTGTGGGACTGATATTCTGGGGTAATGGGTAGGGAAAAATGGGGAAAAATTGTAACTCAAAATCTGCTGGAAACAAATGATGTAAACCAGAAGTTTAATAAAGCATTTGTTGAAATTAAAAAAAAAACAATATATCCACTATGGAAATGTTTTGCATAGCTGCACATGTACAACCTATATTGAATTGCCCATATTCCCAGTAAGGGCAGGTGATGAGGGAAGAAGGGAAAGAATCTGGAATTCAAAGTTTTTTTGTTTTTGTTTTTGTTTTTTGTTTTTGTTTTTGTTTTTTTGTTTTGTTTTGTTTTAGTTTTAGTTTTTTTGCCTTTTGGAGGGCAATTGGGGTTGAGTAATTTGCCCAAGGTCACACTGCTAGGTTTTTGTTTGTGTGTGTGCATTAAATATCTGAGGTCGGATCTGAACTCAGGTCCTTCTGACTCCAGGGCCAACACTGTACTCACTGCACCATCTAGATGCCCCTAAGGTATTTATATTCTAATGAGGCATATGACAAGGGGATAGACAGAAAAAGAAATATAAGATATTGCATGCATATGCAAAATAAATGTGCATTAATACAATTACTTCATTATATAATTTTATTATTTTTTGTGAAACATAATGTAGTTTTCACAGTAATCTGAACCATAATGCATTGTTATAGCTTCTCACTTTAATTATTATTAGTAGTATTTATATATATTTGAAACATTTAATCTTAAGACCTTGGATTTCAGATCCATTTCCTTCCTCCCTTGTCACCCATTCCCTCTGGGAAGATAAGTAATTCAGTATATGTTGTACATGTTCACCTATGCAAAACTTTATCATAGTAGATATATTGTACAAGGCTGCTTATAATTCCCTCCCCCTCAACCCACCCCCAACCTAGTCCAATCCCCACTTGATCCTGTCCCTCTTCCATAGTGGTTACCTCCAACCTCCCCTCCTCGAAAGGATGCCCTCCCATCCATCAAACCTCCTCTCTTCCCCCTTCCCCCCATTCTGCTGTAGGTTGAGATGTCCAACCTAGTATGTATGTCATTCTCTCGCTGAACAAATTTCAATGAGAATATGGTTTCACCTTTTTGCCTTCCTATTTTTCCCCTCCCCTTCAACTACTTCCCCCTGCTTCCTCTATATGAGATAGTTTACCCCAGCTTGTCTCTCCCCATCTCTTCCTGCCACTTTCTTCTCTCACCTCACAACTTCACCCCTTGAGTATCCTCCCTTCCCAACAAATTCAGCCTATGCCGTCTATCCATATATAACTGTAACCATATACACACACATACACATATGTATTCACTTGAGCATACACACTTCTTCCATCATTTTCATACTGAAACATGTTTCCTCAGTCACAGTTATTGTTTTTCAATATAGGAATGTAAATAATTCAACTTTGATAAGTTCCTTATGATTTCCTTTCCCTGATTACCCTCTTAGGCCTCTCCTGCTTCTTGCATCTGGATGTCAAATTTTCTATTCAATTCTGGTTTTTTCCTCAAGAGTGCTTGAAAGGCCTCTATTCCACTGAATGACCATATTTTCCCCTGAAACAAAATACTCAGTTTTGCTGGGTAGGTGACCCTTGGGTTCATTCCCAGCTCTTTTGCCCTCTGGAATATCGTATTCCATGCCCTTCGATCCCTCAGTGTAGAAGCTGCCAGGTCCTGGGCTATTCTGATTTTGTTTCCACAATATTGAAATTGATACTTCCTGGCTGCTTGTAGAATTTTCTCCCTGATCTGGGGATTCTAGAACCAGGCTAATATATTCCTGGGAGTTTTCTTTTTGAGATCTTTTTCAGGAGGTGATCAGTGGATTCTTTCAACCTCTATTTTGCCCTCTGGATCTAAAACATCAGGGCAATTTTCCTTGAGAATTTCTTGAAGGGTGATTTCTAGGTTCTTTCTTTGATCATGGCTTTCAGGTAGTCCAATAATTTTTAAATTGTCTCTCCTGGATCTATTTTCCAGGTCAGTGGTTTTTCCCATGAGATATTTCACTTTGCCTTCTAATCTTTCATTTCTTTGGATCTGCTTAACAGCATCTTGATTTCTCATAAAGTCATTAGCTTCCATTTGCTCCAGTCTAACTCTGAAGGAATGAATCTCTTCAGCGAGCTTTTGAGATTCTTTTTCCATCTGGCAAATTTGACTTTTTAAGGCATTCTTCTCCTCATTGCAGTGTTCTGGGGTCCCTCCAGCCTGCTTCTGTCCCTGCTGCCCTGGGGTTAAAACCCTGACTCCGGTGCTCAGCTGTGATTGGATCCCTGCTCTGAGCACTGAGCCCTGCCAGTTCACAGAGCACTGTGCTGGTCCTTCCTGCAGGGCTGCTGGGCTGTCCTCAGTGGGAGGTTAGCTTCTCTGTGTCGTTCTGTGGGTGCTGGCACTCCAGAAATTGTTCAGAGTCCCCTTTTACATAGTTTGGAGGAAATCTGGGGGCAGAGTGGCTTGGACTCGCTGTTTCTACTCTGCCTTCTTGGCTCCCATAATTATTTATTTTTAAAGACTTTTTAAAATGCATCCATAATTTAGGCTATCAATACTTTGTCTCTGTTTAGGTCTTAATGCTCATGACTAAGTTGTAATAACTATAGAAAAATTTAAAATACCCTCAAAATTAATAAACCTATTTAACATTGTACCATTTGATCAAGAATATGCATGTTAAAATTAGGGAAAATTATAGGACAGTTCATACAGAAAAGAAAATAAAGGGGGTAAATATTTAAAAAACAAGATGTAGCTGTGAAGAATATTAGCATTTCAAATAACAAGCAGTAACTATCAATCCGTACTGGTTAAAACTAGGAAAAAATATTAAAGAAGGAATTACATAAGCACAGCCAATAATTCTATCTATCTATCTATCTATCTATCTATCTATCTATCTATCTATCTATCTATCTCTACATAAATGTATATAAATATACACATGCATGCACATATATTTATAAATGCGTGTTTATCTTTAACAAACCTAAGTATACAGGATGTTAGGAAATGAGTTCTTATATTTCACAAAAAATTTCAAGGAGAATTTAAAAACATTGTGAAAAAATGTTTAGGCGAACATACCACACAATACCTACAATAAATTCTTAAGGTGAAATAATATAACAAAAATGAAAAGATAAGAAAATAAACCTTTCAAAGATGTAAAGAATTAATAACCAAGTGTTAGACATAGCAAATATTGAAATGTGAACAATTACAATACATAAGACTTTAACAGGTTTTACATAAATTAAATCAATGCAGGTAAAATAAGAAGAAAAATATCAGGGTAGAGGAAATATATTTGCAATTAAATACCAATGATGAAACTTTGAAATTGAAAAATTAAAAGTAATGAACAGAAACCTTAAGATAAAGAGCTCCTCATCAAAGGAAAAGATGTCAAAGGCTATGAATAGTTTGCGAAATAAGAAAACTAAGCAATCAAATACTCCCTTAAAATAATTTTGAAATTACTGGAGAATGAAAACTAATACATTTTTAAAATATCACTGGTAAGGTATCAAATTGGCAAAGATAGCAAGGAATGGAAATATTAAGTAATGAAGGGGTAGTAGAAAGAGGGGCATAGTATTATAGTGCTAATAGAGCTATGAATCAATCCATCCATACTAGAAGTTGGAAATGCACAATCAGTTAAAATTTACTAACTTCACCTAATCGGATGTATTGATGAACTTATGCTCGTATATTGGATATATATATATATATGAACTTATGACTAAATCAGCTGCCCTAGTAACAAAGATTGCATATCTTTTGGGCACCATGCCTGAAAAATACAAAGAATTTTAATGAGCACTATCTGTCCTAAAAATAGCAAAAAAAAACTCCATCACATACAAAAATATCCATAGAGACATTATTTGTATGTGCTGAAATACAATGAATGATGATGGCCAAATTTTAAAAAGTTGCAGTATGTATCTTTTATTACTATTAAGATACAATAGGGGGCAGAGTCAAGATAGAGTAGAAATAGAAATTGCATAGAACTCCAACCCACACCACTTCAAAATTATGTAAAAGGGGCACTCTGAATGACCTCTGGAATTCCAGAACCCACAAAATGTCACAGAGAAGCTAAACTCCCCCGAGGAAAGCCTGGCAGCACAGCAGGGAGCAGCCAGCTCAGCACTCTGGGAGGCAAGCCTAGGCCCACATAAGTCACAGGTTTTAGCGCCAGGGTGGCTGGACCAGCAGCTGGCTGGAGGGACCACAGAATACCAGCAGCTGTGGCCTTTCCAAAATTATCAACATATACATGCCTAAGACAAAGTGAGACTTCAGTGCCCTATGGACTTTGGGACTGTTTGAGAAAGAACATCAGCTTCTTCCCCTGGGGGCAAGAAGCCCCTGAGGAGCTGGAACAGCTTGCCACATTGTCACATTGCAGCTTCAGCTCCTGGGCTGCAGACTGTAGGGGGATCCGGCGATCAGTCAGGGGGGTGATCACTCTTGCTTTAACCTCCCTGGATATGGATTGCAGTCTTGGGGGGAGGTCTTGGGGTGGGTATCCAGCTTGCCAGAGTGTGTGGGAGTTTCAGGGAGGGCATACAACTAATACCTCCAGTAGTTGAGAACACCCCAAAGTTTGGTACAGAGGCTGCCCTGTCTGGTGGCTGAGTCCTACTGTGGCAACAAGCCCAAAAGTCAAGTAATTGAGTGGCAATTTGCCTGGGCAAAAGAAACAAAATAAACAGAAACATTCAACATTACACTCTTATTTGGGGGGCAAAGAGGATCGAAGAAGTGAACAGGAGGAGGACTGTGAGGTCAAAAACTCTGCCCCAAAATGCACAAATTAAAATATGAGCTATTAACTATAAAAGTAAAGAGTTACAGGCCATAAAGGACCTTAAGAAGCAGATAAGAGAAGTGGGGGGAAAATTGGGAAGATAAATGAGAAAGATGCAAGAAAAGTATGAGATGACAGTCAACAGCTTGACTGAGGAAAATAACACCTTATAAAATAGACTAATTCAAATGGCAAAAGATACTAAAAAAGGCAATAAGGAGAAGAATGCCTTAAAAAGCCAAACTTAGCAGATGGAAAAAGAATCTCAAAAGTTTACTGAGGATAATCATTCCATCAGAATTAGACTGGAGCAAATGGAAGCTAGTGACTTTTTGAGAAATCAAGGTTTTATTAAGCACATCGAAACAAATGAAAGAATAGAAGGCAATGTGAAATATCTTATGGGAAAAACCAGGAGAGACAATGTAAAAATTTAAATATTATTGGACTACCTGAAAGCCATGATCAAAGAAAGAACCTAGAAATCTCCCTTCAAGAAATTCTCAAGGAAAATTGCCCTGATGTTTTAGAACCAGAGAGCAAAATAGAGGTTGAAAGAATCCACTGATCACCTCCTGAAAAAGATCCCAAAAAGAAACCTCCTAGGAATATTGGAGCCAGCTTCCAGAATTCCCAGATCAAGGGAGACTATTACAAGCAGCCATGAAGAAACAATTTCAATATTGTGGAAACACAATCAGGATAACACAGGATCTGGCAGCTTCTACACTGTGGGATAAAAGGGCATGTAATAAGATATTTCGAGAGGAAAAAGGACTGGGATTAAAACCAAGAATCACCTACCCAGCAAAATTGAGTATCATGTTTTAGGTGAAAATATGGTCATTCAGTGGAATTTAGTACTTGCAAACATTCCTGATGGGAAAAAAAAAAAAACCAGAGTTGACTAGAAAATTTTACATTCAGATACAAGAAGGAAGAGACGTTTTAGGAGGTAACCAGGGAAAAGAAATAATAAGAAACTTAACAAAGTTGAAATATTTACATTCCTACATGGAAAAATCATAATTGTAACTGATGAAACTTTTCTCAGTATGAAAATAGTCGAAGAAGGGTATATGGGCATATGAATACATATGTGAATGTGTGTGTATATATATTTAAAGGTATACATAGATAGAGGGAACAGGTCGAAGTTAATAGGAAGGGATGATACTTAAAAGGTGAAGTTAAGAAGTGAGAGAGGAAGAGAAGGAGAGGAGATGAGGAAAGACAGAATGGGGTAAATTATCTTGTGTAGAAGAGGCAAGGGAAGAAGAGGCAAAGTGGTTGCAGGGGAGGGGAAGAACAGGTAGGTTAAAAGGCAAAACATTATTCTCATTGAATTTGGCTGAAGGAGAGAATGACATACATACTAAATGGGATATCTCACCCTGAAGGTGAGTGGGGGGGGGGTGAGGGAGGGGAGCGATAATGGAAGGTAGGGAAGGCTGGGGGTGAGGGAATTTGGAAGCACTCACTTTTGAAAAGGGACAGGATGAATGTGGGGAGTGGACCAAGTGGGAGTTGATATAGGCGGGAGGGTAATATAGTCAGTCTTTTATAGTATATCTACTATGGTAATGTTTTGCACAGCTACACATGAACAGCATATACTGAATTATTTATCTTCTCAGTAAGGGTGGGTGACAAGGGAGGAAGGGAATGAATCTGGAATTTGAAGTTTTAAAATCAAATGTTTTAAAAATATACAAATACTATTGTTAATACTATTTTACATAAAATTGGGAGATAAGATTTTCAGGAATTGGGGCATGGTGATTCACCTTGCCCTACTGGAAAAGTCGTAAGGGGTATGGGAGAAGAGATGGGAGAGAGCAAATTGGATGAGGGGATATCCTGTGGGACTCATTTTCTGGAGTTGTGGGTAGGGGAAAAATGGGGAAAAATTGTAACTCAAAATCTGACAGAAATGGGGGGGCATAGCCAAGATGGCAGAATAGAAACTGCGCGTCCAAGCCACTCTCCCCCCAGATCACCTCCATACTATGTAAAAGGGGACTCTGAACAACTTCTGGAGCCCTAGCACCCACAGAATGACACAGAAAAGCTAACCTCTCTCTCTGAGGAGAGCCCAGCAGCCCTGCAGGAAGGTACCAGCGCAGCTCCCTGGCAGTCGGCAATGTAGTGTGCAGTATGTGGGGAGCTGAGCACAGGTCCACCTGAGTTGCAGTTTTAGCCCCAGGGCGGGTGGACCAGCAGCCTGCTGGACAGACCCCAGAACACTAGCAGCGGTGGCAATTCCAGAATTATCAATATAGACATGCCTAGGACAAAGTGAGAGGTTAGTGCCCTATGGATTTTGGGAACAGTATTTGGGGAATGCATCTGCTTCCTCCCCTGAGGGCTAGAAGCCAGTGAGGAGACCCTCCATTTTGTAGTTTTCAGAGGCAGCTCCAGCCCCTGGCCTGCGAACTGTAGGGAGATCCAGTGATCAGTATTGGGTGTAATCACTCTTGCTTTAACCTCCCTGGATCTGGATTGTGATCTGGGGTGGAGGTCATGGGTGGGTTTCCAGCTTGCCAGAAAAGGAAGTTGTCCCCCCACACGTTTGGGATGGAAGTTCCCCTGTCTGGCCCCCTGTATGGTGGCAGAGCCATACTGTGGCAACATGCCCAAAATTCAAGTAATTAAGTGGCAACATGCCAAGGCAAAGGAAACAAATTAAACAGAAAAATGCAACCTTATACTCCTACTTTAGGGGCAAAGAGGATCGTAGCATAGAACAGGAGGAGGGCCATGAGGTAAGAAATCCTACTCCAAAAGCCCCAAAGGAAAACATGAGCGAGTTACAGGCCATAAAGGACCTTACGAAGGACTTTAAAAATCAAATAAGAGGGGGGTGGATCCAAGATGGCGGAGTAGAAACAGCACTTCCAAGGTGCTCTGTCCCACACAACTTCCAAATAAGGTAAAAGGGGTCTCTGAACAACTTCTGGAGCCCCAGCACCCACAGAATGGCACAGAGTAGCTAACCTCCTGCTGAGGACAGGCCAGCAGCCCTGCAGGGAGTGGCGAGCACAGTGCTCTGAGAGTGGGCAGTACAGATCACTGGGAACTGAGAGCGATGGGAGCTGAGCCTAGGCCCGAGTGATCAGAGGTTTTAGCCCTCAGGCATAGAATATGATATTACAGAGGGCAAAAGACCTGGGACTGAACCCAAGGGTCACCTACCCAGCAAAACTGAGTATTTTCTTTCAGGGGAAAATATGGTCATTCAGTGGAATAGAGGACTTTCAAGCATTCTTGAGGAAAAAACCAGAGTTGAATAGAAAATTTGACATCCGGATGCAAGAAGCAAGAGATGCCTGAGAAGGGAATCAGGGAAAAGAAATCAAAAGTAACTCATCAAAGTTGAACTATTTACATTCCTATATGGAAAAACAATAACAATGACTGATGAAATCTTTCTCAGTATGAAAATAATGGAAGAAGGGTGTATGGTCATGTGAATACATATGTGTGCAAAAAAAACATTTAATGCATAGCATAGGAGTTCACTTTGGAAATTCTTTCCTCTCCTAAATGTCCAGGCTTCCACAATCCAAAATACCTATCAAGTAATTGAACTAGAATGATGGCTTCCCTTAGACAAACAGCAATAATAACTCAACATTTATATAGTGCTTTGAGTTTTACAAAATTCAACCATCCTGTGAAGTAGGTAGCACAAATTTGTACTATTTACCTAAGATTACAATGACCAATTTACCTAAGATTACAGAGCTAGTAAGCATTGAAGCTAAGGTTGGAACTTCAATCTCCAGACTTATAGTCCAGCACTTTTAAATAGACACACAGGCATGTGTATATACACATACACATGTTTGCTTATGTTTTTGTTGTGAGGTTTGTGTGTGTTAAGTGTCTGAGGCTGGATCTGAACTCGGGTCCTTCTGACTCCATGGCCGGCACTCTGCTCATTGCTCCACCTAGTCACCCCCACACATGTTTGCTTATTACATATGTACACATACGTATCTATACACACATAAATAGGCTGATATATTTTCTTTTTCCATCAGCTTCATTTACAAATATATATCTCTTACTCCCTTACTCAACAAACCACCCTTTGTAACATAACAATAAAAAAGAAAGAGGAAAAAAAAATCTGACGGAAATGAATGATGTAAACCAGATGTTAATAAAGCATTTGAGAAAAAAAAAGAAAAATAAAAAGAAATGTGAAACTATACAAATAAGAGTTGAAAAGAGCTTTCAGTAGCATAGACTCTATTAGTTAATACAACTTAATTCTTCTGGGAATTTTTGTTTTGGCAGGGATCATTTGTTAGATGTTTATATCAGTATGTATGCAATACCCAAAAGTGATACATAGACAGATATAAATACATGGTTATGTAGAGATATAGATACATATACATATTTGTTGAAATAGAAAATCATCTTTTTTGCTCCTTGGGTATTGTTAATTTTTTAGTTTTGTTTTGTCTTTAATGAATGTTCACTTCTTTAAGGATTTCTTTGTCTCTTTCATTTAGGGATAACAATTATGACAAAGTGTTTAACACAGTGAGCACTTTGTTTATAAATGTCCCAGAAAATATTGGGTGCTTCTATTTCCTACATGTTTAAATTTCTGACAAGTCCCCTTTGGGCAAACCCTTGGGCCCCCTTCAATTTGAGTGCATCAGATAAATCATTTCAAATTTACAAGAAAAACTGACACTCTTTTGTGCCTCAGGGAACAAGGAAATATCTGGGTGCGATACAATGTAAGAAAGGGTACCACTAGATAATACAGAAGATGCAACTACCTCAGATATTTATTTTTCTTAGCCCAAGTAACTAAATTAAATTCAGTTCACCTGAATCTAGGGTCTCTTTTACATGTAAACATTTGTTTCAAAAATGGGCAGTGATCCAGGTAGCATATCTATAATTTCGTATAAATAAAAGGTCCCTGTAGGGCAAGATAAGAAATGTTTATTTGGCATCTAATGTTGGCTAATATTAAAAGCAATCAATGAATATTTATTTCCTTTCACTATGAGATTGAGAAAGTGCTGATAATACCTGATTTTTTTGTGCCTTACATTTTAAAAAATTATTTTACATAATTATTTCCTTGAATCCTTCACAACAGCCTTATTAGGGGGAGGATGATTTTATTATGAACATTTGAGAAACTAAAGTTTAGAAAGATTTAGAAAATTTAGTTATATAGGACTAGTAAGTCTTAAGTGTGAGGTCTTTATTGCCTGCAAATCTAGCATGCTTTTCACTTTACTGTTACACTTCTATAGGAAGTATGATAATAACAAAAATGACTTTTAATTTTCCTTAAGAAAAAAAAGACCAGGTCTCTTTATCTTGCACAGTGTAGGAAGTCAACTGTCACTCAAAGATTGGATATGAATAGTGATTTGCAAAGAAACTTTGGCTGACTCTCTTTGGTAAGACCCTTCTGAGCTAGCTTTGAGGCTCACTGTGTTGATTGCTGGGATGAATGCAGACATACCCATTTAATTGTTAGCATACTACAGCTAACAATACCTGAACTCAAGTGATTCACCAAATCAGGTGCCCTAGTAACAAAGATTATAGGCCTTCTGCCACTATGCCTAAAAAATACAAAGTATTTTAATAAGCATTCTTTATCCTTACATACTCTATAATTTACTTAGGCAGTTGCATGTAGATTTATGTTTTTTTAATGACCAACAATACCAAATAGTGAATGAATGATAAAGTAGGAATTTAATTGGGGGGAGAGGTTATATAAAGCATAGATCAACCAATCTCAAACTTGACAGAGCAGGGTTGCACTTAGTCATTTCATATAGTGGCTAGTATGTTGGGGGAATATTGCTAGAAATTGTAGAAGAGTATTCCATTTTCTGATTGTGCAAGTACTGTCCAATAAATTACATTTATTAAAGGAAAAGTACATGGTTTTAGAGAGTGAAACTAAACACTTGCAACCGTTGTGATCTACTGGAATAGAGCTTTGCACTTCATTGAACTTTGTATTCTCCACCTAGTCCTGGAATAGCCTAAAGGGGAGAGGTGCGGTCATATAGATTTCCTGGAAGGGACTTTAAAAGATTATCTACAATAACCACCCATTATTTATTTGTTCATTCACACATTTATTTATTTGTGCTTTTTTTCTGTTTGTTTTACAGATGAGGATACTGGGACCTAGAGTATGTAAGTGACTTGGCCAGTGTCAGACTGCTGGAAAGTAAAAGAACAGATATTTGAAACTATATTTGCTCAGTTTAGATCTAGCATTGTTTCCATTTTGCCACACTATAAGCTGATTTTCCCAGTGGAAGCATGAAGTTATTTTAAAACTTTTCCTTAGTAGGATGCAAGATCCATTGAATAACAAAGATGAGGTGGAAAAGATAAAAGAGAAATTTCTTCTATGTCATTTGAGGTAAGGTGATTTGGGGGAAATAAATGTAAGAACAGCTTTTTAAGTAGAAGTAAATGATCATAGGATCATCAAGATTTAGAGCTGGGGAGACTTCTAAGAGCCAAGATGGCAGAGGAAGCAGTAAGCCACTTTAACTCTCCTTTACTGACCTTAAAAAATCCAAAAAATATCACCTGAGGGAAAATCCAGTAACACTGGAATGAGCAGAAAAATGGGGTTGCAGCAGCTTTTAACCAATGATGGTAGGGGGATTAATGGGAAAGGTCTCTATTGCTGTGACTGAAGGTGACCAATACAAGGCAGAAGGTTTTCCAGCAAGCCAGTTGCAAGGCCCACCTCAGCAAATCAGTTGGAGAAGCTGGCAAGTGCCAGAACCAGAAGTGCCCCCTCACACACACATGCCTTCACATAAACAAGGGAACTGGCAGACATCAGTCTGGAGAACCACTACTTGTACAGAAGACAGGTGTCTCCTAGAAGTTGAACCTACCTGAACTCTCAGGCAGCCCCTGACAAGGAGGTGACCTCCAGTGGCTAAAACTCTCCCAACCCCATACTTCATTCTCTGAACTTTAGTGTAACCCAGGTAAAACACAGTAAAACACCACCTAGCATCAGCACACACCAGCCACCACCACTAGCTTCATATCATCATCAAGTAAGCTATAGCCTTTACAGTCTCCAACTGCCAGAACTCAAGGTCCCAGCACAAAAAAACAATAACAAGACACCTAACCCTAAGCCAGGAAAATGCAAATACCATGAACAAGAAGCAACAGAGAAAATTGAAGGCCATAGATTCTTATTATGGAGACAGGGAAGATCATGACACAAATTCAGAAGAAGACAGCATTGTCACTATGCCCACATACGAAAACTCAAAGAGGAATATGAACTGGTCCCAACCTCCAAAAGCCTTCTTAGAGTGGCTTAAGAAGAATTTTAAAATCAAATTAAAGAGGTAAAAAAAAAATTAAACAATTCCTTTAAAAATACAATTGACAGGGGGAGGCTAGGTGGCTCAGTGAGTAGAGCGCCGGCCCTGGAGTCAGAAGGACCTGAGTTCGGATCCGGCCTCAGACACTTAAGCCACACAAACAAAAACCTAGCCGTGTGACCTTGGGCAAGTTACTTAACCCCAATTGCCCTAAAAAAGGGGAGGCTAGATGGTGCAGTGAGTAAGAGCGCCGGCCTCAGAGTTGGGATGACCCGAGATCGAATCCAGCCATAGAAAATGAGCACCCACACACAAATAATGACTAGCCATGTAACCTTGAGCAAGTTACTTAACCCCAATTGCTTAACAAAAAATACAATTGACAGAATGGAAAAAGTACACTGAAGAAAATAAGTCCTTAAGAAGTAAAATTGAAAGGAAAAGGGGTTACAAGGGCTAATTAAAACAACAACAACAATTTGTTAAAAATTAGAACTGGGCAAGTGGAAGCTAATGACTTTATGAGACAAAAAGAATAATTCAAACAAAATCAAAAGAATGAAAAATAGAAGAAAATGTAAAATACCTTATTGGAATAACAACTGACCTGGAAAATAGTTCTAGGAGAGATAATTTAAGAATAATTAGTGTACATAAATGCCATGATAAAAAAAAAAAAACAACCTGGGCAACAATTTCCAAGAAATCATCAAGAAACACTGCCCTAAGGTCCTTGAACCAGAAGGTAAAATAATCATCTAAAGAATCAACCAATAACCTCCTGAAAGAGATTCCAAACTGAAACCACAAAGGATTCTTATACCAAAATTACAGACTTATCAGGTAAAGGAGAACATATTGCAAGTAGCTGGAAAGAAACATTTTAAATATAATGGAATTACAGTCATAACCCCTTGCATCTTCTACATTAAAAGAACATACAGTTTAGAATATAATATTAGGTAAGACATGGAGCTGAGGTTACAAGCAAGGATCAACTACCCAGCAAAACTGAGCATAATGTTTTCATGCAAAGAGATGGATATTCTATTTAATGGGGACTTCCACACCTTCCTGATGAAAAGACCAGATATCAATGGAAAAAAAAAATATCTTCTAGTACAAGACTCAAGAGAGAAGTGGAAAGGTAAGCAGAAAAGGAAACAAACAAATGTATCATTCAAAAAGTACAAACTGTTAACATCCCTACATGGGAAGATGATACTTGTAAATTTGAGAATTGCATCTTTACTAGAACATATTAATGGTATAGACATAGACAGAGTGAGTGGGTATAAATTAAGTGATGTTATAATAAAAATCCTAATTAAGAGGTGAAAAGGGACTGTAATGGGAGAAGAGGAAAGGACAAGGCATAAAGGGTAAATATCATCAAATGAAGAGGCAAAAAAACATATTACAGTAGATGAAAAGAAGGTAAGGAGATGAGCATTAGTTGAACTTTACTCTCATTGGATTGGTTCAATAACATAACATAATGGAGGGAAAAACATAATCAGATGTAGAAATTAGATGTAGAAATCTAACTTGCTCTACCAGCAATAGGAGGGGAAAGGAGAGGGAAAAAGGAGAGAGTAGTTAAAAGAGAGGGAAGAAGTAGTAAGAGAAAAGAGAGAAGGTTGATATACAAAAATTGGGAAAATTGAGGTAGGCATTGGTCAAATGGAAATGTGTTTTGTGAAGGGATGGGAGAAGGAAGAAATAAAGGGATAAAGAGGAAGGGAACCAGCATGAAGACAAAGACACAGATAGTAATCATAACTGTGAATGTGAAAGGGATTCACTTTCCCATAAAATAGAAGAGGATAGTAGAATGGATTAAAAGGCATGCTCCTGCAATATGTTGTTTACAAGAAATATTTGAAATGGGGGGATACACACAGGGTAAAAGGCTGGAGTAGAATATATTATGCTTCAGCTGAAGTTAAAAAAAAACCAAGGGTAGCAATCCCAATCTTATACAAAGGAAAATAAAAAATAGTTCTAATTAAAAGAGTTAGAAGGAAAATATATCTTACTAACAGGCACCACACACAATGGAGTCATATCATTAGTAAACATATTTGCACTAAATGGTATTGTATACAAATACTTGGGGGAGAATTTAAGGGAGTTACAGGGAGAAATTCACAACAAAACTATCCTAGTAAGAGACCTCAATTCCCGCCACCTCTGAACTAGATAAATCTAACCTCAAAATAAGAAAGAAATTAAGGAGGTGAACAGAATTTTAAAAAAGTTAGATATGGTAGACCTAGGAAGAAAATTGAATGGGGATCAAAAGAAATATACATTTTTCTCAATGGTACCTGGCACCTACACAAAGATTGACCATGTACTACTGAATTAAACCTCACAATCCTATGTAGAAAGGCAGAAATATTAAATCCATCCTTTTTGGATCACGATGAAATAAAAATTATTTGTAATAAAGGGCCATAAAAAGATAGACTGGAAATTAATTGGAAATGAAATAAACTAATCCTAAAGAATGAGTCAAGGGGCGGCTAGGTGGCACAGTGAATAGAGCGCCGGCCCTGGAATCAGAAGGACCTGAGTTCGGAGCCGGCCTCCGACACTTAATCCATACAAACAAAAACCTAGCCGTGTAACCTTGGGCAAGTTACTTAACTCCAATTGCCCTAACGGGGCGGCTAGGTGTCGCAGTGAGTAAGAGCACCGGCCTCGGAGTTTGGATGACCCGAGATCAGATCCGGCCTCAGAAAATGAGCACCCACGCATAAATAATGACTAGCCGTGTAACCTTGAGCAAGTTACTTAACCCCAATTGCATTTAAAAAAAAAAAAAAGAATGAGTCAAGCAACAAATCATAGTAACAATCAATGGATAGAAAGCTCCATGTGTCCAAGATGGCAGAGTAGAAACAGCTCATCCAAGCAATCCTGCCCCCAGATTCCCCCCGAACTATGTAAAAGGGGACTCTGAACAACTTCTGGAGCCCCAGCACCCATAGAACTACACAGATAAGCTAACCTCCCACTGAGGACAGCCCAGGAGCCCTGCAGGAAGGACCAGCGCAGTACTCTGGGAGCCTGCAGCATGTAGTGCTCAGAGCACGAGGAGCTGAGTCAAGCAGAGCCTAGGTCCCCATTAGCCGAGGTTTTAGCCCCAGGGCAGCAGGGCCAGCAGCCTGCGGGAGAGACCCCAGAATACCAGCAGCTCTGGTGACTCCAGAATTAGCAACATAGACATGCCTAGGACAAAGTAAGAGGCTAGTGTCCTATGGACTTTGGGACCAGTATTTGGGGAATGCGTCTGCTTCCTCCCCTGGGGGCTAGAAGCCACAGAGGAGACACACCATTTTGTAGTTTTCAGAGGCAGGTCCAGCTCCTGGCCTGCAAACTGTAGGGAGATCCAAGGATCAGTCTTGGGGGGTAATCGCTCTTGCTTTAACCTCCCTGGATCTGGATTGTGATCTAGGGTGGAAGTCGTGGGTGGGTTTACAGCTTACCAGTAACAGAAGTTGCCCCCCACACATTCAGGAAGAAACTTCCTCCAGCTGGCCTTAAAGCCATAGTGTGGCAACAAGCCCAAAAGTCAAGTAATTAAGTCGCAACATGCCAAGGCAAAGGAAACAGAAAATGCAACCCTAGACTCCTATTTTGGGGGCATAGAGTGGGAAAGGGACTGTGAGATCAGAAGTCCTGCTCCAAAAGCCCCAGGGGAAAACATGAGCGGGTTGCAGGCCATAGAGGACCTTAAGAAGGACGTTAAAAATCAAATAAGAGAAGTGGAGGAAAAATTGGAAAGAGAAATGAGAAGGATGCAGGGAAAGTATGAAATGAGGGTCAACAACAGCCTGACTGAGGAAAACAACACCTCAAAAAATAGCCTAACTCAAATGGCAAAGGAGGCCCAAAAGGGCAATGAGGAGAATGCCCTAAAAAGTTGTATTTTCCAGATGGAAAAAGAATCTCAAAAGTTCATTGAGGAGATTCATTCCTTGAGAGTTAGACTGGAGCAAATTTAAGCTAATGACTTTATGAGAAATCAAGATGCTGTTAAGCAGATCCAAACAAACGAAAGATTAGAAGGCAATGTGAAATATCTCATGGGAAAAACCACTGACCTGGAAAATAGATCCAGGAGAGACAATTTAAAATTTATTGGACTACCCGAAAGCCACGTTCAAAGAAAGAACCTAGAAATTATACTTCATGAAATCCTCAAGGAAAATTGCCCTGATGTTTTAGATCCAGTGGGCAAAAAAGAGGTTGAAAGAATCCACAGATCACCTCCTGAAAAAGATCCCAAAAAGAAAACTCCCAGGAATATTATAGCCAGGTTCCAGAATCCCCAGATCAAGGAGAAAATACTACAAGCAGCCAGCAAGAAACAATTTCAATATTGTGGAAACACAACCAGAATAGCACAGGACCTGGCAGCTTCTACACTGAGGGATCAAAGGGCATGGAATATGATATTCCAGAGGGCAAAAGAACTGAGAATGAACCCAAGGGTCACCTACCCAGCAAAACTGAGTGTTTTGTTTCAGGGGAAAATATGGTCATTCAGTGGAATAGACGACTTTCAAGCATTCTTGAGGAAAATACCAGAATTGAATAGAAAATCTGACATCCAGACACAAGAAGGAAGAGATGCCTGAGAAGGTAATCAGGGAAAAGAAATCAAAAGGAACTTATCAAAGTTAACCTATTCACATTCCTTTATGGAAAAACAATAACTGTGACTGATGATATCTTTCTCACTATGAAAATAATGGAAGGGTGTGTGGTCATATGAATACACATGTGAATCTGTGTGTATATGGTTACAATCATATATGGATAGAAGCCATAGGTTGAATTTGTTAGGAAGGGAGAATACTCAAGGGATGAAATTATGAGGTGAGAGAGGAAAGTGGCAAGAGGAGATGGGGAAAGACAGGTTAGGGTAAACTATCTCATGCAGAAGAAGCAAGGGGAAGTGGTTGCAAGGGAGGGGGAGAATAGGAAGGGAAAAAAAGGCAAAAACACAATCTCATTGAATTTGGTTCAGGGAGAGAATGACATACATACTGAATGGGATATCTCAACCTGCAGAAGAATAGGGGGAATGGGGATGAGAGGAGGGATGATGGATGGGAGGGCATCCTTGGGGGGAGGGGAGGTTGGAAGTACCCACTATAGAAGATGGACAGGATCATGTAGGGAATGGACCAGGTTGGGGGTGGGATGAGTGGGAGGGAATCATAAGCAGCCTTGTACAATATATCTACTATGATAATGTTTTGCATAGCTAGACATGTACAACATATACTGAATTACTTATCTCCCCAGAGGGAATGGGTGACAAGGGAGGAAGGAAATAGATCTGAAATTCGAGGTCTTAACATCAAATGTTTCAAATATATATAAATACTATTATTAATACTCTTTTGCTTGTAATTGGGAGATAAGTTATGCAGGAATCGGGACACAAAGATTCACCTTGCTCTAATGGAAAAGTTGAAGGGGGTATGGGAGGAGGTATGGGAGAGAGCAGATTGGAGGAAGCGATATCTTGTGGGACTGCTATTCTGGGAGGCTGGGTAGGGGAATAATGGGGCGGGGGGGGGAAGATTGTAATTCAAAATCTGGCGGAAATGAATGATGTAAAACAGAAGTTAATAAAGCATTTGTTTAACAAAAAAAACAATCAATGACTTCACCCAAGACAATGACAATAATGAGACAACATATAAATACTTATGGTATGTACTGAAAGCAGTTTTAGGGGAAGATTTATATCTCTGAATGCTTACATATATAATACAGAGAAAGAGGAGAGCAATGATTTGGGCATGCAACTAAAAAAGCTTGAAAAAATATATAAAAATCCTTAAATACCAAATTAGAAACATTGAAAACCAAAGGGAAGATTAATAAAATAGAAATTAAGTAAACTATTGAATTAAAAAAAAGTAAAACTAAATGCTGGTTTTATTAAAAACAACAACAAAATTTGGTTAATTTGTTTTGTTTTGTTTTTTAGCTAGAAGACAACTAAATTACCAGGGTCAAAAATAAAAAGGATAAATTCAACAACAATGAAAAGGAACTTAAAACAATAATTAGAAAGTATTTCCCAACAGTATAACAATAAATTTGACAATCTTAGTGAATATTTACAAAATATTAGATGACAATATAAGATGAATATTTACAAAAATATAAATTCCCTAGACTAACAGAAAATGAAGTGAAACACTTAAATAACCCCATCGCAGAAAAAAGAAATTGAAATAACCATTAATAAACTCCCTCAGAAAAAAAAAAAATCTCCAAGACCAGATGGATTTACAAGTGAATTCTATGAAACATTTAAAGTCTAATTAATTCCAATACTATATAAACCATTTGGGGAAATAGGCAAAGAAGGAGTCTTACAAATTCTTTTTATGATACAAAGATGGTACTGATACCTAAACTGGGAAGAGTCAAAACAAAGAAATAAAATTGTACACCAACTTCCCTAATGAATATAGATGAAAAAATTTTAAATAAAATATTGGGGAAAAGATTACAGCAACTTATCATGAGAATAATATCTGATGATTAGGGAGGATTTATACCAGGAATGTAGGGCTGGTATAAATTATTATTTAATATTACTTAATTTTATTAATACTTAAACTATAAGCATAATTGACTATATCAACAACAAACCTAACAGAAAGCATATGGTTATTTTAATAGATGCAGAAAAAGCTTTTGACAAAATACAACACCCATCCCAATTAAAAGAACTAAAGAACATAGGAATAAGTGTAGTTTTCTTTTCTTAAAATGATAAGTATCATCTATCTAAAACCATCAGCAAGTATTATATGTAATGGGGATAATGGGGAAAAACTAGAAGCATTTCTGAGAAGATTAGAGGTAAAACATGGATGTGCATGATCAACACTCTTATTCAATATGGTACTATAAAAGTAAACTTCAGCAATTAGAGAAGAAAAAGAAGTTGAAGGAATGAGAATAGACAAAGAAGAAACAAAATTAATACTTTTTGCAGATGAGATGATGATATACTTAGAGAATCTGAGAAATAATTAACAACTTCAGCAAAGTTGAAGGATATAAAATAAACCCACATAAATCACGGACATTTCTAGGTATTACTAACAAAGCCCAACAAGAGATAGAGAAAATCTATTTAAAGTTACTGTAAACATTATATAATATTTTGAAGTTTACCTGCCAAAACAAACTGTATGAACACAATTAAAAACACTTTTCACACAAATAAAATCTGTGTGATAAAAAGAGCTAAATGGAAAAACATCAAATGCTCATGATTAGATGAAGCTAATATAATACAAATGACAAGTTTACCTAAATTGATTTACATATTTAGTGCCATACCAATCAAACTACCAAAACTCCTTTGATAGATCTAGAAAAATAATAACAATATTCATCTGAAAGAACAAAAGCTTTAGAATATCAAGGTAATTAATGAAAAGTTATGCTAGGGAAGGTGGCCTAGCCATATCAGAGCTTAAATTGCATTATAAAGCTGCAATCATCAAAACTGCTTGATACTAATTGAGAAATAGAGTGGTGCGTCAGTGAAATAAGTTAGTTACAAAAGACACAGCAGTCAATGACTATAGTAATCTACTTTTTGATAAACCCAAAGAACTCAGCTTCTTAGAGAAGAACTCACTATTTGATGAAAGCTGCCAGGAAAACTGGAAAAGAGTATGGCAGAAACCAGGCATAGATGAGTGTCTTATACCGTATAACAAAATAAAGTCCAAATGACTACTTGATTTAGATATAAAAGGTGATACTACAAGCAAACTGGGTGTGCAAGGAATAGTTTACCTGCCAAATTTATGGAGATTGGAAGAAATAATGAATAAACAAGAGATAGAGAGCATTATCAATTGCATAATGGATAATTTTGATTACATTAAATTGTAAAGTTTTTTATACAAACAAAATCAATGTAACCAAGATTATGAGGGAAGCAAAAATCAGGAAAGAATTTTTACAACCAGTGTCTCTGATAAAGGCCTCATTTCTAAAATATGTAGAGGACTTAATCAAATGTATTAAGCAATACAAGTCATTCCCCAATTGATAAAGGATTAAAGGATATAAAAAGGCAATTTACAAAGGAAAAAATTAGAACTGTTTATAGATAATAAAATTATCTAAATAATTATTGATTAGAGAAATACAAATTAAAACAACTCTCAGGTATTGCAATACACCTATCAGATTGATTAACATGACAAAACAGGGAAATTATAAATGCTGGAGAAGGTGTGGGGAAGTTGGAGCACTATTCATAGTTGGTGAGGCTGTGAATTGATCCAACCATTCTGGAAAGCAATAGACAACTATGCCCACAGGGCTACTTTGATCCAGCGATACCACTACTAGGTCTTTATCCCAAAGAAATTTTAAAAAATAGGAAACAGACCCACGTGTACAAAAACATTGTAGCAACTCTTTGTGGTGGCCATGAACTAGAAATTGAGGGCATGCCCCTCAATTGGGAAATGGCTGAACAAGTCATGTTATATGAATTTAAAGGGACACTATTGTGCTATAAGAAATGAGGAGCAGGCTGACTTCAGAACAACTTAGAAAGACTTATATGCTCTGATGCTGAGTGAACTGAGCAGAACCAGGATAATACTGTACACAGTAACAACCACATTGTGTGATGACTGACTTTGATAGACTTAGCCATTCTCAGCAATGCAAGGACCTAAAACAATTCCAAAAGATCCATGATCCATCCACATCCAAAAAATGAAGTTTGGAGTTTGAATGCAGATCAAAGCATACAATTTGCTCTCTTTCTTTTTTGGTTTAGTTTAATTTCGTTTTGTTTTTTTTTATTTCTTTCCCATGGTTCTTCCCATTCTTCCTAATTCTTCTATACAACATGACTAATGTGAAATATGTTTAATAAGAATGTATGTGTAGAACCTATGTCAAACTGCATGCCAACTTGGGGGAAGAAGGGAAGGGAGGTGAAGAAAATTTAAAACTTATGGAAGTGAATGTTGAAAACTAAAAATAAATAAACTTACTTAAAAAAAAAAAGATTTAGAGCTGGAAGTGACCTTCAAAGACATTAAGACCACATACAGGCTCTCCCATTTTTCAGAGGAAATTTGAGTTCAAAAAGGTTAAATGACTTTTCCATGGTCCCATATTTACTCAGTGTCTAAAGCTGAATTCAAGCTCAAATATTATTAACTGAAAACAACACTCACTGTTTCCTATACCACTAAGCTGCCCTCATCACAGCAGATAGAATTTAAAGTTTCATTTTCAAAATAAATCCAGGTGCCCAGAGGATTGAGAAATCAGAACAAAATAGCAAACAACTTGCATTTCATATTTTTATGCACTGGATCATACAACAAGAAGAATAGGACTTCTTTCCCTGCTTTTTCACTTTCTAGATATTCATGGTATATAGACAAGGTAATTTGAATAATATTGTCCACCTTTCATGTGAGATTGCGGGATAAAGGAACCAACAGATAGAGGAAAGGGCATTTCCTCTGATCCTCTGTTGTCCCTAAACCTTTCAATAAATAAATAGTGACATTACCATGAGTCCCTGTGTTAAAAAAAAATACATCATACAAATAGTAATAAATCCTGTTGAGACTACATAGAACTGGTGAAATAAGCAGGCTTTTAAGATATAGGGGGAAATAATTCCGATAGCCAATAAGGGTCTTTTGTCTTTAAGATCTGGAACCAGGAGTAGCATTCAAATAAAATTTTCTGAATAATGGAAGGACTATAGTAATAAGGTAAATTATAAAAAGAAATTGTAAACACAGCTATATGCTCTTCCCTACCAACTAGTTATTAAAAAGAATGATACTCTTCTGAGTAAGTATACTGGTAAATTCTATTAGAACCACAGAACTATAGAAGTATTGACCTGAGGAAACATATATAAAGTAGAGCTTGGGAGCACAATTGATGGGCCTGGGAATACTGATGAGCTATACCCGCTGAGAGCAACCAGAGAAAAGAACTGTGAGAAATGAGGGGTCACAGATTAGGGAGTGGTAAGCATCAATGTGAAGGAACAAACCCATAGTATACCCTGTTGGAGGCCCACTCTGGTAAATACTGTAAGACATTGTCATGGTATAGATTTACAAGAGAAGGATTTCCCATTGATGGGTAGTGTTGTTTTCTATTGATTTCACTGAAAATCCTATTTGTTTTAATTAATTTTAAATAAAACTTTTCATAGGGCAAAAGGAAATATTAAGGATTAAATTTTGCAGATCATCTAGGTAGGAGAAACTAAACAAATACGTAAATTATATAAAGTTTATCCTGGTCTTTACTCTCAGAAAGTCATTTCTGGTAAGGATATCAAAATATTAACTGAGTCATAAAACCTAACATGAATACAAACACACACACATATAAATACACACACACACACACACACACACACACACACACACACAACTCTTCATTGACTGTCCTTATTTAAGCTGGCAGTTCTATCTGTGATAAAGCAACATCTGATGAGGAATAAAGTTATTTTCATGGAAACAAAATTCTTACTCATGTCAGGAACCAAGGACAAAATATTTTACTGTAATTTTAAAGGGAAAGAACTTTTATATTTGATTACTTCTGGAAGAGAAATATTAAGATGAAAGAGTGGGTGGGGAGAGGAGAGAGGCAAGAATGGAGAATGAAAGAAAGGGGAGAAAATGAGAGAATGACAGAGGTTATGCTCTCCAACTAGGGGCTCCTGACCTATATGAGAGTTTAGTAATTGCCTTAATATTTTTTTTTAATTTCTGTGTGAATTAAGAAACTGCAAAAGTCCAGACTTTATGGCTCTTTTTAGGCACAGATGAGTTAAAAGAGTATAATATTGGAGAAAGAAGAGTTTGGAAATGGAAGATTTCTCACTGAAGTAATTAATCTTGAGCAATTTTACTTCCATTGTTCCTTACTTGTGTGTTAACAAATTCCATCTGACGCTGAATGAGGAATAGGGTGAAGGCTTTGATCAAGGGAAAGTCACATAGCTGAAGAAAGGAATATGAAAATTATTGTAATTAATATCATTAATAATACCTAAAATTTATATAGCACTTACTATGTGTCTGGTACTAATATTCATGGGATTAGTTCACACAGAAATAAGGAATAAAAAGGAATATGTAGTTTATTTTTAAGTCAACCAACTTCCCCAGCAGTGATATTTATATAGAGTAACCACTATCAACCTCTAGAAAGGAAGCAAAGATTAAACACTTGGCAGAATGAATAACGTTGTTATTTGTCCTTGGAGTGTTTCCTCTATATAAGGCTCATTTACCTGTAACATATAGCAGGTAATGGTGTTAGCTAAAGGTGAAATCCCCAGAACTTCAAAAAATACAGCATAAATGGTTATGGGATAAAAAAAATCTAAGCTTCTCAAAGTCAGCTTGAAGTAAAAAAAAAATGTTTTGCACTTTTTAAATTTAGGTACTCCATTAAATGTATTACATAGTTTACAGAGAGGGGGACTACATTTAACATAGAGTCTGTGTTTCATATGCAAACTTTCTTCTGTTTTTTGAATATAGAAATTATCACTGCTGTTCATGTTCATGCTTGTTAAGTTCATAATAATTGTGTGTGTATAGGCTCAGAGAGTCATCTCAACTCACACACTACTGGGTTGGAGTCCCATATCAAGGCTGTACTGCTCCTGTTCAGAATTCTAGAGATATTTTTGAGGGCTCATGGGTAGATGTGTCTAATGCTATGGCTCATTAACTTTCATTCAATCTGCCCTTCTCACATATTCCATAAATCAACTTTTCCCCAATATCATTTAATCAATTCTTAGTGCCCTAATATCATTTTGACCAGTTGACATCTCCTCAGTATTACTGGTATTTAATCAATCTCCCTTGGTGTTTTTTTCAAATAAAGACATTTTTTCTTTACATAAAGATATTAACTAAGAAGACACCCTTTAAAGAATGGAACAGATAATCATCCTTAACCCCCACCCCCTTCTTTTCAGTCTTTGAGGACAATAGTATGCATGAAAGAGCTCATCTCTGGTTTCAATATCATCAATGAATGAGCCAGTGCTTTACTTGAAAGACACTGCTTCAGAATCCAAGCCAGTGCACTGGTGTACTGGATGAAGTAGGGTGCTTCTTAAGGATGAACTTCTTTCATGACTGTAGCAGACTTTTCAATGTCTTCTGATCACTTCTTATCACCCTGTTTAGAGTTCCAGGGTGGAGAAATCCTCTTTGTCTCTTAATGGCAACAGGGTCAACATCTTAGCTACAAAGCATAAAAGAACAGTAGTATGGCTGCTAGAGAGCAAGGCCCCTTCCTGGGTAAAGACCAGAGTGTAAATCAGGAGAGTAATGACCTTACTTTTCCTTGTGTCATACCACCTTAGAAACACCAAAAACTTTCAGACTCTTAGAAGTAGCTGTGAAAATAGTAACACAAAAAACCTGAATCTTGGGATATTGACTCCTTCACAATGTGAGTAAAGTTCAAGTTTACAATAAAGTTAAAAGTCAAGAAATAAGCTGGAAAAGGATCAAACAAGCAAACAAAAAAGGACATGGCCATAAAAATCTTCTATGGTGATAGGGAGGATAACTACACAAACTCAGAAGACAATGATATCAAAACATCTACAGGCAAACTCTTAAAAGAAAAAAAAAATGTAAATTTGATACACACCCAATAAGAATTCCTGGAAGAGCTGAAAAATTTTTAAAACCAAATAAAAGAAGTAGACGAACAATTGAGAAAAAGAATAAGAATAATACAGGAAAATTATGAAAATAGAGTCAAGAACTTGGTAACAGAAGCAAAAAAAAAAGCGCTAAAGATGTTGACCCCTTTAAAAAGCAGAATTGTCTAAGTGGAAATGGAGGTGAAAAACCTCACTGAAGAAAATAATTCCGTAAAAATTAGAATTGGGCAAGTGGAAGCTAATGATTTTATGAGACATCAAGAAAGAATAAAACAAAGTCAAAAGAAAGAAATAAAAAAGAAAGAAATGTGAAATATATCATCTGATCAACAAATGGCCTGGAAAATAAATTGAGGAGAGACAAGTTAAGGATTATTGGACTATATGAAAGCCATAAAGGATAATCCAGACATCATATTTTAAGAAATTATCAAAGAAAACTGTCCTAATATTCTAGAATGACAATAAAATAAAAATTGAAAGACTCTATGAATCATACCCTGAAAGACATCCCACAACAAAAACTTCTAGGAATAATATAGATAAATTCCAGAAGTTACAGATCAAGGAGAAAAGTATTTCAAGGAGCCACGGGGAAAACAATCAAATGCTGCGGAGTCATAGTCAGTATCACACAAGATGTAGCAGCTTCTATGTTAAAAGATCTAGAGCTTGGAATAAGATATTTGAAAAAGATAAGCATCTAGGATTACAACTAAGAATAACCTATGCAGCAAAACTGAATTAAAGCCTTCAGGGAAAATGATAATAAAAATAGAGGATTTCTATAAATTTCTGATGAGATGGTTGTAACTGAATGGAAAATTTGATTTCTATGTACAATATTCAAGAGAAACATAAAAAGGTAAAAATGAAATGGAAATCATAGGGGACTCAATAAGGTTAAACCATTTACATTCCTATATGAGAAGATAATTGGTTGGTTGTCCTTCACTCTCAAAGAAAATCAAAGTGGGTGGAGCCAAGATGGCTGCACAGAAGCAGGAACTTTTCTAAGCTTCTCCATGAATTCCATCACTAAGCTTTAAAAAGTGAATCTGAACAGATTTTAGAGTGACAGTATCCGTTGGGAGAGAGAGTGGCAGATTCGCAGTCCAGGAAAGTGTCCACATAGGTCTGGGGAACAGAGGAGAGACACAGAGCATGCAGGCGCTGCACAAAGGTGAAACTGATTGCAGACTACAGTGGAATGAGAGCAAGACACAGCCAGCAGACTCACCCACCTCAAGGACGATTTGGAGAAGTCTCACCACAGGACAGAGGATCAATTCATAAGAGCTGGGTAAGAAAAAGCACAGGGCCTGCATCAGCCACTGCAGCTTCTCCTGGGGCTATCAGGCCACAGCATAGATGTTAAATAATCACTTAACCTCCAGGAGGAAAGATGGTGGAGTAAACCCAAGCTGCTATGATTCTCCCTCCCTGACCCAGAAAACCCAGAGATAAATGTCCCACCCAGTGTAAAATCCAGAAATAGTGGAAGTAGCTTCAGTCTTGGGAGTCCTATAGGAAGAGAGTGCTGTGCTGAGCCTGAAGTGAAGAGCAAGAGGCTTCCCGTCAAACACCATCTCATCGGACAAGCAGGAATGTAAACAGGGAAAAGAAATCAAAAGGAACTTATCAAACTTGAACTATTTACATTCCTACATGGAAAAACAGTGACTGTGATGGATGAAACCTTTCTCATTATGAAAATAATTGAAGAAGGGTATATGGGCATATGAATACATATGTGAATGTGTGTATATATGTTTACAGGTATACATGGATAGAGGGCACAGGTTGAATTTGGTGGGAAGGGATGATACTTGAGGGGTAAAGTTAAGAGGTGAGAGAGGAAAGTGGCAAGGGAGATTGGGAGAGACAGGGTAGGGTAAACTATCTGTAGCAGCAAGCACCACAATCCCCAGGGTAGCTGCCAACACAGGTTCTCAGATTTGCTTTTGTAAAGGAAAGCAACTCAAAATCAGTAAACAAGCTTACTTTAATCAATCAAACATATATCATTTACCTAGTTCAGGGGGAAAAGGTCAGCACCCCGAACTTCAGAGTATACAGACAGATCAAACAGACAGGCTTCCAAACTGTCCAACCATTATAAATACAAAAATCACAGTTACCAGAGAGGGAAGCATCAACATCTGGGTTTTCAAAACCAGGGGGCTCTCAATGGCTTCCCAGAGTCTCATCCGGTCAAATCACACAACACTTCTAAAGTGAGCCCCAAAAGCAAAGCCTCCCATCAGGGTCTATATTGCTTTCTCCTGGCTCTGAGAATGTAACCACCCTCTTGACCTACTGCCCAATCATACAGCATCAAGGTGTGGTCATTCCTGAAAATCAAGCCCCCTACCACAGGCTCCATGTGACCACATTCAGCCTATCAGGAGGCAAAGCATATTTTATTTTTTAATTAATTTCTTAGTTTAGTTTCAGTTAACAAGATTTAATTCCATAGTTACTTGATTTTCAAATTTCCCTTACTTTCCTCCCCCCTTCCCCCATGACAGCATATAGTCCAGTATAGGATCTGCAAATACATTCATATTAGACATTATTCCAATTAAAAAGGCGTATTGTACTAGGTGGGATGAAAGATGGTAAAGAAGAAATAAAACCAAACAATGAAAGGAAAAAGATCATTTAGTTTGCTTCCATCAGGATTCAGGAACAGTTCTTTCTAGTCATATCTCTGGATGACACATTTCTCTCTTTCTTGAGTCTTTTGGGATTGACTTATATCACTGCTTTGCTGAAAAGTGTCCGGGCTGTCATAACTGGTCATCACAGGTATGGTATGTCTGTAATTGTAAACAAATTTCTTCTGATTCTACTCTTCTCGCTCAGCATCAGTTTATATAAGTCTCTCCAGGTAATTATGAAACCCGTCACCTCCTCATTTCTTATAGCACAATAATATTCCATTACATTCATATCTCACAACTTCTTTAGCCATTCCCCAATTGATGGGCACCCCTTTAGTTTCCAATTCTTTGCAACCACAAAAAGGGCTGCTAAAAATATTTTTGTACATATGGGTCTTTTCCCCACTTCTATGATCTCTTTGGGATATAACCCTAGAAGTGGCATTGCTGTGTAAAAGGGTATGAAATTATTTATAATCCTTTGGGCATAATTCCAGATTGCTCTCCAGAATGGTTGGATAAGCTCACAACTCCACCAGCAATGTATTAGTGTTCCAATTTGTCCACATCCTCTGAAGCATTTTTCACTTTCTTGTTTTGTCATCTTAGCCAATCTGACTGGAGAGATGTGGTATCTCAGAGTTGTTTTGATTTGCATTTCTCTAATCAATAGTGATTTAGAGCATTTCTTCATATGTTTATAGGTCTATTTAATTTCCTTCTCTGAAAACTGCCTGTTCATATCCTTTGACCATTTATCAATTGGGGAATGACTTGTATTCATATAGTTTCGGCTCAATTCTCTATAAATTTTAGAAATGAGTCCTTTATCAGAGACACAAGTTGTAAAAATTCTTTCCCAATTTCCCACCTCCCTCTTGATATTGGTTACACTGGCTTTGTTTGTACAGAAGCTTTTCAATTTAATGTAATCAAAATTATCCATTTTGCATTTTATAATGCTTTCTGATTCTTGTTTGGTCCGAAAGTCTTCACGACTCCACACATCAGTCAGGTAAACTATTCTTTGCTTTCCCAAATTGCTTATAGTATCATCCTTTAAACCTAGATCATGCACCCATTTAGACTTGATTCTGGTATATGGTGTTAGATAATGGTTTATGCCCAATTTCTACCACACTGTATTCCAGTTCTCCCAGCAGTTTTTGTCAAATACTGCAGTCTTGTCCCAAAAACTGGGGTCTTTGGGTTTATCGAACAATAGATTGTTATATTCATTAACTGCTGGGTCTCCTGCATCTAATCTATTCCATTGATCCACTAATCTATACCTCTTCGAGTACCAAGAAGTTTTGATGACTGCTGTTGTATAATAAAGATTAAGATCTGGCATAGCTAGTCCACCTTCCCTAGAATTTCCTGTCATTAATTCCCCTGATATTCTAAACCGTGTGTTTTTCCAAATAAATTTTGTTATTATTTTGTCTAACTCTAGAAAGTAGTTTTTTGGTAAATTGACTGGTATGGCACTAAATATATAGTTTAGTTTGAGTAAAATTAGCATTTTTATTATATTAGCTCGACCCAGCCACAAGCAATTGATATTTTTCCATCTATTTGGATCTGATTTTATTTGTGTGAGAAGTGTTTTATAGCTGTGATCATATATATTCTGGGTTTGTTTGGGCAAGTAGATTCCCAAATATTTTATAATGTCTACAATGACTTTATATGGGATTTCTCTTTCTATCTCTTGCTGTTGAGTTTCATTAGAGATGTACAGGAATGCTGAAGATTTATGTGGGTTTATTTTTTATCCTGCAAATTTGCCAAATTTATTTATTTTTTCAAGTAGTTTTTTTTTTTTTTTTTTTTAAGCAATTGGGGTTAAGTAACTTGCCCAAGGTTACACGGCTAGGTTTTTGTTTGTGCGGATTAAGTGTCGGAGGCCGGCTCCAAACTCAGGTCCTTCTGATTCCAGGGCCGGCGCTCTATTCACTGCGCCACCTAGCCGCCCCTCAAGTAGTTTTTTACTTGATTCTCTACAATTCTCTAAGTATATCATCATATCATCTGCAAAGAGTGATAACTTGGTCACTTCTATGCCTAATTTGATTCCTTTGATTTCTTTTTCTTCTCTAATTGCTACTGCTAGTGTTTCTAGTACCAGATTGAATAAGCGGGGTGATAGTAGACAACCTTGTTTCACTCCTGATCTTATTGGAAAGGCTTCTAGTTTATCCCCATTACATATAATACTTGCTGATGATTTTAAATAGATGCTATCAACTATTTTAAAGAAGGCTCCATTTATTCCTATACTTTCTAGTGGTTTTTTTTTATTATTAATATTCTTTTTTTAATTTTTTTAATTTTTTTGAACAAATGCTTTACTAACTTCTGTTTTACATCATTCATTTCCGCCAACATTTGAAACATTTAATCTTAAGACCTCGAATTTCAGATCCATTTCCTTCCTCCCTTGTCACCCATTCCCTCTGGGGAGATAAGTAATTCAGTATATGTTGTACATGTCTAGCTATGCAAAACATTATCATAGTAGATATATTGTACAAGGCTGCTTATAATTCCCTCCCACTCGTCCCACACCCCACCTGGTCCATTCCCTACATGATCCTGTCCCTCTTCTATAGTGGGTACTTCCAACCTCCCCTTGCCCCTCCCATCAATCATCCCTCCTCTCATCCCCATTCCCCTTATTCTGCTGCAGGTTGAGATATCCCATTTAGTATGCATGTCATTCTCTCCCTGAACCAAATTCAATGAGAATGTGGATTTGCGTTTTTTTTTCCCCTTCCTATTCTCCCCCTCCCTTGCAACCACTTCCCCTTGCTTCTTCTACATGAGATAGTTTACCCTACCCTGTCTTTCCCCATCTCCTCTTGCCACTTTACTCTCTCACCTCAGAATTTCATCCCTTGAGTATTCTCCCTTCCCAACAAATTCAACCTGTGCCCTCTATCCATATACACACACATTCACATATATAATCATATGACCACACACCCTTCTTCCATTATTTTCATAGTGAGAAAGATATCATCACTCACAGTTATTGTTTTTACATATAGGAATGTAAATAGTTTAACTTTCAGGTGGACCAATAATTTTTAAATTGTCTCTCCTGGATCTATTTTCCAGGTCAGTGGTTTTTCCCATGAGATATTTCACATTGCCTTCTAATCTTTCATTTGTTTGGATGTGCTTAACAGCATCTTGGTTTCTCATAAAGTCATTAGCTTCCATTTGCTCCAGTCTAACTCTGAAGGAATGAATCTCCTCAGCGAACTCTTGAGATTCTTTTTCCATCTGGCAAATTCGACTTTTTAAGGTATTCTTCTCCTCATTGCCCTTTTGGGCCTCCTTTGCCATTTGAGTCAGTCTGTTTTTTAAGGTGTTGTTTTCCTCAGTCAGGCTATTGAACCTCATTTCATAATTTTCCTGCATCCTTCTCATTTCTCTTTCCAATTTTTCCTCCACTTCTCTTATTTGATTTTTAAAGTCCTTCTTAAGGTCCTCTATGGCCTGCAACCCACTCATGTTTTCCCCTGGGGCTTTTGGAGCAGGACTTCTGAACTCAAAGCCCTTAATTACTTGACTTTTGGGCTTGTTGCCACACTATGGCTTTAAGGCCAGCTAGAGGAATTTTTGTCCCGAACGTGTGGGGGGCAGCTTCCGTTTCTGGCAAGCTGTAAACCCACCCACGACTTCCACTCTAGATCACAATCCAGATCCAGGGAAGTTAAAGCAAGAGCGATTACCCCCCAAGACTGATCGATGGATCTCCCTACAATTAATTGCAGGCCAAGAGCTGGAGCTGCCTCTGAAAACTTCAAAATGGTGTGTCTCCTCAGCGGCTTCTAGCCCCCAGGGGAGGGAGCCGACGCATTCACCCAAATACAGGTCCCAAAGACCATAGGACACTAACCTCTTACTTTGTCCTAGGCATGTCTATGATGATAATTCTCCACTCTCCACAGCTGCTGGTGTTCTGGGGTTCCTCCACCTGGCTGCTGGCTCTGCCACCCTGGGGCTAAAACCTCGGCTCACGTGGACCTGGGCTCAGCTCGGCTCTGCTTCCTGTGCTCTGCGTGTTGCTCGCTGACGGCTCCCAGACCACTGTGCTTGTCCTTCCCCCAGGGCTGCTGGGCTGTCCTCAGAGGGAGGTTAGCTTCTCTGTGTCATTCTGTGGGTGCTGGGGCTCCAGAAGTTGTTCAGAGTCCCCTTTTACATAGTTTGGGGGGAATCTGGGGGCAGAGTGTCTTGGATGAGCTGTTTCTACTCTGCCATCTTGGCCATTTTCTAGTGTTTTTAATAGAAATGGATGTTGTACTTTGTCTAGAGCCTTTTCTGCATCTATTGAGATGATCATGTGGTTTCTGCTAGTTTTATTGTTGATATGCTCAATTATACTGATGGTTTTCCTAATATTAAAACATTCTTGCATTCCTGGAATGAATCCTACCGCATCAGAGTGTATTATTTTTGTGATAAGTTGTTGGAGTCTTTAGGCTAACATTTTATTTAGATTTTTTGTTTCTATATTCATGAGGGAAATTGCTCTATAATTTCCTTTCTCTCTTTTATCTCTTCCTGATTTAGCAATCAGTACCATATTTGTGTCATAGAAAAGAGTTTGGTAGGACTCCTTCTTCACTAATTTTCCCAAATAGTTTGTAGAGTATTGGAATCAATTGTTCTTTAAATGTTTGATAGAATTCACTAATAAACCCATCTGGACTTCCAGATTTTTTCCTGGGGAGTTCATTGATGGCTTGTTTTATTTCTTTTTCTGAGATCGGGTTATTTAGGTAATTCACTTCCTCTTCAGTTAATCTGGGCAACTTGTGATTTTGTAAATATGCATCCATTTCACTAAGATTGTCATATTTATGTGCATACAATTGGGAAAAAATACCTCATTATTTTTTTGATTTCCTCTTCATTGGAGGTAGATTCACCCTTTTCATTTTTGATGCTCATATTTGGTTTTCTTCTTTCTTTTTTTTATCAAATTGACTAAGGGTCTATCAATTTTGTTGATTTTTTCATAAAACCAGCCCTTATTTTTATTTGTCAATTTGAGAGTTTTCTTAATTTCAATTTTATTAATGTCTCCTTTGGTTTTCAATATTTCTAAGTTAGTACTAAACTGGGGATTTTCAATTTGTTCTCTTTCTAGCTTTTTCAATTGCATGTCCAATTCATTGACCTCCCTACTCTCTGCTTTAATTAAATATGCACTCAGGGACATAAAACTTCCCCTGAGAACTGCCTTTAGTGCATCCCACAAATTTTGGTATGTTGTCTCATTATTATCATTCTATTGAATGAAATTGTTGATAATTTCCATAATTTCTTGTTTGACCCACCAATTTTTTAGGATTAAATTGTTTAATTTCCAATTAGTTTTTAGTCTATCTTTCCATGGCCCTTTATTGCATATAATTTTTATTGCATAATGATCTGAGAATGATGCATTTAATATTTCTGCCTCTCTGCACTGGATTTTGTGGGTTTTATGCCCTAGTACATGGTCTATTTTTGAATATGTACTATGCACTGCAGAAAAGAAATCAAATTCCTTTTATTCCCCATTCACTTTTCTCTAGAGATCCATCATATCTAGTCTCTCTAAGATTCTATTCACCTCCTTAACTTATTTCTTGTTTATTTTGAAGTTAGAATTATCGAGTTCAGAGAGGGGGAGATTAAGGTTCCCCACTAGTATAGTTTTGCTATCTATTTCTTTCTCTAATTCCTTTAACTTCTCCTCTAGGAAGTTGGATGCTATACCACTCGGTGCAAATATATTAAGTAGTGATAGTGCTTCATTCTCGATGGTGCCTTTTAGTAGGATATAGTTTGCTTCCTTATCTTTTTTAATCAGATCTATTTTTGCTTCTGCTTTATCTGGGATAAGTATTGCTACCCTGCTTTTTTTACTTTAGCTGAGGCATAATAAATTTTACTCCAACCTTTTACCTTTATCCTGTTAGTATCCCTTTGTTTCAAATGTGTTTCTTGTAGACAGCATATTGTAGGATTATGGTTTTTAATATATTCTGCTATCCACCTCTATTTTATGGGAGAGTTCATCCCATTCACATTCACAGTAATGATGACTATCTGTCTCTTCCCCTCCATCCTATTCCCTCACCTGTTTATGTTTATGTTTCTTCCTTCTCCCTTCCCCTCTTTGAAGTTTTCCCTTTTGACTGCCCCCTCCCTCAGTGTTCCCACCCAGTGATCCCCCTTCTTAACCGACCCTCTCCCCTTACTACTGTTTCCCTCCCTTCTAATCCACCCCTTTAGTCTCCTCTTTTTCACCCCTCTCTTACCCTTCTGCTTTCTATAGGACGCAATAAGTTTTTATACTTATCAGAGTAAATTCTCCCTGATTGATTCCAAACCAATGAGAGTAAATTTCAAACAGTGCTCTTCTCCCTCCCTCCTTTTCCTCTATTTAATGAATTTATGTGTCTATTCACATTAGAATCTTAAACTTCACTGATTAAGTTGACCCCTCTTTGAACCAGAACAGTGAGAATATTGTTTAAATTATGTTCCTATCCCTCTTTCTTTTGCCTCTTCTATAGTGTTTTTTAATGCTCCTCAGATGGCATATTTTACCTTTTCCTATATCATCCTTTCCTTTTTCCCATTACAGTCCCTTTAATCCCCTTAATAGTTTTTTTTTTAGACTTGAGATTAGGGCATTCATACCCACACCCTCTATCTAAGTATAACCCTTTTGAAGGTCATGATAATCATAAAGATTTCAAATATTGACAGTTTTCAAATCCACATATAGGGATGTGAACATTTTGCTCTTGTTGCATCACAAGTGATGAACGTGTGTTTGTGGGTGTGGGTGTGTGCTTTTATGCATGTATGAGTCTGTGTTTCTCTTGTTTACCTTTTTATGTCTTTCTTGAGTCTTGTAATTGGAGATCAAATTTTCCATTGATCTCTGGCTTTTGCATCAGGAAAGTCTGGAAGTCTCTTATTTCATTAAACGACCATCTCCTTGCCTGAAAGGTTATGCTCAGTTTTGCCGGGTAGTTAATCCTTGGTTGTAGTCCTAGCTCTCTTGCCCTACGAAATATCAAATTCCAGTCCCTCCACTCTTTTAATGTAGAAGCTGCTAGGTCCTGTGTTATTCTAACTGTGTTTCCTTAATATTTGTTTCTTTCTGGCTGCTTGTAGAAATGTTTCTTTAATCTTGTAATTCTGGCATTTGGCTACTATATTTCTTCAGTTTTCAGTTTGGGATCTCTCTCAGGAGGAGTCCGGTGAATTCTATTGATAGCTATTTTGTCTTCTGATTCCAGGACCTCAGGACACAGTTTTCTTTGACAATCTCTTGGAGGATGTTGTCTAGGCTGCTTTTTTCATCATGGCTTTCTGGTAGACCAATAATTTTTAAGTTGTCTCTCCTGGATCTGTTCTCTAGGTCAGTTATTTTTCCAGTGAGATATTTTACATTTTCTTGTAATTTTTTGATCGTCTTGTTTTGTTTGATTGACTCTTGCTGCATCATAGAATTCTGAGTTTCAGTTTGATTGTTTCTAATTTTTAGCAAATTATGGTCTTCAGTTATTTTTTGAAGTTCCTTTTTTAGGGAGGTATTTTCTTTTTCCAAGTTGGTCACTGCCTCCCTGATTTGGTCTTTAAAATGTTTCTTAAGCTCCTCCAGGAATGGTATTTGGGCTTGAGACCAGATGATGTTTCCTTCTGTGGTCTCAGGTGTGGGTAGAGAATATATATTGTCCTGTGTATTTGGTTGTTCATGCCCTGCATAGTAAGCTCGAGTAGACTTTCTTGCCTTCCCCTTCTCCTTCTCAGCTTCCTTCCTTCCCATTGTGATTTCCTGATTCTTAGTTTCTCAGGCTATGAGTTTAGGGCCTGATCCTTGACTTTGAATAACTCTGAGTGGCTATTTTACGGCTAAGTCAGGGAAGTCAGTGAGGAATGTAGAAGCATAGGTGGGGGTGAGTCTGACTACTTCAGATTTCTGCTTCTATACCCCTGGGCTATAAGTAGGCTTTTGTTGGTGAGGTGAGGTGGAGCTTGTTGTGACCCTTCCCTCTCTTCTCTTCAGACTCTCTCAGTTACACCCCTTCTTGGAGACTCTCAAGCCTGGGACTATTTCCATTAACTTGAGATTTCAATCTGGGTGGGAGACTTATCTTTGGGTTTTCTGCTTCATGAAGGAGGGATGGGAGGATCAGAGCAGCTAGAATTTACTTTGCTATTCCGGTCCCTGTATTATACAGGCAGGAAGGCAGTCTCCAATCTTCCAGGCTGGTGGCAGAATGCAGCCAGAGAAGCCACTTTCTCCCCTGGGGGCCTGACTCTCCTACCTGGCTCCAATGTCCCCTCCTCTCTGCGAGATGACTCTGATTCGTCCTTGGTAAGTCTGCAGGCAGGGGCTTTTTCTCTCTCTGGTGTAGTCTGCTTGTCTGCTCTTAGGTCTGCGCTTGTCCTGTCCAGGCACACTGGGCAACCTCCTGGACAAGACTCTGCCAAGCTCCGTCTTCCAGTGGACTCCATCACTCCGGAATCTGCTCAGATTCACCCTTTGAGACTTAGTGGCCAAGGAGCTCATCGAGGTTACTGTTTCCTTTCTGCCATCTTGGCTCCTCCCCCAAAGTATATTTTCAAATCAAGGAAGGTTCTGAGAGTCACATAAGCCAATCAAACTGCCTAGAGGCAGGGAAGATTTTCAAATCTCCATTTCCATTACAATTGGCCCCAAGATCTTTCATGCCCACAGCATACACAGTTTACATTTGAATTAGCACTAAAACATCTCTTAGGTCACATTTTCCAACTACATAAGAAAATCACAATATAATCTCAAGGTACAAAAGTCCAAGTCTTCCACTCTTGGGGCAAATGTTAACTCTGTCACTTATCAGTAAAATAAAAAAAATAGTCATTCTTAAGTTAATTCAATCAGTCACATCATTTTTCAAAATACATGCTCAAAGTCTTCCACTCATGGGGCAAAATCTTGATTACCTCAATTAGTCACTTTTCAGTAACAATCAAAGTCACTTATTCTTTAAAGTCTTACTAAGTATGCCCATAGCATAGACAATTTACATTTCAATTAGCACTAACCATCTCTTAAGTCATATTTTCAAGGTACATCTAAAGTTGCCAAAGTGGCCACTGGGCCTTGAACACAAAGTACATTGCATTATCACATCAATCCAAAACAAGAGTCCAAATAAAATTCTCTTGGGAGGACACAGGTGTCCTTCCCATAACACTACTCCAGCCTCTGCTTCCAAGTCCAGAGAGGGAGCTAGGCAACAAAACCAAAGTTGGGGTTCCTGGGGGTCCAAGGCACTTCACCCCACCCACCTTAGTCACAAGTCCATCCTCCTCCTGGGTCCCAAACTGTGGGATGGATCAAGGAAACACATTCAGTTTTCAAATCTGGGTTTCCATTACACTATCTCATGTAGAAGAAGCAAGGGGAAGGAATTGCAGGGGAGGAGAAGAACAGGAAGGCAAAAAGGCAAAAACATATTCTCATTGAATTTGGCTCAGGGAAAAAATAACATACATACTAAATGGGATATCCACCCTGCATGGGAGGAGGGCGAAGGGGGATGATGGAGGGGAGGGCATCCTGGGGAGAGGGGAGGTTGGAAGTACCCACTTTAGAAGAGGGACAGGATCAAAGTAGGGAAAGGACCAGGTGGGGGGTGGGATGGGTGGGAGGGAAATATAAGCAGTCTTTTACAACATGTCTACTATGGTAATGTTTTGCATAGCTATACATGTACAACACATACTGAATTGCTTATATTCCCAGAGGGAGTGGGTAACAAGTGAGGAAGGGAATGGATTTGAAAATTGAAGTTTTAAAATTAAATGTTTCAAATACACACACACACACACACACACACACACACACACACACACACACACATATATATATATATACTGTTATTAATACTATTTTGCATGTAATTGGGAGATAAGATGTACAAGCATTGGGGAACAGACATTCACCTCGCCCTAATGGTAAGGTTGAAGGGGGTATGGTCAAAGATATGGGAGAGAGCAGATTGGATGAGGGGATATCTTGTGGGACTGCTATTCTGGAGTGGCAGGTAGGGTAAAAATGGGGAAATAATTGTAACACAAAATCTGTCATAAATGAATGATGTAAGCCAGAAGTTAATAAAGCAATTGTTAAAAAGAATAAAGAAAATGAAAAAAAAGAAAAACAACTGACCTTGAGAACAAATGAAGGAGAGATAACCTCAGAATTATTGGCCTACTGGAAACTCATGGAAAACTGTCAAAGAAAACTGCCATGAGATCATGGAATAAGGTTTTGAAAGAATTCACCAGAGTTCTCCTGAAAGAGATCCCAAATTAAAAACTTCAAGAAATAAAGTAGCCAAATTCCAGAATTCCAAGGTCAAGGAGAATATAATGCAAGCATCCAAAAAGAAACAATTAAAATATCATGACCTACAGTTAAGATTACACAGGGCCTAGCAGCTTCTACACTAAATGATTGGATATACTGGAATTTGATATATCATAAGCAAAGGAGTTAGGGCTGCAACCAAGGATCAACTATGCAGCAAAATTGAGCACATTCTTACAGACAAGGAAATGGTCATTTAATGAAATAAGAGACTTCCAGACTTTCCTCATGAAAAAGCCAAATCTCAATGGAAAATTTGATCTCCAAATACAAGCCTCAAGAGCGAAATAAAAAAGGTAAACAAGGAAAACACATGCACACACAAGCACACACACACACACACACACACACACACATGCACATAACTTGTGATTCAATAAGAAAAAAAAGTTTACATTCTTGTATGAGAAGCTGATACCTGTCAATATTGAAATTTATGTAATTATTGAAACATTTAAAAGGGATATACACAGATAGAGGGTGTGGGTAAAAATGACCTAATGTGATGATAAAAATAAACCTTATTACAATAAACTCTATTAAAAGGTAGAAAAGGACTGTAATGGGAGAAAAGGAAATGATGACTCAGAAAAAAGTAAATTATGACCCACTATGAGGCCTAAAAACATACTATAGTAGAGGGGAAGAAGGGATGTAAATGAATATCATATGAAATTTTTTCTCATTGTTTCTGGTTCAAAGATGGCTCACCATATTCAAATAAGTTTAGGATTCTAACATGAAAAACACAAAAACACATTATAATAGAGGGAATGGAAGGAGGGAGAGGAGCACTGTATGAAACTTCATCTCATTGTTTGGATTCAAGTAGGGATTAACATACTCTGTTAATTTTAAAAATCTATTGTTCCCTACAGATGGTAGAAGGGGTATCGGGGAGTAAAAAGGGGAAGTAACAGGGGGGAGTAAATGGTTAGAAGGGAGGGAAATAGTAGTAAGAGGAAAGGGTAGGTAAATGGAGGGCATAGAGAGGGAATACTGAGGGAGGGATATCTTCGAAAGGAAAACTCTTAAGGAGAGGAAGGGAGAAGGAAGAAACAAAAACATAAACAGGGAGGGAATAGGATGGAGGAAAGACACAGATAGTAATCTTAACTGTGAATGTGAATGGGATGAACTCTCCCATAAAATGGACACAGATAGCAAAATGGATTAAAAACCACATTCCTACAATATACTGCCTACAAGAAACACATTTGAAACAAGGGGATACAAACAGGGTACAGGTAAAAGGCTGCAGAAGAATATATTATGCTTCAGTTAAAGTTTAAAAAAGCAGGGGTAGCAATCCTTATCTCAGATAAAGAAAAGCAAAAATGTAGCTAATTGAAGTAGATAAGGAAGGAAACTATGTCATGCTAAAAGGCACCATCAAGAATGAAGTAATATTGGAGGTGGTTAGGTAGTACAGTGAGTAGAGTGCTGGCCCTAGAGTCAGAAGGACCTGAGTTCAGATCCAGCCTCAGACACTTAAGACACAAACAAAACACCTAGCCATGTGACCTTGGGCAAGTTACTTATCCACAATTGCCCTCCAAAAAGAAAAAAAAAAGAATGAAGTTAAATCATTAGTTACATATATGCACCAAGTGGTATAGCATACAAATTCCTAAAAAAAAAGTTAAGGGAAAAGAAGAAATAGAAAAACTGAATTAGTGCAGGAACCTCAATCTTCCCTTCTATAAAGGCACTCATAAGGAGCTTTCCAGAGGAATGCTGCTGTGAACAGCTTTCAAGTTTCTGATTACGCAAGATACTGAACACTCTATTTATTCCATAACAAATCAAAGCAAAACATTCACAGAAAATCAAAATACAGCATTCACAATGACTTATCACTTAAATGGCCACATCGTTTTCCACTAAGTGGTCACAATGCATTTCATGAAATTACAATCATTTAATAATTCAATCATTTAATTACCCTTAAGGAGGCTTGCCTTCTTAGTCAACGTTCTCCACTCATGGAGCACATTAAGTTACAAATCAGTTACTATTCAGTCATCAGTCACTATTCAATTATCAGGCACTACTCAGTCATTAGACAATACTCAATACCCTCTTAATTGGTAGTAGAAAATATACAGGCTATCCACCACCTGGTCACAAGTAAATCACAATTTTCTCAGTCAGAACACAATATCCAATAAAGTCTTCTTTCAGCTTGACTCTAGGCTGGCTCTCAGTTTTTATGGTTCTTCTTCGATGGCCACAGCTCCAACTGTCACCACGATTCAAAGGAAGAGAGTTGCCAGTTCCTTGTCCAGTTCTTCATACAGTTCCTATTCCAAATTGAAATTCACATTGTCCTTTCCTCCTCAAGTCCTTCACAGTTCCTGTTTTCTGGAAGACAAACCTTAACAGAGCCACAATAATATTCATATATATTGCTGGCACCTTCCATCAATTCACTATCTGCCTGTGAAATCAACTCAGACCCACCATCAAGGTCTGAGAACTCAACACAAATCATCAACATAGAAATCAACACAGACCCACAAGAAAGGTCCATGAGTTCAGCAGAAATAATCAGTAAAGTCCAAGGACATCCAAAATGTTCATCCAGGACTTCTATACACATAGAATGAGAAAATCCTCTTTCAGGGCTTCCAGTAAGGTCCCAGGGATTCTGTAACAAAATATCATATACAAACATCAACAGAGACAGAGCAGAGTGACAGGATACCACAAGTGTTCTCCTCCTTGACTCTGCCACCACAAGACTCTTCTTTTCAGCTCCTGCTGTCTCTAGCCCTGGGCTATACTCATATAGTCATTAGCTACTACCCAGGAGTTCACAATTTCTAGGGTTCACAAATTGTGGGGTTCACACACTCTATTTTTTAACAGACTGAAACAAGTTGTAATTGAATAGCTGAAACAAGGTGTAAACTACTTCTGTGCTTGCCATTAAACCCTCTCTAAACTTGATAAATATAACATCAAAATAAACAAGAAAGAGGTTAAGGAGGCTAATAAAAGTTTAGAAAGGCTAGATATGATAGATCTCTGGAGAAAACTGAATGGCAATAAAAGGTAATACACGCTATGCTCAGTGATACATGGCACATACACAAAAATAGACCATGTACCAGAGCATAAAAACCACACAATTCAGTGCAGAAAGACAGAAATAGTAAATGCATCCTTCTCAGATCATGATGCAATAAAAATATTATGCAACAAAAGTCCATGGAAAGATTAACTAACAACTAATTGGAAACAAAATAGTTTAATGCTAAGGAATGAGTGGGTCAAACAAGAAACAATGAGTAACTTTATTGAAGGGAATGAAAATAATTATACAACATACCAAAACTTGTGGGATGCAGGAAAGGAAGTTTTTAAGAGAAGTTTAAATATCCCTGAGTGCATACATTAATAATTTAGAGAAAATAGAGGTCTATGAATATGGCATGCAATTTAAAAAGCTAGGAAAATAACACATTGAAAATCTCCAATTAAATACCAAATTAGAAAAATTGAAAACCAAATGAGATTAATAAAATTTAAATTAAGAAAAGTATTTTATTAGTGAATAAAACTAAGGCCAAGTTTTATGCTCATCTATATTTGATAGACCATTAGTAAATATGATAAAAAAGAAGAAAGCCAAATTAAGAGAATCAAAGATAAAAATCCACCTCCAGTGAAGAAGAAATTAAAACAATAATTTGGAAGTATTTTGCCTAATTGTATGCATATAAATTTGACAATCATAGTAAAATGGATTAATATTTACAAAAATATAAGTTGCCCAGATTAGCTGAAGATGAAGTAAATTACTTAAATTAGCCCATCTCAGAAAAAGAAATTAAACAAGCCATCAACAAATTCCCTAGGAAAAAGATCCAGGAAGATGTAGATTTACTAGCAAATTATATCAAACATTTAAAGAACAATTGACTCCAATCCTCTAAAAACTATTTGAAACAATTGGTAAAGAAGGAATACTACCAAATTCTTTTTAAAATACAAATATGGTATTGATAACTAAATCAGGAAGAGACAAAACGGAGAAAGAAAATTATAGACCAATTTCCAACATGAATATAGATGCAAAAATTTTAAATAATTTATTAATAAAAATTCTGCAGCAACTTATCAGAAGAATAATATACTTTGATCGGGTAGGAATTATTCCAGGAATGAAAGGATGGTTCAGTAATAGGAAAACCATCAGTATAATTGTTCAAATCACCAAAATACTTGCAGAAACCTTATGATTGTCTTAATAGATGCAGAAAAGGCTTTTGACAAAATACAACATCCATTATTATATTTTTGGTTTTTCCTTTTTATCTTTTTTAATTTTCCTCTCTTTTTCATTTTTTAATTTACATCATTCATTTCAACTAGATTTTGAGTTACAAATTTTCTCTCCATTTTCCCTATCCACCACCACAAAACAGTGATGTAACTGAATATCCTCTCCCTCAATCTTCTCTCTCCCATATCTTCCCACATGCCGCTGAGACTTTCCAGTAAGGTACACTAGATCTCTACGCCCCAGTGCCTGTATATTTCATGATCCAGTTACATGTAAATAGTAACAATAATAATATATATGTATATGTATATATTTTTTTAAACATTTGATTTTAAAACTTTGGATTGCAGATTCTTTCCATTCCTCCCTCATCAACCACTCTCACTGGGAAGATAGGCCATTCAATATAGGTTGTACATGGGTAGTTATGGAAAACATTTCCATAGTTAATATATTGTGAAAGACTATATTGCCTTCCATCTTAACTTACCCCCCAGTTAGTCTATTCTCTTCTTTGATCCTGTCCCTTTTTAAAAGTGTGTGTTTCCAACTTCCCTCTCCCCTAGTCTGACCTCTCTTCCATTATTCCTCCTCTCTTCCTCTTTCCCTCTATTCTCCTGTAGGCTGAGATACAGGAGAGTAGAGGGGAAGTGTGTATATCATTCCCTTCTTAGTGTGTAAGTCATCCCCTCCTTAAGATAAATTCAATGAGAATAAGGTTGAGTCATTTTCTTTGGCCTTCCTTTTCTTCACCTCCATTATAACAATTTCCTCTATTTACTTCCATATTAGATAGTTTACCCCATTCTATCTCTCCCCATTTCCTCTCATTGTATTGTTCACCTCTTAATTTCATCTTTCAATTATCATCCCTTCCTATACAATTGGTCCTGTGACCTCTGTCTATGTACACCTGTAGACATATATACACACACTCACATATGTATTCATATGCCCATTTACCCTTCTATACATACATATATGTTATATATATGCATATATATGCATATATATGTGTGTGTATACATACATGCACATTTCTATTCCCTTCACCTATTCTCATACTGAGAAAAAGTTTCATCAGTTACAATTATCATTTTTCCATGTAGGGATGTAAATACTTCAACATATTTACAAGTGGAAGGTGGGATAGGAGGGAGGGAAATATAGTCAGTTTTTTTACAATATATCTGCTATGGTAATGCTTTGCATAGCTATGTATGTACAACATACACTTAATTGCTTATCTTCCCAGCAAGAGTGGGTGACAAAGGAGGAAGGGAATGAATATGGAAATTGTAGTTTTAAAAACAGATGTTTTAAGAATATATAAATACTGTTATTAATACTACTTTACATATAATTGGGAAATAAAATATACAGGCATTGGGGCACAGAAATTCACCTTGCCCTACTGGAAAAGTTGAAGGGGTTATGGGAGAAGACATGGGAGAGAGCAGATTAGATGAGGGTATATCCTGTGTGACTGCTATCCTGGGGTGGTGAGTAGGGGGGAAATGGGGAAAAATTGTAACTCAAAATCTGGAGGAAATGAATTATATAAACCAGAAGCTGATAAAGCATTTGGAAAAAAGGGAAAGAAAAATGTTCATCAATTATATAAATTTTAAACCTTTGGGAGTTCTATTATATTATCATTATTTGGGTTTTTTTTTAGTCATTTCAGTTTTATTTGTTTTGTTTTGTTTTGTTTTTCCGGGAAGTCTGAGGGGGAGAAATAAATTAACCGACTCCAGATTGCCAGAAGTAGACATAAAGAATAATATGATTTTTCCATTCAAAGGGAACTGAGGAATCATTGAGTTTAAGCCACTTGCTGAAAGGTAAGTAAACTGAGGTCCAAAGAGAAGTTACGTTTTACCCAAAGACATACAGGAAGGATCAGAAGCATAAATCATACCTTCTTCCTCTTAATCCATTATTTTACCACCTTGTGACATCACAATGAAGGTTCTTTGAAGTAGATCCTGGTATGTTCAAATTTTTATTTTATTTCAATGCCAGAAATATTTGATAGTAACATTTCTCTTACATATTGATGTAAATCAATTAGGTGGAAAAAAAAACATGATATACAGAATTTGTTTCTCACAGAACTATTCAAGAAATTATTTATAACATAAAATGAGGTCAAATTACATTTAAAATCAAAACCAAATTCTCCGGATGTTTTTATATGAAGAAATGTAACAATTTCCTGATTTGACTCATGCTTAATCATGAGTCAAAAATTGTATTGTCACCTGTCCACGTCCAAAATATAAAGTACAGGGGGCGAGGCCAAGATGGCGGAGTAGAAACAGCACCTCCAAGGCTCTCTCCCCCCAGATTACCTCCAAACTATGTAAAAAGGAACTCTGAACAACTTCTGGAGACCCAGCACCCAAAGAATGACACAGAGAAGCTAACCTCCTGCTGAGCACAGTCCAGCAGCTCTGCAGAAAGGGCCAGCGAAGCACTCTGGGAGCCGGCAGCGCAGGGCGAAGATCACAGGGAGAGCTGAGCCCATGTATGGCTGAGCTGCTGTGTTAGCCACAGGGCAGCCAGGCCCTCAGAGGGCTGGAGGGACCCCAGAACACCAGCAGCTGTGGTGATTACAGAATGGTCAACACAGACATGCCTAGGACAAAGTGAGAGGTTATTGCCCTATGGACTTTGGGACCAGTATTTGGGGAATGTGTAGGCTTCCTCCCCTGGCAACTAGAAGCTGCTGAGGAGACACAACATTTTGCAGTTTTCAGTGGTGGCTCCAGCTCCTGGCCTGCGAACTATAGGGAGATCCAGTGATCAGTCTTGGGGGGTAATCACTCTTCCTTTAACCACCCTGGATCTGGATTGTGGTCTGGGGGGGAGGTCATGGGGCTGGTTTCCAGCTTGCCAGAAACGGAAGTTCCCCCCACATATGTTCAGGACGAAGCTCCCCTGGTTGGTGGCAGAGTTCTACTGTGGCAACAAGCCCAAAAGTCAAGTAATTAAGTGGAAACATGCCAAGGCAAAGGAAACAAAATAAACAGAAAAATGAAACATTAGACTCCTATTTTGGGGGCAAAGAGGATCAAAGCATGGAACAGTCAGAGGACTGTGAGGTCAGAAATCCTGCTCCAAAAGCCCCAAAGGAAAATATGAGCGGGTTACAGGCCATAGAGGACCTTAAGAAGGACTTTAAAAATCAAATAAAAGAAGTGGAGGAAAAATTGGAAAGAGAAATGAGAAGGATGCAGGAAAAGTATGAAATGAGGGTCAACAGCCTGACTGAGGAAAACAACACCTTAAAAAATAGACTAACTCAAATGGCAAAGGAGGCCCAAAAGGGCAATGAGGAGAAGAATGCCTTAAAAATTCGAATTTGCCAGGTGGGAAAAGATTCTCAAAAGCTCACTGAGGAGATTCCTTCCTTCAGAGTTAGACTGGAGCAAATGGAAGCTAATGACTTTATGAGAAATCAAGATGCTGTTAAGCAGATCCAAACAAATGAAAGATTAGAAGGTAATGTGAAATATCTTATGGGAAAAACCACTGACCTGGAAAATAGATCCAGGAGAGACAATTTAATAATTACTGGACTACCTGAAAGCCATGATCAAAGAAAGAACCTAGAAATCTCCCTTCAAGAAATTCTCAAGGAAAATTGCCCTGATGTTTTAGAGCCAGAGGGCAAAATAGAGGTTGAAAGAATCCACCAATCACCTCCTGAAAAAGATCCCCAAAAGAAAACTCCCAGGAATATTATAGCCAGGTTCCAGAATCCCCAGATCAAGGAGAAAATAATACAAGTAGCCAGGAAGAAACAATTTCAATATTGTGGAAACACAATCAGAATAGCCCAGGACCTGGCAGCTTCTACACTGAGGGATCCAATGGCATGGAATATATTTCAGAGGGCAAAAGACCTGGGAATGTACCCAAGGGTCACCTACCCAGCAAAACTGAGTATTTTGTTTCAGGGGGAAATATGGTCATTCAGTGGAATAGAGGTCTTTCAAGCATTCTTGTGGAAAAAACAGAATTGAATAGAAAATTTGACATCCAGACACAAGAAGCAAAAGATACCTGAAAAGGTAATCAGGGACAAAAAAGGAACTTATCAAAGTTAACCTATTTACATTCCTACATGGAAAAACAATAATTGTGACTGATGAAACTTTTCTCAGTATGAAAATTATGGAAGCAGTGTATATGGTCTCATGAATACATATGTGAATGTGTGTATATATGTTTACAGTTCTACATGGATAGAGGCCATAAGTTGAATTTGTTGGGAAGGGATGATACCTAAGGGGTGAAATTATGAGGTGAGAGAGGAAAGTGGCAAGAGGAGATGGGGAGAGACAGGGTAGGGTAAACTATCTCATGTAGAAGAAAGAAGGGGAAGTGGTTGCAAGGGAGGGGAAGAATAGGAAGACAAAAAGGCAAAACCACATTCTCATTGAATTTGGTTCAGGGAGAGAATGACATACATACTAAATGGGATATCTCAACCTGCAGCAGAATAGGGGGAAGGGGGATGAGAGGAGGTGATGGATGGGAGGGCATTTTTGGGGGAAGGGGAGGTTGGAAGTACCCACTATAGAAGAGGGACAGGATTAAGTAGGGAATGGACCAGGTGGGGGGTGGGATGGGTGGGAGGGAATTATAAGAAGCCTTGTACCATATATCTGTGGTAATATTTTGCATAGCTATACATCTACAATACATACTGAATTACTTATCTTCCCAGAGGGAATAGGTGACAAGGGAGGAAGGGAATGGATCTGAAATTTGAGGTCTTACAATTAAATGTTTCAAATATATATTTGCATGTAATTGGGAGATAAGACATACAGGCATTGGGGCACAGAGATTCACCTTCCTCTAATGGAAAAGTCAAAGGGGGTAAGGGAGAAGATATGGGAGAGATCAGGATGGAGGAAGCGTTATCTTGTGGTACTGCTATTCTGGGAGGGTGGGTAGGGAGAAAATGGGGGAAAAAATTGTAACTCAAAATCTGGCAGAAATGAATGATGTAAAACAGGAGTTAATAAAGCATTTGTTTAAAAAAATAAATTAAAAAAATAAAATTAAAAATTAAAAAATATAAAATACATTCTTCATGTACCAAGAGGATGCTGCTGAGCCACCTTAAGAGAAAAATATGCTTTGAGTTATTCCTTTACCATTAATATCAGAATCACATTGACTGCCCCCCACCTCAGACTTCATTATGATCAATAGAACTCATCAATAAAATGACTGGAAGATATTTAGGATTCAGTCCACACTCATGGAACAGAACCAAAAGTTAACTTGTTCAGATAAAGATTGCTTTTGAAAACCTTTATGCCAATAATTAGCAATCTAACCATCTAGCTAGTTAACCACAGACATTGTAGAAAAGTATTTAATATACATTGGCATGTATATTATATTATTATGTAAATTAAATTATCCTAATTAAATTAAATTATATCATACTATGTGTATGATACTAGGTATATTACTCTGTAACCCCCAAATTGGAAAACTAGAAATAAAGCACTCTCTCTTTGTCTCTGTCTCTGTCTCTGTCTGTCTGTCTTTCTCTCTCTCTCTGTTTCTCTTTCTCTCTCTCTGTCTCTCTCATTCTCCCCACCTCATATGTGCATACACATATATACTACATGTGTATACACAATCATGGGCATTATTATATGCAAACATGTGCATATGTGTTCATATGTGGTTCAGGGTTACATGATATTTTTAATGTGGGTGCATACATGTTATATAATGTATGTAAGTCAAATTGTAGGCACACATATCTGTATATTGAAGCTTTGAATTACTTTTTCATAGCCTTTTTTCACCACGGAAAATAGTAGAAATATAATGAATAACTTTTTTTTTAAAAGAATCATTGTGATCTCATGCCTTATGTTAATCTAAACTGAATATTCACTATCTGAATTTTTTGCTGCAGATGTCTTCATCCACCCAATTATTTTAGCACAATTTGGCACAGATATAATTTAAGAAGATCTTTTATCTAGGTGAAGCAGTTAATTTCCTACCAAATTAATTCCCTTGGAGCATTACATTGGTGATTCAAAAAATCGTGTTTTTTTTTTTTTCATAAAAGGGAAATGCTCTAGTAAATACCCAGCACTCTCTGTCTACAAATGAAGGCATTGCATCTACTCTGATCAATTTGGTGCAGGTTTCTTGAGAGTTTAGCATTTGTTCTATTATAGACCGTTTATGACAGATCTTTATCCTTTAATTTCATTCTCTATTCCGGACCCCAACTTACTCTTTTATTTGAAGAGATTGCTCTTTTTAACATAACTCCAAGAAGGGTAATGACTCTAACTTTTCTAGATTAATCCATTCCTCCGTTTTCCCCATCCCCCCATCATGTAGGTTCCTGGAGAGGAAAGAAAAATAATTTTTCCCATTTAATTTTGATATATAAGATCTAATATATAAGGCTACACAGTTGCAATGTGTCATTTATGTGCCCTAGAAAAGGTTAAAAAATTGAAGCCTCCTGAATTTGAAAATTATGCTCCATGCTTTCTTGGAATTCAAAATATGTTTGTTTGTTTAAGTCAGAATTTCAAAGAATTCTGATTATTACTCATTCCTCTGTTTTGCATCCTAGAATTTTCAGTACTTTGCCTAGCCATATGTCATGTTCTAAGTGGCAATTGAATACATGTGCATTATTAAGTTAATATAGGCCAATTATTGTGCTAGGCAGTAAGGATACAGGGACAAAAATGAATCATTCTGTGAACGCAACAAGCTTACATTCTACTTGGACAAAACATACACAGAAAAATATAAATTTTTATTTGGGGAGACTGGGGAGACTGGAAGAAGTTACTCATAATTGCTGGAATCAGGAAAGACATCTTAAAGGATTTAGTTCTAGAGTCTCCTTGTAGGAGAATAGAACTTACAAGAGGCCCAGATGATAAGGAAGAACATTCCAAGGATGATGTTTAGTTTATGCAAAGACAGGGTTAGGAGATAGAGTATAGTATCTAGAGAATTATATGCTCTCAGCCAACAGTTGATGATATTGTTTTTATTGCCTATGGGGTAAAGCTATGAAAACTAAAATGAAGCATATGGGAACCACGAAGACTTTTCAGTTATCCAGCTGCTTGCAGAACCAGCTGGACTATGTACTGTCTTCTAGTATAGTGAGTAGAAGATTATCTAAAAAGATAGGTTGAAATATCATTTCAGGTTTTGTTCCATGACTGTTTGTTTGATAATAAAGGATAAAAGCCCAAATATTCTTCAAAAATCCAGACTATAAATGTTCAGCTAAACATTACACATATTTCAAATAGACAAGGATGATATAGAAAAGCACAGATTTCTTATGTTGCACAGGTAATATTGAGGCAAAAAAAGGGATATGAAACAATCTGAGTTAAGTACATTTCCCTTACTATTTTATGGTATTGTCATAAAAGGAAAAAAAAAACAGCACAGAAGCAAATGCAAGGTGTTAAATGTCCATGTGAGTAGCACCATGTTTGCCTTAAATTCCACAATCTAGAATCAATACCAATCCAATTAGCATTCTTTGTCTACTATGTTCCAGATACTGTGCAAAGTATTGGGAATATAATTATTAAAAAGAAAAAAAAAACAGTCTCTGCCCTCAAGAGCTCACAATCTAATGGGGGGGAGCAGAGACAACACACAAAATGAGGTAGGAAAGTAGGGTGTGGTGGGAAGAAAACACTATGGGGTATTTGGGATAGGACCTCTTTATTTCCAGAGATTTGAAACTAGACAGAACAGAAATGTACTTCTAGACTGAGTAAACTTAAAAGTTCATGAGGTTTCTATTTCTGCAAAGAGAATGTAAACTATTCTCTGAAAGCACATATTTTTAGTGTTGAGGACCCTAGAATTGAGCCAACCAGGAGAGTTTGGTGAATTCCAAATTTTAGAAACTTGGTTCAGAACTAAAATCCTTTATTCCTGACAGAGAATATATGACTCTAGAAGCAAGGTGTTTTTCCAAGGTCATTTGGGCTGGGCACAAATCAGGCTGTATTTCTCTGGATTAAAGGTCCCTCATGCCCTACGCCAGTATAGATCAAACCAACTGGAGCTGATTTGTAAAAAAAAATAATAATGTGGATTTTTATCACTTACCTCTTCATTTTGTTTTATTACTTCTATTATTATTGTTACTGTTATCATCATCATCACCATCATCATCATCATCATCATCGTCATCATTATTCCATTAATGTTTCCACAAGTAAGAGAGATGGCTACAAACCAGATAAAGTTTGTGGCAACCCATTTGCAAGAAAAAGCATTGCAATTACAAATGGAGGATTAGGAAATCCAGAGTCTATTGACAGTATCACAATGTTCCTCATTTAATCTGGCTAGTAATTCTCCTATCACTTTATATCTTCATGGTATGTCTATGCCTTGTATATAGATATAGATGTAGATGTACACACACACACACACACACACACACACACACACATCTCTCTCCCTTTCTCTCTCTCTCTCTCTCTCTCTCTCTCTCTCTCTCTCTCTCTCTATATATATATATATATATATATACACATATATGTGTGTATGAATGTATATGTATACCTATTCTTATCCAAATATATACATATATATGTATATATTTGGATACATATATATGTATATATTTGGATAAGAATAAGTGTCTTTATTTAGGGACAAAATAAGTTGTGACCTTTGAGTCAGTGGATATGAAGATTAATAATTTTCCCATAATTCCAAATATATCCAGACAATTTTACCAGTTCAATATTTCATTAATCAGTGTTTTGGACTTCCCACATACCTTCCAAGTTTGAATATTCCCCTACGTCAACTCTTTTTTGTCATCTTTACCATGGTAGGATATAAAATGTCTGTGTAATTACAAATTGTATTTCTCTTGTTGTTAGTTATTTGAAGCTTGTTTTCAAGTGTTAATTCATAGTCCATTGATATACTTCTTTTTTTGTAATTTATTTTTTGTTTTTTGGAGGGGTGATGCAGGGCAATTTGGGGTTAAGTGTCTTGCCCAAGGTCACACAATTAGTAAGTTTTAAGTGTCTGAGGCAGGATTTGAACTCTGGTCCTCCTGTCTCTATAAGTGCTCTATTCACTGCACCACATAGCCACCACTATCGATCTACTTCTGAAAAATATTCTACTCCTGTCATGACTTATATAGTGGGGAATGATAGTGTTTTATGTTAGTATTAGGTCTCAGTGGATAATGTCTATTTTGTTAACCATCACAGAATTTGAAATTTCGATGGGATCTAAGAGGCCATCTAGTCCAACCTATGGATAAAGAAATTAACACAATAGAACATGAAAAAGTGGTGATACAGCATCTAATCAAAAGTCTCAAAGGAAATACAACCTGACACTTTTCTAGAAGAGTCAGTCTAATGAGGAGGTAGTTGAAGTTCTGTAAAACATTTATAGAAGACTCAGTCAGAATCATTGCCTGATTGTTCTCAATATTCATTCAGTAAGAATGTGTAGGAATGAAGGTAGCAAATAGTAGTAGTAATTCAAGCTGAAGATTGGCAGAGCATAATCAAAAACATTAGAGGAACAACAGATTCAAAAGAAGAGGACAGTGCAAAGTTAAAGTATTTAAGCAAGGTGTCACGATGAGGAAAAGAGGGTAAAATGGCTAAATTAGAGTTGACTAACTGGGAGAAAACTAAGGGGGTGAAAGTTTGAAAGTATGGTGTTGATAAAAAAAAAAGCAGGGTGATAAAGTAAGGCAGAGGGAGAGGTGGAAAACTAATTGACTGTGATCAATTAAGGGAATTTTGAAATCCTCAAACATGGAAGTGGTGTATTAATGGGTGAAAGCAAGATCAAGTGTGAGATTATCTTTCAGTGTGGCTGAGATAGGGTAGAGGAATAAGTCATGGAAAGGGGGTAGGTTGAGGAATTAAGTTCTTAGGGTTTTGTGAGTGAGTGTGTGTGTGTGTGTGTGTGTGTGTGTGTGTGTGTTTGTACATAGATACATACACACATACATATCTATGTATATAGATATGTAGATAGATAGATAGACAGACAGAGGGATATCCTCATATATTGAAGGTCTAAAGAATAAGGGCAGGAGCTAGAGAGGAGGGGAAAATATATGGGTCATGTACTGAATTCATTGAAGAAGGAAAGGGAGATATCTAGATTTAAATAAACAACAAGTACCATGATTTTGATTGGTTGGTAGAGACAAATTGCATGAAGCTCAAAGGAAGAGAGGTTACTCTCCTTTCCTTTAAGGGACAGATTCTAGATTGGAGGAAATTTTCACTCCTTTTCTTACTTGAGATTATAGATCAGGCAGAAAAGCTTTGGGCTGTTTCAATAGCCTACTTCGTGGTCTCTCTTTCCACTACAATTCATCTTCTGCTTAGATGTTAACAGGTTTTCCAAAAGTATAGGCCTGATGACATCACACATTGCCCCCCAAAAAAGATTCAATAAATTCCAGTGCCTCTCTGTCACCCCCAGAATCAAATATAAAATCCTCTGTTTGGCTTTTAAATCACTTTGAAACCTGACACATTTTTACCTTTTCAGTTTTCTTAGGCCTTACTTCTGCATAGGCTTTATTTTCCCCTCGAAAGTGGCCTCCTTACTCATGATAGAAAATGTGATCCACATCCAGAGAAAGAACTAATGGAGTCAGAATGCAGAGTGAAGTAGATTTTTTTGTCTTGATTTTCTTTCTCATGGTTTCTTCCTTTTGTCAGAAATTTCCTATGCAATATTACTAATGTGAAAATGCATTTAATAGAGCCTCTTATAGTATTTATATATATAATATATTATGATATATTATATATATATATATATTATAGTATAGAGCCTTTATCATATTGCATGCCATATTGGGTAGTGTGGGGGAGAAAATTTAAAACATAAGTAGTGAATGTTGAAAATGAAAAATAAACTAATAAAAAAGTGGCCTCTTTGCCATTACTTGTTGCACATGACATTTAACATTTTGCTTCTTTGCTTTTTTTATTGACTGCCCCCAATGCCAGTAATATTCTCCTTCTTTGTTTCTGCCGCTTGACTTCCCTGGCTTTCTTTAAGACTAAACATAAATGTGACCTTCTGTAAGATGACTTCCCATGTCTTCATATTACAGCTCCCACAATGCCCCTTACCTTCAATTTATCCTTTTTTTGTATGCATATAGTTATTGCAGTTTTATCTTCATTTAGAATGTGAGCAGAGTAGGAACTTTTTTCATTTTCCTTTTTATCTACTAGATTAAAATATTCCCTGGAATGGAAAAAGGACTTTTTCATTATACAATTGGGGTTGAGTGACTTGCCCAAGCTCACATGGCTAGTTTTTGTGTTAATTGTCTGAGGCCAGATTTGAACTCAGGTCCTCCTGATTCCAGGGCCAGTGCTCTATTCACTGTGCCACCTAGCTACCCTATGGCTCTCTTCGATTTTTTTTTGTTTGTTTGTTTGTTTTTCTTTCTCTTCTTTTACCAATATAACATGGAATTCAAAGACTGGATTTCCTAAGGACCTTAACTTAAACCCAAATCACTCTGGTTCTCCCTGATTGGACAAAATGGGGACCCAGACCCCAACTTTGTCTTTGTTTAGGCCCTGATTGACTTCAAGTGAGTATAAATAGAACTTGTTTCTGTTTTAGTCAGAAACCCTGAGCATCTTTTGTCCCAGTCTGATTTTTTCCCCCTTAGGTTAAAGAGGCCATGCTTTGCTTCATTTTTTAATGTAGTTTTAATCACCAAAGGGACATTGCTTCAGTCAAACTGAAACCTGAGAAAATCTTTAGCTTTAAAAAGCTGAGGATTTCCATTGTATCTGGAGTCATCTCCAGTCATTGTGATGTGTATTTTGTCACGGGACCCAGATGTCTCCCTAGGAGAAAGTAAGGCTGGTGACTACACAAACCTCTCTCACTTAAATCCAATTCACTTCGAAATCATGGCACCACCTCCATAATGTAATGGTTCTCTTAGAGAACAAAGGACAAGCAACAATTCTGTTTCTCTTCTTTTAACTTCTCTTTTCCTATTTCCTTTATTTCTTCCTTCTTTTCTTTACTTTCTTTTCTCTTTCTTTCTTTCTTGCTTGCTTTCTTGCTTGATTTCTTTCTCTTTCTTTTTTCTTTGCTTTGTGTCTTCCTTCCCTCCTTTCTTCTTTCTTTCCTTCCTTCCTTCCTTCCTTCCTTCCTTCCTTCCTTCCTTCCTTCCTTCCTTCCTTCCTTCCTTCCTTCCTTCCTTCCTTCCTTCTTGACTTCCGTCTTTCTTTACTTCCTCCTTATTACTCCAAGTTTGGAAATCCAGCTGCCACTCATGGTCTGAATTGCACTGGTGATTATCAATGGAAGTCTTCTCTTTCTTACCTGGGTCATTTTGCTCTTCCCTGGGAAGCCTTTTTTCTTCCTTTTTCATGAATAACGGTGTTTAATAATAAAAGACTTCTGGTCACATTTTTAACACTTGCACTCCTGTACAGAAAACCTCACATGATCTTACTGTAAAACATAAAGAACAAAAGCATCATAACAGGAAGTTAAAATTACCCTTTTGTTCACAACTGTTGTACAAGAAAATTTTACATAGTCCTGTCCATGACGCAAATTCATGGAATGACATAGTAGATGAAAGTAATTAAATATAACAGTGATATTTTGACACAGAAAATATCCAGAGGTAAATAACAATAATTAACAATTATTGCAATAATAACAATAACGATACTCTCATAATATTTATCCACAAAATTATGTTTTATTTCTAATATGTAAATATACCCTATATTTTAACCACCCTTTCTATAATTCTCTGAATGGGATCAACTAAATGTGATTACTATTCTGTTATTATTTCTGCTTTATTGAAATATATATGTTGAAGGATTAACAAAAGCTTATTTTGCCTCCTTTCTGGTTTTATTAAAGAACAGTAAATGGCCTTAAATTAAAAAAAAAAAAACGCTGCAATTCAGGGATTATTAAGCAATTGCACAGAATATTGAGTTCTAATATGGCATAAAACATCTTGAAGGAAATACCGGCAGTGGACACCACAGCACTAATTATTCTGTTTTAGTCAATCTTAAAGTAAATTTAATGGGATATGATGAAATTAAAGTAAAAGGTCTGAAATTCTCCCTTTTTTTGCAATAAGAATTTTGCCTGCTTCAAAGTGAGTTAAATGAATACAATTTTAATGGACTGAGAAAACTAACCCTATCAAATGACCCTCATTTGAAGCACATTTTGAAAAGGCAATAACCTTTATTTTTTCTCTTACAAGTTTTCCTCATTTGAAAAAAAAATGTGACTTTTGGTGTCTTTGGAGATTTCCTGACAAGCCATATTTTTTCATATGATTAATAAAAGCATTTCCAGTGACATACTTTTTTTTTTCAAGTTATATCAGAATATCTAATTTTTGAGAATGAGGGAGTAAGAGTGAATTTTTCCGTTGTGGAAGTAACCAGTTATTCAGTTGGGCTATACAGTCAGCTACATATTGATGACTTGAAGAAGATCAAGGTGACAAGAGAGAATTGTATGAGAAGGGATTGGGGGAAACGAATGGGTTAGAATATCATGTCTAAGAAGAGAGAACAATACTGATAGTGTTCACAAAACTAATTATGCAAATTAAATCAAAACATCTTGATACTCTGTGATTGATGACCATGGTCCAAAGAAAGATGAGAAACACTATTATAGCACAAATTTTCAGTGAATTGGTCAAGGTCAAAGAAAAAGTTAATGATTACTTTCCATTTTATTTTTCTTACACCTCCACTGATTGAGTGAAGCTGGAAAAAGCTCTCAGAGAAAAAGGCGAAAAAAGGTGGGTATAACACATGACCTCCATGATAACTAATCTACCTAGTGATAACCTGTACAATTCAACTTCATGGTGTTAGTTAATAAAATACTCGATATATGCAAATGGTAGATTGATGGGAAGAATAAAATTCATAATTCTTCACTTAGAGTGTCTTAAGTTTGTGAATTGTTGATTGTTGTAATGAAGTGCTTAAGCTTGTTTTGAATTAATGTGGATATAAAATACACTTTTAGAAAATTCAACTGTAATAGAGTATTTGTTAAATGTGATTTTTCAAGTGCTAATTTCAGAAGATATTAGTGCAGGGTTGCTCATAAAAAACATTACTTCCTGAGTATCTTTTCCTTCAATTAAGTATTTTACTATTTTTTTTTGTAGAAGATCTTAACTGCCAAAATCAAAGAAAATATTGGTCCTGAATAATAATAATAATAATAATAATAATAATAACATGATTACAAACCACTGTTCTTGGGTGAAGCCTAATTGGAATTTAATTCCTCTACATATAAACTGAGATTCTGACTATAGAAGAAAGCACATTGATGTGGCTAAGCTTCAGAGCATGGAGAAAACAGTAAAAATCACTGAGATTTTATTTTCACATTTTACAAAATCACCACAATTAGTCAGCAAAGCCAGGGCAAACACTAGAAATTCAGCTTCATTGATTTCCCATGTTTTCCTTCTGTTATTCATTTAGTAGTGTGTTGTTTTTGTATTTATCTTCTTCATCACAATCAACTATCTGATCTAAGTGGAGTTTTAGCAAAGAATATCTTTCCTTCACTTTCTAGTTTCTGGGTATGGGATGTTTTATTTATAGTTTAATAAACCATTCTCCTTACTAAATTTTAAATTCTATGATGATAAACAGTATGTTTTATTTAATCCTTTTGCTTCCCTTGACCCAGTGCCTAATAGTCCAACTTAAAAATTCTCAAACTTTTAAATTTAGGATGCTTTTATACTCCTATACCCTTATTTCTTCATTTTTGATATTAGGGTATTGGATTAGATCATTTCTAAGGCCCTTACTTATTCTAAAATGTTAAAAGTCATTGAAAAAACATGTATTTTAACAACAAAAATTCATTAAGCATTTGGTTTATTTAGTTTAGTGTTCTAAATAAATGATTTGGGCTCACATATACACTACATATATAGAAGCACCTACATGGTACAGTGGATGAAGTACTGGACTTGGAATGAGGAAGAATAGAGTTCAAATATGACCTCAGACACTGCAATGATAATGGGAATGTGAAGATCTTCCCTTCCTTTAATAGGCTTAATGTAATCACATGGAGCCTATGGTGGGAGGAACATTCTGAAAGGGTGAAAAAGGAAGAATGGAGTAGGAAGGAGGAGAGGAGTAGCAGAGCTGGGAGCAGCAGAGGTGAGGCAGAGCAGCTAGTGTGAGTGAGGGACTGTAATGGAAATGCAGATTTAAAGATCTTCCCTGCCCCTAGCTTAAGTGCACCTGGAGCCTGTGGTGGGAGGCTTGTTTTTCAGGAAAGCCCACACCTTGATACTTTGTGATTGGGGAGTGGGTCCAGAAGGTTGTTACATTCTCTGAGCCAGGAGAAGGCTTTATAAGCCCTGAGGAGAGGCTTTGCTTTGGGGCTCACTTTGAGAAGTGTTGTGTGATTTGACCAGATGAGACTCTGGGAAGACGTTGTTGAGAGCCCCCCGGCTTTGAAAACCCAGATGTTGATGCTTCCCTCTCTGGTAACTGTGATTTGGTATTGATGCATGTAATGTTGGGACAGTTTGGAAGCCTGTCTGTTTGATTTGTAAGTTCTGTAACTGAAGTTTGGGGTGCTGACCTTTTTCCCCTGAACTAGGTAATGTATGTTTGTGTGATTAAAGTAAGCTTGTTAACCCATTTTGAGTTGCTTTCCTTTTGAAAAGCAGATCTAAGAACCTGTGTTAGCAGTCACCCTGGGGATATTGGGGTGCTTGCTGCTACAAAATGGCGATGAGGGATGGGATCTGCTGAGTAAAAGGAAAGCATGGGGGCTGGGATAATTGTTTGTTTCCCAGTTGTGGTAGCTGTGATTCTGTGGAGCCATGGAGCAGGAGAGAAGAACGACCTGCATGCTGACTTCACTGAGCTGAGAGCAGGAATGGTGAGCTGTGCCTGAATGGAGACCTGTGGAGAAGCCTGGAGCTGCTGCCTTCTGCTAGAGGAGAAGGAACCCAGGAGTTTGGAGTTCAGCCACAGGACAAGATAAGGACTGTGTGGCAAAGCAGGGGCACTGAATGTGTTTCCTTGTTGCATCCCACAGTTTGGGACCCAGGGGGAGGATGGACTTGTGACTATGGTGGGTGGGGTGAAGCGCCATGGACCCCAAGGACCCCACCTTTGGTTTTGTTACCCAGCTCCCTCTCTGGACTTGGAAGCAGGGGCTGGAGCAGTGTTGTGGGAAGGACACCCCCCTCCTCCCAGGAGAACTTTATGTGATAATGCTTTGTATTTTATGAATTGATGTGAAAATGCAATGTACTTTGTTTAAGACCCAGTGGCCACTTTGGTAACTTTAGATGTACCTTGAAAATATGACTTAAGAAATGGTTAGTGGCTAATTGAAATGTAAATTATCTATGCTATGGGCATACTTAGTAAGACTTTACTGAATAAGTGACTAATTGTACTTTGAGATATTGTTACAGATAAGCGACTCATTGAGTTAAAAAAGACTTTGCCCCCCAGTGGAAGACTTGTACTTTGAAAACTGATGTAACTGATTGAGTTAACTTAAGAGTGACTATTTTTTTTATTTTACTTATAAGTGACTGAGTTAACATTTGCCCCATGAGTGGAAGACTTGGATTATTGTATTTTGAGATTATATTGTGATTTTATTATGTACCTGGAAAATGTGACCTAAGAGATGTTTTAGTGCTAATTCAAATGTAAATTGTGTATGCTATGGGCAAGAAAGATCTTGGGGCCGAATGTAATGGAAATGCAGATTTAAAGATCTTCCCTGCCCCTAGCTTAAGTGCACCTGGAGCCTGTGGTGGGAGGCTTGTTTTTCAGGAAAGCCCACACCTTGATACTTTGTGATTGGGCAGTGGGTCCAGAAGGTTGTTACATTCTCTGAGCCAGGAGAAGGCTATATAAACCCTGAGGAGAGGCTTTGCTTTGGGGCTCACTTTGAGAAGTGTTGTGTGATTTGACCAGATGAGACTCTGGGAAGCCGTTGTTGAGAGCCCCCCGGCTTTGAAAACCCAGATGTTGATGCTTCCCTCTCTGGTAACTGTGATTTGGTATTGATATAATGTTGGGACAGTTTGGAAGCCTGTCTGTTTGATTTGTAAGTTCTGTAACTGAAGTTTGGGGTGCTGACCTTTTTCCCCTGAACTAGGTAATGTGTGTTTGTTTGATTAAAGTAAGCTTGTTAACCCATTTTGAGTTGCTTTCCTTTTGAAAAGCAGATCTAAGAACCTGTGTTGGCAGTCACCCTGGGGATATTGGGGTGCTTACTGCTACAGGGACATTTTTGCTTAAAGGAGCCTGTGTTGTTTTGAAGAACTGACAGAGGGAAGACTTGGGGTTGTCAGTGCTTGCTTCATTGGTAACCAGCTTCTTGGTTGCTATGATTGATTTGGTTTTCTGGTACTGGGATTTGGCTTTCTGGTGTTTGAATAAATATTTTGGTTCTGTCTTCCATGTGGAGGCTCTGTTACATTTTGAAATTCAGAACTATGCCAACATATTCATAGCCACTGTGGGCACTGTGAATATCATATTGGCACTATATTTGGCAACAAGGATGGGATTGTGAAATATCTGACTGTTATTTGGAGGAAGGAGGGCTTTAGATGGAGAAATGGATATTCTAGAATGGGAGGATTTACCTTATTCCTCCCTAGCAAGAGAATTGGCTAATAGCATAGGGATCTGAGAAAACTGGAAACCAAAGCTACAGAAGGGAAAATGCAGAGATTTTGAAGATGTTTGCAAGTAATACCAATATTATGAAGGAAAGAAATGGCAAGGGAGTGTAGGAGAGACTAAGCCTTGCTAACAAGTTATCACTGTATGTGTAAAAGCAAAGAGAAACTGCTGGAGCAGAAAGCTCAAATGGAAAAAGAGTTGTCTGCCTTGCATGCATATTTTTCTGTGCCACAGCATTTGTTCTCTTTTAGAAGAGCAAACTAGAGGACCTCAGGTGGTAGAAGAACAAGATAGTGTTCATTTAGTTAAAAGGAAGAGAAAAACTAATGAAAGGAATGTGTGTGCAGCTTTTGTACAGGCTCAGTATAGTTGGCCCAACAACTGCCAGGAGAATGTGTGGGAAGAAAATGAAACAAAATTAAATAAGTATGTTTCTAATACAGAAGTTCTTCCAATACTAAGAAGAAAGCAGGAAAACTGGGGCAAGAGCAGGGGACACAGTGTTTAGGGAGCTAATTGAGGATTTTACTATCCATACTGTCTTTGATGGTGTGAATCAGTGATTAAGGGGTAGAAGGAATATTGGTAGATAGTGAGAATTACTTGAAATTCATAGATATTAGTAAGAATCCTTTTGTATAGCAAGCTTTTAGGGATAAGCATATACAAGGAAGTAACAGTGCATATACAAGGAAGTAACTGTTAGCTTTAGCTGCAGAGAGATGCAATAAGCAATATGCTACTCACTCTCTGTGGTCTGGTGGATATAGACCCTGGTATTCACTTAGAGATTGCATAATAAAGCTAAAAGAGGAGGTAATGAAGACTGCTATCATGGTCAAAGATGCTAATGTGTATCATGATATTCCCTTTTCAGTTCCTCATAGAACTATCATAGTGAAGATATCTCCTCCTTTAAGCACCTAATTCTGACTATAATTGAAGAAATAGAGCACCCTCTTTTAGAAGTGCTGGATAAGATTTCCAAGTTAAGTGACTTAGGAGAATGGGGAAGTGGTAAATTTCCTCGAGAAGAGTAAATAGTCAGTCAATTAAAAGCCAGACTAGATTAACAAGAAAAGAAGTTTGTACTGCTCTATTGAGGGCAAGGATAGATTTTAGAAGAATAGATGGTAGTCCAACTAATGAGCACTATAAGATGTAAGAGAAAAGGTACTTAATATTAGACTGAATAGGGAAGTAGGAACCACCCCTACAGATGCTCCTGAGTCATTGTATCCAAGTTTGTCACACGTTAAGGAAGAACAGGAAAGGGACCAAGCTCCAGCCCAACATAATGAAATAAGCAGTCAAGGTTACAGACCTCATATTGGTTTAATCAGATATTGGAAGAAGGGGGGCAGAGCCATGATGGCAGAGTAGAAACAGCTCGTCCAAGCCACTCTGCCACCAGATTTCCCCCAAACTATGTAAAAGGGGACTCTGAACAACTTCTGGAGCCCCAGCACCCACAGAACAAAACAAAGAAGCTAACCTCCCACTGAGGACAGCCCAGCAGCCCTGCAGGAAGGACCAGCACAACACTCTGGGACCTGGCAGCACTCAGCTCACAGAACGAAGGAGCCAAGATGAGCCAAGGTCCGCGTGAGCCGAGGTTTTAGCCCCAGGGCGGCAGGGCCAGGAGCCGGCTGGAGGAACCTCAGAACACCAGCAGCCATGGCGACTACAGAATTATCAACATAGACATGCATAGGACAAAGTAAGAGGTTAGTGTCCTATGGACTTTGGGACCTGTATTTGGGGAATGCGTCGTCTCCCTCCCCTGGGAGCTAGGAACCTCTGAGGAGACATGCCATTTTGTAGTTTTCAGAGGCAGCGCCAGCTCCCGGCCTGCAAATCGTAGGGAGATCCAGCGATCAGTATTGGGGGGGTAATTGCTCTTGCTTTAACCTCCCTGGATCTGGATTGTGATATAGGGTGGAAGTTGTGGGTGGGTTTACAGCTTGCCAGAAACGGAAGTTGCCCCCCACACGTTCGGGACAAAAATTCCTCTATCTGGCCTTAAAGCCATAGTGTGGCAACAAGCCCAAAAGTCAGGTAATCAAGTGGCAACATGCCAAGGCAAAGGAAACAGAAAAATGCAACCCTAGACTCCTATTTTGGGGGGATAGAGCAGGAAAAGCACTGTGAGTTCAGAAGTCCTGCTCCAAAAGCCCCAGTGGAAACCATGGGCGGGTTGCAGGCCATAGAGGACCTTAAGAAGGACTTTAAAAATCAAATAAGAGAAGTGGAGGAAAAATTGGAAAGAGAAATGAGAAGGATGCAGGAAAAGTATGAAATGAGGGTCAACAGCCTGACTGAAGAAAACAACACCTTAAAAAATAGACTGACTCAAATGGCAAAGGAGGCCCAAAAGGGCAATGAGGAGAAGAATGCCTTAAAAAGTCGAATTTACCAGATGTAAAAAGAATCTCAAAAGTTCACTGAGGAGATTCATTCCTTCAGAGTTAGACTGGAGCAAAGGAAGCTAGTGACCTTATGAGAAATCAAGATGCTGTTAAACAGATCCAAACACATGAAAGAATAGAAGGCAATGTGAAAGGGGCGGCTAGGTGGCACAGTGAGTTGAGTGCTGGCCCTGAAGTCAGAAGGACCTGAGTTCGGATCCGGCCTCAGACACTTAACACACACAAGACAAAAACCTCGCCGTGTGACCTTGGGCAAGTTACTTAACCCCAATAGCCCTCCAAAAAGCAAAAAAAAAAAAAAAAAAAAGGCAATGTGAAATATCTCATGGGAAAAAAACAACTGACATGGAAAATAGATGCAAGAGAGATAATTTAAAAATTGTTGGAGTACCTGAAAGCCATGACCAAAGAAAGAACCTAGAAATCACCCTTCAAGAAATTCTCAAGGAAAATTGCCCTGATGTTTTAGAACCAGAGGGCAAAATAGAGGTTGAAAGAATCCACCAATCACCTCCTGAAAAAGATCCCAAAAAGAAAACTCCCAGGGATATTATAGCCAGGTTCCATTGTTTTGCATAGCTATATATGTACGACACATCCGGAATTGTTGATCTTCCCTGATGAAGGGGGTGACAAGGGAGGAAGGGAATGGATCTGAAATTTGAGGTTTTAAAATTAAACGTCTCAAACGTATATAAATACTATTATTAATACTATTTTGCATGTAATTGGGAGATAAAATGTTCAAGCATTGGGGCACAGAGACTCATCTCACCTTAATGCTAAAGTTGAGGGGGGTATGGGAGAAGATATGGGACAGAGCAGATTGGATGAGGGGAAATCTTGTGGGACTGCTATTCTATGGTTGTGGGTTGGGGAAAATGGGGAAAAATTGTAACTCAAAATCTGGTGGAAATGAATGATGTAAAACAGAAGTTAATAAAGTATTTGTTTAAAAAAAAAAAAGAAAAGAAAAGAGGGAGGGGGTGGAGCCAAGATGGCGGAGTAGAAACAGCTCATCCAAGCCACTCTGCCCCCAGATTGCCCCCAAACTATGTAAAAGGGGATTCTGAACAACTTCTGGAGCCCCAGCACCCACAGAACGACACAGAGAAGCTACCCTCCTGCTGAGGACAGCCCAGCAGCCCTGCAGGAAGGACCAGTGCAGCAGTCTGGGTGCCGGCAGCACTCAACGCGCAGAGCGCAGGAAGCGGAGCCGAGCAGAACCCAGGTCCGCGTGAGCCGAGGTTTTAGCCCCAGGGCGGCAGTGCCAGCAGCCAGCTGGAGGACCCCCAGAACACCAGCAGCCGTGGCGACTCCAGAATTATCAACATAGACATGCCTAGGACAAAGTAAGAGGTTAGTGTCCTATGGACTTTGGGACTGGTATTTAAGGAATGCATTGGCTCCCTCCCCTGGGGCTAGGAACCTCTGAGGACAAACGCTATTTGGTAGATTTCAGAGGCAGCTCCGGCTCCCAGCCTGCAACTAATTGTAGGGAGATCCAGTGATCAGTCTTGGGGGGTAAAAGCACTGTGAGTTCAGAAGTCCTGCTCCAAAAGCCCCAGTGGAAACCATGAGTGGGTTGCAGGCCACAGGACCTTAAGAAGGACTTTAAAAATTAAATAAGAGAAGTGGAGGAAAAATTGGAAAGAGAAATGAGAAGGATGCAGGAAAAGTATGAAATAAGGGTCAACAGCCTGACTGAGGAAAACAACACCTTAAAAAATAGACAATAGACAAATGGCAAAGGAGGCCCAAAAGGGCAATGAGGAGAAGAATGCCTTAAAAAGTCGAATTTGCCAGATGGAAAAAGGATCTCAAAAGTTCACTGAGGAGATTCATTCCTTCAGAGTTAGACTGGAGCAAATGGAAGCTAATGACTTTATGAGAAATCAAGATGCTGTTAAGCAGATCCAAACAAATGAAAGAGTAGAAGGCAATGTGAAATATCTGATGGGAAAAACCACTGACCTGGAAAATAGATCCAGGAGAAACAATTTAAAAATTATTGGACTACCTGAAAGCCATGATCAAAGAAAGAACCTAGCAATCACCCTTCAAGAAATTCTCAAGGAAAACTTCCCTGATGTTTTAGATCCAGAGGGCAAAATAGAGGTTGAAAGAATACACTGATCACCTCCTGAAAAAGATCCCAAAAAGAAAACTCCCAGGAATATTATAGCCAGGTTCCAGAATCCCCAGATCAAGGAGAAAATACTACAAGCAGCCAGGAAGAAACAATTTCAATATTATGGAAACACAATCAGAATAGCCCAGGACCAGGCAGCGTCTACACTGAGGGATCAAAGGGCATGGAATATGATATTCCAGAGGGCAAAAGAACTGGGAATGAACCCAAAGGTCACCTACCCAGCAAAACTGAGTATTTTGTTTCAGGGGAAAATATGTTCATTCAGTGGAATAGAGGACTTTCAAGCATTCTTGAAGAAAAAACCAGAATTGAATAGAAAATTTGACATCCAGACACAAGAAGCAAGAGATGCCTGAGAAGGTAATCAGGGAAAAGAAATCAAAAGGAACTTATCAAAGTTGAACTATTTACACTCCTATATGGAAAAAAAATAACTGTGTGTGATGATATCTTTCTCACTATGAAAATAATGGAAGAAGGGTGTGTGGTCATATGAATACATATGTGAATGTGTGTGTATATGGATACAGGGCATAGGTTGAATTTGTTGGGAAGGGAGAATACTCAAGGGATGAAATTATGAGGTGAGTGTGGAAAGTGGCAAGAGGAGATGGGGAAAGACAGGGTAGGGTAAACTATCTCATGTAGAAGAAGCAAGCGGAAGTGGTTGCAAGGGAGGGGGAGAATAGGAAGGGAAAAAAAAGGCAAATCCACATTCTCATTGAATTTGGTTTAGGGAGAAAATGACATACATACTAAATGGGATATCTCAACCTGCAGCAGAACAGGGGGAAGGGGGATGAGAGGAGGGATGATTGATTGGGGGGGCGCATCCTTGGGGTGAGGGGAGGTTAGAAGTACCCACTATAGAAGAGGGACAGGATTATGTAGGGAATGGACCAGGTGGGGGGTGGAATGAGTGGGAGGGAATTATAAGCAGCCTTGTACAATATATCTACTATGATAATGTTTTGCATAGCTAGACATGTACAACATATACTGAATTATCTATCTCCCTAGAAGGAATGGGTGACAAGGGAGGAAGGAAATGGATCTGAAATTTGAGGTCTTAAGATTAAATGTTTCAAATATATAAATACCATTATTAATACTCTTTGCTTGTAATTGGGAGATAAGATGTGCAGGCATTGGGACACAAAGATTCACCTTCCTCTAATCGAAAAGTCATATACTGAATTACTTATCTCCCAAGAGGGAATGGGTGACAAGGGAGGAAGGAAATGGATCTGAAATTTGAGGTTGTAACATTAAATGTTTCAAATATATATAAATACTATTATTAATACTCTTTTGCTTTTATTAGGCAGATAAGATGTGCAGGCATTGGGACAGAAAGACTTACCTTCCTCTAATGGAAAAGTCGATGGGGGTATGGGAGAAGGTATGGGAGAGAGCAGATTGGAGGAAGCGATATCTTGTGGGACTGCTATTCTGGGAGGTTGGGTAGGGGAATAATGGGGGGAAAATGATTGTAACTCAAAATCTGGTGGAAATGAATGATGTAAAACAGAAATTAATAAAGCATTTGTTTAAAAAAAAGAAAAGAAAAGAGGGGTGGCTAGGTGGCGCAGTGAGTAAGAGTGCTGGCCTTCGGAGTTGGAATGACCCGAGATCGAATCCGGCCTCAGAAAATGAGCACCCACACATAAAATAATGACTAGCCGTGTAAGCTTGAGCAAGTTACTTAACCCCAATTGCTTAAAAAAAAAAGAAAAAAAGAAAAGAAAAATGAATGGATTGTTGAAAGAACAGTTAAGGAAGTTCTAATAATTCATATCAACATTGGAAAGAAAATTTGTTCACAGCTTTACATAATTTGAATAATAGACCATCGTAAGAAAGTATACCTCTAGCCAGAATGATGAACCCACAAATCTTAAAAATATAAAACAACAGATGTGTAAGATCCGAAATATTGAGCATTAGACTATGAGAGAAGATGTCCCATCACTGTGTCCACAAACACCTGGTTCAAATATTATGATTTATATTGTTTAGAAGACTCTGGGTTGGATAAAATCCTAACAAGGAAATCTCTACTAGGATATGTATGAGAATCCCTCAAAATCATTTTGGATGGATGTTACCTAAGTCAGGATTAACAGCTCAAGGAATACATGTATTGAATGAAGTAGTTGATTCTAATTGTTAAGAGGATATTACTGTGACATTCCAAAACTTAGGTGAAGAAGCTATAGGGTTTGTTTTTTTATACTTCTTAGTTATTTATTTAGTTAGTTTTCAACATTCCTTTCCACAACATTTTAAGTTACAAATTTACTCCCCATCTCTCCCTTGCCTTCCACCCCAAGATAACAAGCCTCCTGAGTACCCCTTCCTCCAATCTACTCTTTTTTATATCCTCCTACAAACACCCTCTAAAGTTCTAGTAGGGCAAGATGGATTTCTTTACACCAGTGGCTGTATATTTTGCATGTAAAAACATGCAAGTTGTGTGCAAAAAATTTTAACATTTGTTTTTAAAACTTTGAGTTTCAGATTCTCTCCCTTCTTTCCTCCTCACCCACCCCCACTGGGGAGATGAGCATTTGAATATAGGTTATATATGTGTAGTTATGCAAAACATTTCAATAGTAGTCATGTTGTGGAAGACTAACTATATTTCCCTCCATCATATGTCACTCCCCCATTTATTCTATATTCTCATTTGACCTTGGCTATTTACAAAAGTGTTTGCTTCTACCTACCCCCTCCCCTAATCTGTCCTCCCTTCCATCATCCCCCTCATATCCCTTTCCCATCTATTTTCCTGTAGGAAAATATACCTAATTCAGTGTGTATGTCTCTATAAGCCAAGTCCAATAAGAATAAGCTAACTCATTCCTTTTCACCTTCCTGCTCTTCCCCTCCACTGTAAAAGATTTCTCTTGCCTGTATTATGTGAGATAATTTACCCTATCCTTTCTCTCCCTTTCCCCTTCTCTCAATATATTCTTCTCTCACCTCCTAAATTTATTATATATCATCCCTTCATATTCAATTCATCCTGTGCCTTCTGTCTATGCATACATGTACACACACTCATATACACACATACACCCACCTATACATTCATATGTATGTATAAATACACACACATACATACATATATATTTTCTTTATTGATTTTTTGAAATTCCTTTTCCAACTGGCCAGTTCAACTTTTTAAGGCATTCTAGTCCTCATTGGCTTTTCAGGCTTCTTTTGCCTTTTGAGTTAGTCTATTTTTTAAGGTGTTATTATTTTCAGTATTTTTTTAAATCTCTTTTAGCAGGATTTTGACTCATTTCTCATGATTTCCTTGCATCATTCTCATGTCTCTTACTTCTACTTCTCTTACTTGATTTTCAGAATCTTTCCTGAGTTCTTCCATGGCCTGCAATCAATTCCTATTTTTTTTGGAGGCTTTTGATGCAGGAATGTTTACCTTGCTTTCTTCTCCTTGTTATATTTTTTGATCTTTGTCATCCAGAAATTATTCTATAGTTTGATTTTTCTTTCTCTGTTTGCTCATCTTGCCATTCAATTACTTGAATTTTGAACACTTTGCCATGGTAGAACTCTGCTTCCAGAGTGGAGAGTACTGTGTCCTAAATTTCTAGGGTTTTGTGCAGCTCTTGTAAGAGCTTCTTGTGGGTATCTCCCTCATAACTGTGAGGATGACTGCCTCTCTACAGCCTCAACAAGCTCTGCCATGCTAGTGCACCTCACCCTACAACTGCCACCCAAGACTGTCACCCAGATTCAAGCAGGTAAAAGATATACAATCCTGCCTCAGAAGCAGCAAAGAGATTCTAGCAATTGCCACTTGCTCCCCACTTAGTCAGCCACTTGGTCACCCCATGATTTGTGGGCCAGGAGCTCTGGAAGTAGCCACTGTAGTAGTGGCTTCAGATGGCTGTCACCTCTGCCACCCTGGGGCAAGGAGCTGGACCATGCTCTTCTCTCAAATAGTTCTCTCTCCAAGCTCCCCCCACTGAGTTTTTTTCTTTCTCTTCAGTGTTTATGGGTTCAGAAGTCTGGAAACCACCACAGCTGCCAGTGATTCACTCTCTTGAAGTCTATTCCAGCTGGTCTGTGCCACAACTCTGTGCCAGCATGGAGGGACTGGACTCTGCTTCAAGTGCAGTGTGATAGATCCTTTCTTTCAGCCTTCCAGGATGCCTATAGTGGGAGATTTTTTTCTCTCTATCATGGGTGTCATAGCTCTAAAATTAGTTTAGAGTCATATTTTACAGGTACTGGAGGTGGTTGGGGTGGAAGCTCAAGAAAGTTCCTGCTTTTACTCCACCATCCTTGGCTCCACTCCTTGAGAATCTAACCTATACAATTTTGTACAAATGATAGAATAGTTCAAGTGATTATTATTCTTTGTGAAACAATACCCCTTGTGAAAATTGACTCTCCGGGGAGGCTAGGTGGTGCAGTGAGTAGAGTGTCGTCCCTTGAGTCAGAAGGACCTGAGTTCAGATCCGCCGTCAGGCACAACCCACCCACAAAAAAAAAAAAAAAAACCCTAGCCGTGTGACCTTGTGGAAATTATAGCATATGGGAAGGATGATACAGTAGCTGCTCTTTATTCAGGAGAAGATGATTACCAAATTGTACCCTTAACTCATATATTCTACCATGAATGTGGCTATGATAGTGGCTGCATGAACTCCAGAAGAATGACAGACCCTATACCTACCCTGCTTCTGGTTATTGTCTTCTTGTTTCTTTTTGAATTTTTGTCTGTTCCTGTTTGCTATATTTATTTCCTACAGGCTTTGTACCCACCACCTGTAGATGCTTGATCACTTAAGCCAGATGTCACCCCTGTCCATGACTGTAATGTGTCACACCTGGACCTAGCATTGACCATACTCCATATGCTAGTTGAAGAACTGAACTCTCAAATGGGACCTCTTGAGACACAGACAATACTAAATTCAGTTTCAACAGTAAGTTGTCACAGAAGAAGAGACCTTCACCCACTGCCCCAAGATTTTGTGTCCCATTCATGTGACAGGGAATGATGTGTTCAAGGCTCACCCTAATATACAGTTGTCTGTGTTTACTGTTTATTATTCCTGTCATTCCATTGTAAAGTTTTGTTGATACCAATTACCCCTAAACTACTATTGACCTAGGTAAGGGACATGAAATATCTTGGGGCCAAATGTAATGTTAATGGGACTTTGAAGATCTTTCCTGTCCCTTAATAGGTCTAAGGGAATTTGAAGAACTTCTCTGTACTTAATAGGCCTAATGTACTCACATGGAGCCCACAGTGGAAGGAGCTTTTAGAAAAGGTGGAAGAGGAAGGGTGAAACAGAAAGGAACAGAGGAGGGCAGGCGCAGAGCTAAGAGCAGGCAAAGCTGAGACAGAGCAGTAACTGTGAGTGAAAGAGGAACACTTTTGCTTAAGGGATCCTGTTTTTTTTTGAAGGTCTGATGGAGGGAAGGCTTGGGGTGTCAGTATTTGTTGCATTGATAATGTGTACCAACTTATGGGTTGTTTTGATGGATTTGCCTTTCAGGTGTTTGAACAAATGTTTTGGTTCTGTCTTACATGTAGAGAGTCTGTTACATTTTGCAATTCAGAATGATGCCCTCATTTTCATAGCTGCTGTGGGTGCTGTGAATATTGTGCTGGCATTACAGACACTTTATAGTGTCTATGTGATTCTGGGAAAGTTAGTTAACCGGTTTCCTTGAATTTCCTCAAATGTAAAATAAGTAATGTAAATAGCCTTTACCTCACAGGGTTGTTGTGACATTCAAATGAGATAATATGTGTGAAGTATTCATTACAGTGACTGGAAAACAATAGATACTAAATATATACATATTTTCTTCTCCTTCCTTTACACAGGGAATGAGCTGCTTGCTACTAGTAGGTCCCTTGTCGGCCCAGAGGAAAAACAAAAACAAAAACAAAAACAAATATCTCTTTAGAGAAAGAGAACTAGGATTAATATTTTTACATTACAAACTATGGACAAATTCTCAAGTACATATTTCTGAATGGAATAATAATAATGACTCTCATCTATGAAATGCTTTAAGGTTTATAAGCCATTGTCTCTCTGTTGTCTCTAAGATGTGAGCAGAGTCTTAGATAGATAAATAGAGAGAGAGGGAGAGAGACACAGAGACAGAGAGAGACAGAGAGAGAGAGACAGAGACAGAGAGAGACAGAGAGAGACAGAGAGAGAGAGACTCTCTCTAGATAGAATTTTTCTTCTTTCTATCTTTTTCACATGTGTGTGTATAAATTCTATCTATCTATCTATCTATCTATTTACATATATATATATATATATATATATATATATATATATAGATAGATAGATACATAGTTATAATCCTATTCTCAAAAGAGCCTAAGGAGCCTTCTTCCAGAAAATCATGATGATATATAATGGATGTACCTAATTCCTAACTTGAAGCTTGTGCAACATTCCGACGCATGTGATGAGGAGATACTTTTCATTTCCTGGATAGCTGGAATAAATACATTCAAAAGGCACTATTTATATACACCCTTGGTTTCTCTTTTTCCTGTTTAGTTACATTTTAATAAGAGAGTCAAAGCTTTAAAAACAAAGGCCTCAGTCCCTCCCATCTGAAGTGGACATATTCTATGAATATGACACTCTTTCTTGGGTCTTTTATTTTATTCTTTTCTCCATTAGGTAACAGAGATTTAAAATGTCTTTAACTTTTTGAATTTTTTAAAATCCAGAAAACAGTAGGCTAAGATTATGCTGGAATTTTTCTGAAACCTAATGGCCAATATCAAAGTCCAAACAAATCTGCCTGACCCCAACTCAGTAAAAACAGGTATAAAATACATCTACCTATTGGCAGGGCAATATCCTAAGAGAATTCAATGGAGAATTCATGAACTCTTGACATAGGAAGTAGAGGAGCTAATAACCATATATAAGGAGAGGCCCAGGCTAGAGGCAGCATAACAGCGAAAAGTACTCTTGTGGTGGCAGTCAAGGAGAAAACTTGTGGTATCCCAGCACTCTATTTGTCTGCTCTGCCTGTTTTGATGTTTGTTTGTGATACTTTGAACAGAAGCTGTGGGATCTTACTGGAAGAGCTGAAAAATTATTTTCCAGTTGTATATTTACAGAAGTCCTGGAGGAGGGTTTTGGAGGTCCTAGGACTTTAGTTATGATTTGTATTGACCTCTTGGATCTTGTTTGTGGGTTTGTGTTGATTTCTATGTTGATGATTTTTATTGATTTCTCAGACCTTGTTGGTGGGTCTGAGTTAATTTCACAGGCAGATAGTGAACTGATAATGGTACTAGCCATGTGTATGAATATTATTGTGGCTCTATCTAACTTTGTCTTTCCAGAAAAGGGAATGGTGAAGGACTTGAGGTGGACTGGACACTGTGATGTTCAATATGGAATGGGAACTGGACAAAAAACTAGACAAGGAGCTGGAGAATGAACTGGGAGCTGCCTGCCTTTGAATGCAGGTGACAGTTGGAATGGGGACCATGAAAGAGGTGCCATCCTCAAGTCAAGCTGACAAACTGTAATTGGATACTGTGTATTTACTGAGATGAATATGATTTTCTGTGAACTGGGGGTAGAGAACTTTGACTTTTATACTTTGTGCCTGAATTAAGGGTTTTGTGGTTGACTAAATGAATATACTTTGTTTAAAACTATATGACCACATTGGTGAAAACTATGTGGCCATTTTAGTGATAAGTTGTCGAAGTGTGACATGGTGAATGCTGTGTTTTGATTTTCTGTAATAACTTGTAACATTGTGAACAATGTATTTTCATTTTCTTCTTTTTATCAAATGTTTATTAATTTCTAGTTCACATCATTCATTTCCACAAGATTTTGAGCTACAAATTTTCTCCCCATTTTTCCTTACCCACTACCCCCCCGAAAAAAGATCCCACTGGATATCCCTTCCTCCAATCTGGACTCTCCCACATTTTCTCCCCTACACCCTCAAACTTTCAAGGAGGGCATGGTGCATCCATATGCCCCAGTGTCACTATATTTTATTTCCTAGTTACATGTAAAATAATATTCATAAGGGTATATTTGTAATAAACATTTGATTTTAAAACAATGAATTCCATATTCATTCCCTTCATCCCTTGTCAGCCACCCTTATTGGGAAGATAAGCAATTCAATATAGGTTGTACATGTGGAGTTATGCAAAACATTTCCATAGTGGATATATTGTAAAAGACTAACTATATTTCCCTCCCTCCTATCCCATCTCCCACTTCTTCTATTTTCTATTTTGATCCTGTCCCTTTTCAAAAGTGGGTGCTTCCAACTTCCCACCCCCCCAGCCTGCCCTACCTTCCATCATCCCCCTCTCATCCCCTTCCCTTCTACTCTCCTGTAGGGTGAGATACCCCATTGTAATGCCAAGCAAAGGCAACTTCCCAAGGTTCAAAATACCAGCATAGCTGCTCTCCATTTTATTCAGTGACAAATTAAGAACAGAGCGAAATTAAAATGCAGCATAATTCAAAATACAGCATTCACCAAGTGTAATTCAACCAAGTACTACTCCACCCCTGGAAAGGACATTCATTAATTCAATCACAAAGCCCCTCTTCTCAAATGGAGATTAGTTTCTAATCATAAACAAAGTACATTCATTGCATCAGTAACAGAGCACAAAAAAAGTTAAAAGTTCCCCACCCCTGTATCACAACTGAATTGGCCATCTACCCCACAGTTTCAACAAGTTTAAGATATTGTCACAGCATTTACTACACAAAGAGAGGGCTTTTCTTCATCTTGACCCAAGGCAAGTTCTCAGCAATCTCTGTTCCTGGGGAGACAAAGCTTAACAAGGCCACAAGATATATTGCCAGTCCTCATTAATTAATTCTCTGTCTTCAGAACAGTCCTAGGACCCCTGAAAACATTAGCAAGACCCTATTCTATGATTTATGTAAACATACAACAAGAAAATCCTTCTTCTTCAGGTCTTCTGAACCAACAGCAAGGTTCCAGAACCTCTGCAACAACAACACTGTTCCCCACCAAAAAATGAATCTGGCAAAACAACATCAAAACCCACAGACAAAGTACAGGCATCACAGCCATGTCTCCTCAGTCCTTGGCAGCTCTGGGTTGCAACTCTCAAAAGTCCTAGGCAGCTTGAACTGGCCCTCAGCAATCCTCTCTGCCTCCACAATGCTGCTTTCAAAAAAATTCTTCTCTCTCTCTCTCTCTCTCTCTCTCTCTCTCTCTCTCTCTCTCTCTCTCTCTCTCTCTGTTTGTGCCTCTCTAAATCCAAATCATCAGCTCCTCCCAGTTCATCCTTATCTTTTCACTTTTCAAGAAGTCCATCCCACAAGTGGGATTCACAAGCTCTGTTTTAACACTCAACTAAGCCAAAACAGGGAATCTTTAAATTCCATTACTACTACACCCATTTAGTGTGTAGGTCATGTTGTACCTAAATGAAGTGAGACGGAAGATTCCTGAGATTTAAAAAACCAGTGTGCTAGTTTTTAAAGAGGTTCCATAGCCACATTCCTTAAGTTGAAACTACAGTGACTGGTCAGTGTACACTTGAATTTCCTGACCCTGCAAAACCCTAGGCTGAAACTCCTGCCCAGGGATCAATTAGGGGAGTGGAGTTGCCTGTTTACAGATAAATTAGGGGAAGGGGAGGTTGGAGTTGTGCCTGCTTACAGAACAATTAGGGGAGGGGAAGGTGGAGTCTTGTCCAATAGTCATTCCCTCCCTAAGCTAAATTCAATGAGAATAAGGTTGACCCATACCCTTTTGACTTCCCGTTCTCCCCTTCCATTGCAAACATTTTCCCTTGTCTCTTTTATATGAGATAGTTTACCCCATTCTGTCTCTCCCCATCTCCTCTCTCACCTTTTAATTTAACCTTTTGAGTATCAGCCCTTCCTATTTAATTGGTCCTTTACCATCTATCTATTTATACCTGTATACATATATACACACATTTAAATATGTATTCATATGCCCATATATGCTTCTATGTATACATATATATGTATGTATGTATGTATGTGTGTATACACATTTCTATTCCCTTCAACTATTCTCATACTGAGAAAAGATTCATAAGTTACAATGATCATTTTTCCATGTAGGAATTTAAAGAGTTGAACTTTGATAAAATCCTTATGATTTCTTTTTCCTTATTTACCTTCTTGTGCTTCTGAAAGACAAGTTTTTAATTCAACTCTGATATTTTCATGAAGAATGCTTGAAAGTCCTCTATTCCACTGAATGACCATATTTTCCCCTGAAACATGATACTCAATTTTGCTGGGTAGGTGATTCTCAATGCCCTTCCATCCCTCAGTGTAGAAGCTGCCAGATCCTGTGTTATCCTAATTGGGTTTCCACAATATTTAAATTTTTTTTCTTCCTGGCTGCTTGTAATATTTTCCCCCTCATCTGGGAATTCTGGAACCTGGGTATAATACTTCTAGGAGGCTTTTTTTTTGGAAAGGAGGTGATTGGTGGATTCTTTCAAATTTTATTTTGCCTTCTGGTTCAAAAACATCAGGGCAATTTTCCTCAAGAATTTCTTGAAGGATGATTTATAGGTTCTTTTTTTGATCATGGATTTCAGATAGTCCAATAATTTTTAAATTATCTCTCCTGGATCTATTTCCATGTCAGTGGTTTTTCCAATGAGATACATCACATTGCCTTCAATTCTTTTTTTCATTTGTTTGTATCTGTTTAATAGTATCTGGATTTCCCATAAAGTCACTAGTTTCCATTTGCTTGAATCTAATTCTGAAGTAATGATTCTCTTAAGCTTTTGAGATTCTATTTCCATCTGGAAAATTTGCCTTTTTAAGGCACTTTTCTCCTCATTGCCTTGTTGAGCCTCTTTTGACATTTGAGTTAGTCAATTTTAAAGGTGTTATTTTCTTGAGTCAGGTTATTGACTCTCATTTCATAATTTTCTTGCATTGTTCTAAGTTCTCTTTCCAATTTTTCCTCCACTTCTGTTATTTGGTTTTCCAAGTCTTTTTAAGGTCCTCTATGGCCTGTAACCAGCTTGTATTTTTCTTGGAAGCTTTTGGTGCAGGAGTCCTGACCTTGCTGTCTTCCTCCTTCTCCATGCTTTGATCCTTTTTGTCTCCAAAATAGGAGAATATATATGTGTGTATATGTGGGGATTTTATACAGATGTATGCAAACATGTATACATGTGTATATGTATATGTATATATGTGTGTATGTATGTCCATATGTATGCATATATATGTATATATAGGTGTGTGTATAGGTATGTATATATTTATATGTAGATATATACCTATGTATAAATGTATATGCATATGTATGTATATGATACATATAATACTAATATATTTATATGCACATATACATCTACGCAAATATATACATATATGTGTGTATATATATATATGTGTGTATATATATATATATATATATAAAATTGCTGTAATATATTTGATAGCATTTTATTTAAATTTTTACATCAATATTCATTAGAGAAATTTGTCTACAATCTCTCTCTTCCTCTTGCTCCTGTTCTCTTTGCTCTGTCTATATACCAGGGGAATATTTGTGTCATAGAATGAATTTGGTAGGACTCCTTCCTTACCCTACTTGCATGGAAACTGACAATAAAAGAAAATAAAACCTGCTGTTCTCAGAAAGTTTACACTTTTATTATAATGACAACATACACAAACATGTTTGTATAAGGTACATAAAAAAGAGCTAGAAAGTAATCTTAGATAGCTACTCAAAACTGGGAGCAGGCTATGGAGTGGCAAAAGCCTCCTATAGGAGGTGGCATTGATACGAGTCTTGAAGGAAACCAAGGATTCTCAGAATTAAATATGATGAGAGAGAACATTCTGAATATGAGGTACAATGAGTGCAAAGTCATAGAGATAGAAGATGATGTGAATAACAGCAAGCAGACCCAACAGACTGTTGAAAGTGTGGATTGGACTAATTAACTGGAAAGATAGGAAAGAGGCTACAGTTATGTTACAAAGAGTTCTAAAAGCAAGGCAGTGACACCAAGATGGTGGAGTAGAAACACGACTTCTGCACAGTTACTGCTTCCACCTCCTCCAATTATGTAAAAATGACTCTAAACAAACTTTGGAGCTACAGAACCCACAGAATGACAGAGAGAAGCTAACCTCCTACTGAACACAGTCCAGCAGGCAGGCAGGAAGGGGCCAGCAAAGCACCCTGGAAGCTGAGTCCAGCACTGGGTGAGCCTGAGGTTTTAGCCTCAGGGTGACCACAACCAGCCTCTGACTGGAGGGACTTCAGATCACCAGCAACTGTGGAGGTTTCCAGAATTATCAACCCATAAATGCTAAGGACAAAGTGAGAGGTCAGTTCAGTGTGCACTTTGGAAAACAGGAAAGCTGGAGTGTGGTCTGAACCATGCCCCCTAAATAGAGAAGTGGCTGAAGTGTGGCAGCCATGCAGCCACCACTTCATAGCTTCTTCAGAGCTCCTGGCCAGCAGATTGTAGGGGGACCAAGTGACCAGTCTGAGGAGTAAACATTCTTGCTTAACCTGCTTGGATTGGGATCCCTGTACTGGTTGGAGATCCCTAGACTGGTTGGATATGTAACCAATGTGCTAGAGCCAGTGGAAGCTTCTGAGATGGCACCCAACTAATAACCCCAGCAGCAGAGAAAACCCAAGCAATTTGGGACAAAGCTCTCCTCTCTGAAAGCAGAGTTTTACCGTGGCAAAAAGCTCAAGAGTCAATAGGTTGAATGGCAACATAAGCAAGCAAGGTAAGCAAGGAAACCACAGCAGTTCAACTCTGGGTTCCTTTTTGGGGGACAAAAAGGATCAAAGCATGGAGAAGGAGGAAGACAGCAATGTCAGGACTCCAGCACCAAAAGCTTTCAAGTAAAATGTGAATGGAGGAGCTTGAGAAGTATTTTGAAAACCAAATAAGAGAAGTGGAGGAAACATTGGGAAGAGAAGTGAGAATGATGAAAGGAAATCATGAAAAGAGAGTCAACAAGCTGACTGAAGAAAATAACACTTTAAAAAATACACTAACTCAAATGGCAAATGAAGTTCAAAAAGCCAATGAGGATGAGAGTGCCTTAAAAACCCAAATTTCTAGATGAAGAAAGTATCCCTAAAGCTCACTGAAGAGAATCATTCCTTCAGAAATATACTGGAGGAAATGGAAGCTAGTAACTTTATGAGAAATCAAGATACTATTAAAGAAATGCAAACAAATGAACAAAATTGAAGGCAATGTGAAATATCTCATTGGAAAAACCACTGACCTGGAAATAGATCCAATAGAGATAATTTAAAAATTATTGGAATTCCTGAAAGCCATGATAAAAAAATAACCTAGAAAACATCCTTCAAGAAATTCTCAAGGAAAATTATCATGATTCTTTAGAAACAGAGGTGAAAATAGAGGTTGAAAGAATCCACCAATCACCACCTGAAAAAGATCCCCAGAAGAAAACTCCTAGGAATATTATAGCCAAGTTCCAGAGCTATCAGGTGAAGGGAAAAATATTACAAGCAGCCAGAAAGAAACAATTTGAATATTGTGGAAACACAATCAAGATAACACAGGATCTGGCAGCTTCTACACTGAGGGATGGAAGGGCTTCAAATATGATATTCTGGATATCAAAGGAGCTAGGATTAAAATCAAGAATCACTTGCCTAGCAAACCAGAGTATCATGTTTCAGGGGAAAATGTGGTCATTCAATGGAATAGAGGACTTTCAAGAATTCGTGATGAAAAAACAGAACTGAATAAAATAAATTGACATTCAGATACAAGAGGCAAAAGATGCATGAGAAGGTAAACAGCAAAAAGGGATCATATGGCACTCATCAAAGTTTAACTACTTACATTCCTACATGGAAAAATGATCATTATAACTTATGAAACATTTCTCAGTATGAGAATAGTTGAAGGAAATAGAAATGTGTGTGTTTACACACACTCTCATATGTATACATACATATATATGTCTATATAGGAGGGTATATAGGTATATGAATACATATATAAGTGTGTGTATGTGTGTATGTGTGTGTGTGTGTGTGTGTGTGTGTGTGTGTGTGTGTGTGTGTATACAGGTATACCTAGACAGAGGGCACAGTACCAATTGAATAGGAATGGATCATACTTAAAAGGTGAAATTAAGAGGTGAGAGAGGAATATATTTAGAGGTTATAGAGAGTATTAGAATGGGGTAAAATATCTCCTATAAAAGAGGCCAGGGAAAACTGTTACAATGGAGGGGAAAATCAGGAAGGCAAAAGGGAATGAGTCAACCTTACTCTCATTGAATTTGGTTTAGGGAGGGAATGACATACACAATAAATAAGGCATCTCACCCTACAGGACACTAGAGGGAAGGGGATGAGATGGGGAATGATGAAGGTGAGGGCAGGCTAAGGGGGGGGGGGGGGGGATGGAAGTTGGAAGTACACACTTTTGAAAATGGACAGGATCAAAGTAGAGAATAGAACAATTGATGAGTGGGATAGGATGGAGGGAAATATAGTGAATGTTTCACAATATATCCACTATGGAAAAGTTTTCCATAGCTACATATGTACAAGTGATCCACTGTGCCCTACTAGAAAGTTGGAGGGGTGATGGTGGAAATATAGGAGATAACAGATTGTTGGAGATTGGGATAACTTTTTTGAGGTGGTGGGTAGGGGAAAAATGGGGAGAAAATTTGTAACTCAAAATCTTATGGAAATGAATGATGTAAACTAAAAATAAACATAAAATTTATTTTTTATAAAAGGAGTTCTAAAACCTTGAAAGAGGATATCATGCTTGATACTAGAAATAACAGGTAGACATGAAAGTTTATTGATTTGTGCTAATGTGGTCAGATCTGTGCTTTAGGAAAATCAATTTCTTTTTTTGTTAGGAAGATAGACTGTAGTGAGGAGAGATAAGGTAAGAAGACAATTAGAATATTATTACAATTGTCTAGGCAACAAATGATTAAGGCCTTACCCAGTCTATTAACAGTCTGAGTAGAAAGAAGTGGGTATTCTCAAGAGATATTAAGGAGAAGAAAACAGTGGCTTAGATAATGAAAAGATATGTAGGGATACCCAACATAAACACATTGGCACCTTGCTCTACTTCTATTCTTTACTTGTGTGGATGAGCACTGATGGAGTGCAGTGTGCTGCTAGTCCATAAAGATCAAGCTTCTGTTTTCCTATACCTCTACTCACTCTACACAGTATGTGTATATGTTAGGAAGCAAAGCCTGGGATATAATTTGGGGTTTTGCAATAGGATGTGAGGGCAGTGGCAAGGTACATATGCTGATAGAAATTATAGCAACAACAGAACCACATGAAGGATCCTAAGCCCACAGGTTCCAATGTCCAGCCCTGATAGGCTGTGGGGGCTTTTGGAGTAATGAACTTGAATAAGATTTTTGGGAATTAAATATTAACATTTTCTGTTATTGATACATTAAATTGTTACCTCTTTAAAGTTCTTGATGTCTTAGCTTATAAATACAGCTGCAAATACTTTATGTCTTCTGTATACTTCTTATTTTGTAGAATTTTGAGAGATGATAGACAGAAAAAAGCAATCACAACATAGTTATAATAAAATGACCCAGACTCTGAAAAACAGTATCAAATGTTTCAGAGTGGTCAAGAAGAATGAGAATGAGAAAAGATCATTAAATTTCACCTTTAAAAGATTACTGGAAAATTTTCTTTTGTATAGTCTTTGTGGTTAGTTCCTAGGAGGATAATAATAATCCCATAGCAGATTGAGGAATAGACAGGTAGGGAAAAAATAAAAGAAAAGAAAAGGTTTCATAGGTACCAAAGCTGAAGAGTCCAGTAAGAGGGTATTGTCAATAAAGTTTAAAACTTCAGGGACCTCAGAAGAGATGTGGATTGGGACAAAATCATTCAGTTTAGTGATTAAGAGATTGATGTTAAACTTGTGGAAAGAAGTTTCATTTGATGGTTGAGGTCAGATACCAGGACACAAGAGGAAGAGAAGTAAAACACAAGTGAGGAAATTGACACTATGATTATAGCCAGCTTTTTCCTGAGAGTTCCACTGTGAAATAAAAAAGAGAAAAATGACATAATGAGGGAATCTGGGGGGCAACTAAAGGATATTTTAAAGATGAAGTAGATCCCGGCATGCTTATAGAGGGTAAGAGTCCATTGATAAGGAGGGGCTGAAGATGAGAAATTAAGAAAGGGGAAGCTCTTACACAACATAGGAAGACTAGAATTCAGAAAACAAGTAGACCATCTAGCTATGGCAAGAACAAAGCATATGATCCTTCTTAGAAACAGGAGAAAAGGAAGAAAGAAAAGGAAATGATGTAAAAGGGTTTTGAGTTATAGAGTAGGGAGCTCACTATTGCCTCTTTTTATCAGTAAAGAGAAGTGATTTAAAATTTTATGGTAATTTGTTTTTGGAATTAATTCATTTGAGGACATATACAGTCCAATAATGAGATTGGTAAGGATGAGCATTTTTCATCTTCTGGGAATTGTTGATTCATGTTACTACTACTCAAGTCTGCTAATCCTCATTCTTGACATAGATGAGAAAGTTATCAAATGTTTAAAAATTGGTCTTCACTCTACCGTAACCAACATTTATCCTTACTGAATACATAAACTTTTGTCCATTTTTTATCTCTCCCTATTCCCCTAATATTCTGTAAATCACAAAGGTAGTAGATTCCAGATACCAAATAGATTTCAAACAGATATGCTAAATTTGAGTTTTGCCATATTGGGTGAGTCCAAGTAAAAGTCAGCATCTAAATAATTTGAGTGACCATTGTCCCTCTTCTGAAATAAACTAAATAAACAGAAAAGAGAGAGAAGCCAGAGGCATGACATATTTCATTTCATTCAAGTAGTGTGGAGGCTTTCCATTATGTTCATCTTTATCTGATTTGATATGATTTTTTTTTTGTTTCACAATAAAGATGCATCAGGGATTTCATTTTATAACTATAACTATATATAGTTATAACGTACTCATTTATTGACGTGTGATCAAGGCATTGAAAAGGATTGCAGATTTTAAATAAATGAAGGATTCCCTTCTTTACTTATTTAACATTCATTTTCTTATTTTTTTTTATTGGGAGATAAGTAATTCAGTATAGGTTGTACATGTCTAGCTATGCAAAACATTATCATAGTAGATATATTGTATAAAGCTGCTTATAATTCCCTCCCATTCATCCCACCCCCCACCTGGTCCACTGCCTACATGATCCTGTCCCTCTTCTATAGTGGGTACTTCCAACCTCCCCTCCCCCCAAGGATGCCCTCCTATCCATCATCCCTCCTCTCATCCCCCTTCCCCCTATTCTGCTGCAGGTTGAGATATCCCATTTAGTATGTATGTCATTCTCTCCCTGAACCAAATTCAATGAGAATGTGGTTTTGCCTTTTTGCCTTCCTATTCTCCCCTCCCTTGCAACCACTTCCCCTTGCTTCTTCTACATGAGATAGTTTACCCTACCCTGTCTCTCCCCATCTCCTCTTGCCACTTTCCTCTCTCACCTCATAATTTCATCCCTTGAGTATTCTCCCTTCCCAACAAATTCAACCTATGCCCTCTATCCATATACACACACATTCACATATGTATTCATATGACCACACACCCTTCTTCCATTATTTTCATAGTGAGAAAGATATCATCACTCACAGTTATTGTTTTTACATATAGGAATGTAAATAGTTCAACTTTGATAAGTTCCTTTTGATTTCTTTTCCCTGATTACCTTCTCAGGCATCTCTTGTTTCTTGTGTCTGGATGTAAAGTTTTCTATTCAATTCTGGTTTTTTCCTCAAGAATGCTTGAAAGTCCTCTATTCCACTGAATGACCATATTTTCCCCTGAAACAAAATATTCAGTTTTGCTGGGTAGGTGACCCTTGGGTTCATTCTCAGTTCTTTTGCCCTCTGGAATATCATATTCCATGCCCTTTGATCCCTCAGTGTAGAAGCTGCCAGGTCCTGGGTTATTCTGATTGTGTTTCCACAATATTGAAATTGTTTCTTCCTGGCTGCTTGTAGTGTTTTCTCCTTGAACTGGGGATTCTGGAACCTGGCTATAATATTCCTGGGAGTTTTCTTTTGGGGATCTTTTTCAGGAGGTGATCAGTGTATTCTTTCAACCTCTATTTTGCCCTCTGGGTCTAAAACAGGGCAATTTTCCTTGAGAATTTCTTGAAGGGTGATTTCTAGGTTCTTTCTTTGATCATGGCTTTCAGGTAGTCCAATAATTTTTAAATTGTCTCTCCTGGATCTATTTTCCAGGTCAGTGGTTTTTTCCCATGAGATATTTCACATTGCCTTCTAATCTTTCATTTGTTTGGATCTGCTTAACAGCATCTTGATTTCTCATAAAGTCATTAGCTTCCATTTGCTCCAGTTTAACTCTGAAGGAATGAATCTCCTCAGTGAACTTTTGAGATTCTTTTTCCATCTGGCAAATTAGACTTTTTAAGGCATTCTTCTCCTCATTGCCCTTTTGGGCCTCCTTTGCCATTTGAGTCAGTCTATTTTTTTAAGATGTTGTTTTCCTCAGTCAGGCTGTTGACCCTCATTTCATACTTTTCCTGCATCCTTCTCATTTCTCTTTCCAATTTTTCCTCCACTTCTCTTATTTGATTTTTAAAGTCCTTCTTAAGGTCCTCTATGGCCTATAACCCACTCGTGTTTTCCCCTGGGGATTTTGGAGCAGGACTTCTGACCTCACAGTCCTTTTCCTGCTCTATGCCCCCAAAATAGGAGTCTAGGGTTACATTTTTCTGTTTCCTTTGCCTTGGCATGTTGCCACTTGATTACCTTACTTTTGGGCTTGTTGCCACACTATGGCTTTAAGGCCAGATAGAGGAATTTTCATCCCGAACGTACGGGGGGCAACTTCTGTTTCTGGCAACTATAAACCCACCCACAACTTCCACCCTAGATCACAATCCAGATCCAGGGAGGTTAAAGCAAGAGCGATTACCCCCAAGACTGATCCTTGGATCTCCCTACAATTAATTGCAGGCCGGGAGCCGGAGCTGCCTCTGAAAACTACAAAATGGCTTGTCTCCTCAGTGGCTTCTAGCCCCCAGGGGAGGGAGCAGACGCATTCCCCCAAATACAGGTCCCAAAGTCCACAGGACATTAACCTCTTACTTTGTCCTAGGCATGTGTATGTTGATAATTCTGGAGTCGCCATGGCTGCTGGTGTTCTGGGGTTCCTCCACCCGTCTGCTGGCCCTGCCGCCCTGGGGTTAAAACCTCGGCTCACTCGGACCTGGGCTCCGCTCGGCTCCGTTTCCTGCGCTCTGCGCATTGCACATTGCTGGCTCCCAGACCACTGTGCTGGTCCTTCCTCCAGGGCTGCTGGGCTGTCCTCAGTGGGAGGTTAGCTTCTCTGTGTCGTTCTGTGGGTGCTGGGGCTCCAGTAGTTGTTCAGAGTCCCCTTTTACATAGTTTGGGGGGAATCTGGGGGCAGAGTGTCTTGGATGAGCTGTTGGATGAGCTTGGCTCTGCCCAACATTCATTTTTAATATATCCAAGAACCATAAAAATATGAAATGTAATTGCAAATACAATCTATTTCCCTGAAAGAAAAAAAAATAAATCCATTTCCTAAGATTGTAGGTATAGTGCTGGGGGCGAATTTAGAGGTCACATAATGCAATTTCATCATCCTTTAGGTTAAAAAACTGAGACCCAAGGAGATTAAGTACTTTCACAAGGTTATATATGCAGAAAGCAGCAGAGTCAGAATTTTAATATAGGTCTTCTGATTGCTAATACAGCATTCCTTCAACTGAAAAATTTTATTAAAAGTCATATTTGTGGGAGATAAATATGTATATGAGCAAAAGGATACTGCTTTAGCAGTTATTTACTGAATGCTGTAGCTAATTTTCCTCATTAGGATAAACTACATTTCCCACATCCCACATTTTTTGTTCTGTGCAAGTTGTATTTTAGGGGCAATTCATATGGATAAAATAAATAAATAAATGAATAAATAAATAAATAAATAAATAAATCTTAATTAATTAATGAAAATAAATCTTAACAATAATGATGCCACATAATTGTAGTTTGTGTGTTGTCACTATTACATATATAATGTGTGTATGTATGCACATCTTATTAATACCTTGTTTTCCCTTTACGTAAGCTGGCTGAGCTATTTAAAGACCTCAAGCATGCATATATTGTAAGTTTGTAGGGCCCTTGTGAGACAAACCCTTGTCAGAATAAAATCATTCATTTGAGCTGACCTGATGAAAAGAAAAAAGCAAATAAGCACCCTAGTCCATCTGCTTCTCCCCTAAGAGTCAGTATTATATGAGTTTTATAAAGCCCAATCCCAGAGAGAGCTAGAAAAGTGCTTTCTAGGACTGCTAGTGAAAGATTATAGTCCCTGATTTAGCTTATCCTCCTTAAAAGTATTTTATTTGCATTTTTCTGCTAAAACTCTAACTTAATTCAGTTCATGGGCATATATACATGCCCATATATGCACACATGCATGTGCACACACACACACACACACACACACACACACACAAATTCACATACTGGATTTTAAGGCTCTATTTTGCTCTTAGCTTGAAACTAGTTTGATTTAGTTTTTTTTCTGCAAAAATTAAATTCATGGCAAAGTGTAGCCTGGTGGGTATGATAGAAATTTGAGGACCAACATTAACAGAATTAGATACTTTGTTCTAACAAAGGAATACAAATCTCCAGTTTCCTGCAGTCCTGGGTGAGACTTAAATGTGCAATTAATTATAAACTAGCTGAATAAATGATTTCTTACATTGAATACTTTTAGTACTCCAAATATCTATGTTCCTTTGCCACAAAAAGCAGTTTGCAACTACTCTGTGATCAAAGTACATTGTCTTCAGAACTCTGTTTGTTTGGGTTTACACTGGACCTGTGATTTAATTTCATGATTAAAAAACTTCTAGAAAATTTCCCTCTACCATTGCATGTAAGCAACCACTGTAACTTACAGTCTTTAAACCTTCCTGGGATATTGAGAAGATAAGTGATATGTGTATGTATTTCTGTATGTATACATATACCTACAATGATATGAATATAGATATATATAGATACAGATATAGATATAAATAGGCATAAATATATAAACATATGCATATCTGTCTAGCTGTATGTATACACACCCAAATATATACACATATCACTTTTCAACATCCCAGGAACATTTATATGTCTATATCCCAACCTGGGCAATTAGTTGGCACAGGAGATAGTGCTCTAGGTTTGCAGTCAGAAAGACATCTTCCTGACATTCCTCATCTGAAGAATGAGCTAGAGAAGGAATGGGCAAATCATTCTAGCATCTTTGCCAAGAAAGCCCAAACTGGGGTCACAAACAGTATGACACGACTTAAAAAATGACTGAACAACAATATCACTTAACTTCTCAACATCCCAGAAATAGTACTCTCTCTCTCTCTCTCTCTCTCTCTCTCTCTCTCTCTCTCTCTCTCTCTCTCTCACACACACACACACACACACACACACACACACAGACACTCACTGTCTCTCTCTGTCTCTTTCTGCTAGGTGGTACAATGGATAGCTCCAGGGACCAGTAGTCAAGACAAGTTCAAATTCAGTTTTCTCAACTATAAAATGCTGATAATAATAGTACCTACCTCCCAGGGTTATTATTAGCATAAATGAGACATAATTGTGAGGTGTCTGATGTATAATAAATATTTTATATCACATTTACATATATATGTATGTATGTATGTATGTATACACACATGTGTGTGAGCATGTATATGTGTACATAAAATATTGAGCACAATTGTGCCATGCCATTCACTAATAGCTAGGAGAGCAGCTTGGAAGTACAATAGATAGAGCACTGGACCTAGAACTGGGAAAACTCATCTTCCTAAGTTCAAGTCTGACCTCAGACACTAGCTGTGTGACCCTGGGCAAATCATTTAGCCCTACTTGCCTCAGGTCTTCATCTATAAAATGAATTAGAGAAGAAAATGGCAAATCTCTCCAGTATCTTTTCCAGGAAATCTCCAAAATGGGCTCACAAAGAAGCAGACATGACTGAAAGGACTGAACAATAATTCACTTAACAAATACACCATGAATGTATGTAATGTATGTTTGTATGTATGTATGAATATATCTCTGTCTCAGGATCTGTATCAATCTCTTTCTCTCTGTCTCTTTTGCTCTTGCTCTCATTCTCTCTTTCTTCATTCACACATCCCATTTTCACAGTCTTTCTAGCTTGTCAGGACTTGCCAGAGCTGCTGATAAGTTACTGTATTTCAGAGTCCAGTGTCACAATCTCATAATAATTGGGCAACACAAAAGGAGTTCTAGTGAAGGTAGCAAATAATGCTGAAGTATGTATTATAGACACTGTCTGCTTCCTCAGAAACCAAGCATGACATACTGTAAAAAATCACTTAGTAAATGAGCAGATACCTAAATTTCCTAAATTAATTGAATGGAACCCACACAATTATGGTCACATTGAATATTTTCTAGTTTTTCTCTAGGACCACTTGCGATAACACCTAAAAGAATTGAGCATGTTGATTATTCTTTTTTAGTATCTTCCAGTCAAACATTTTTCTCCCTCTTGCTTTTAGAAAAAAGAAAAAAAAACCTGATTATATTATTTCAGAATAGTTGGAAGATCATTGTATCTTCATTCCAGGGATCTCAGTTCTATTCCCAGTTCTGCTATTAACTAGCTGAGATATTGTATAAGTCACTATCTCTTTGAACCTCAAACTTCTTACCTGTGAAATATGGGGCATTAAATTATGCAATAGTTACAATCCATCCCAACACAAAAATTCCATGAGTATGATTCTTCGCTATGTTTCTCTTAGCTGAGGGGGACATCATTCTTTTATACTGTAGAATTAATGTTTTATGTGAAATTTCTCAGTAAGAAGTCAAGTTATGAAACATTTCCATGCAATCAATCTAGATTGAAAACCTGCATTTTAAAAATTAAATAGAAAATGAATTATATCTCCAAAGACAGGAGATCTGGGTTATCAACACATAGTGAGCTGTTAATAAAGTTCACAGAAGTTTTCCCTAAAATATAATATTCTAGGTTTGCTTTTGTAAAATAATGGCTAAAAGAAAATTAACTTAGTTCACATATCAATTGCAGTCACAGGGAAATGAAAAAAACCTTCTATATACTGCAGCATAGGGAATTTCAATGATCTAGAGAAATCAACTCCCTTTGACAAGCTCAACTCCAGCATACTCCATCATCATGTCTGTCTAGTTAACTAGGCAGCTTGGTAGCTAAACCTAAATTTGGCTTAGTCCAACAAGTTCAAGTTTTCTTTTTCCTTGCCCTTTAAAACCAGCAAAAGAAATTTCTGAACCATAAAATCCAATTAAAATGGCTTATAATTGAAGTCTAAGAACACAATACAAGGAGAAAATACAAATCACCTTTCATAGTCACTGATACAGGAAATAAAGAAAGTGGCCTGCAAGCAGTTGGAGAAGTGACAACCTTTTCCACTCACAGGTTAATCCTATTATAGTTCAAACCACCTGGTGTGTAAAAACATCAGGAGGGAGTTTAACTAATGGGTATGGAGGGGGAAAGGCTGTGGCCACAATAGTTACCATAGTCCCAAGATTCATAGGAGTGCCCAAAATACCAATGTTTACATGTCCCTGGACTCAGCCACTAAATCTACTCTAATATGAAAAATGGTCACAAACAACCTATGCAATCAGTGATGTTGTTTTTTAAATATGTAAATAATGTCAACTATGAGTTGGTAGTGTGGAATTGTAAAACAAGGTCTATATTTGAGCTTGAGTTATGGATTACCATTTGCTAGTTATGTGATTTTTTTTCTGGCAGGCAATTGGGGTTAAGTGACTTGCCCAAGGTCACACAGTTAGTTTTGTATTAAGTGTTTGAGGCTGGATTTGAACTCAGGTCCTCCTGACTCCAGGGCCGGTGCTCTACACACTGTGCCACCTAGCCGCCCCAGTTATGTGACTTTGAGAAATGCCTTTAGCTTCTCTGGGCTTCCATTTCATCTGATTATTTTTAGACATTATTATTCCTCTAATTTTTTCTTAGACATCATAATAGTACACATACATTATAACTAGTAAAATATGAGCAAGAGTATCTAACCTGCCCATCTCACAGAGATTCCTTTGTCTCATTCTTATTAATATAATTGTTTTTTTTTTTTACTTCACCTCTATTTTTCATTATACCTTTTTTCCTTTCCATAGCCAGCGACCTATGCATTCTAACAAAGATTTTTTTTCAAAAGAGCAGTGTATCCGAATTAATCATCATATCATTCATATCTAACAGTATACACAGTATTCCACACCATAGTTCCCTATTTCTTTAATGAAGAGAAGTTGCACTTTTTTTCAATACCTTTCCAGGAACCAGCTTAGTCATTTTAATTACATAACATTCAGTTTTCTTTTTTGTTATCATTGTTCTAACCATCTCAGTGGTGACAATTTCTATCCTTTCTTTGTATATATTTTCCCTTTTTCTGCTTACTGCATTTTCACCAATTCATATAAATCTTTCAATGCTACACTGAATTTTCCATGTTTATACTGTTTTATAGCTGTATATACATATTCACACTCTTAAATATATTTACCCGTTGCCCCAATAGAAATCTATTTTATTTCCAATCCTTTGCTTTCCAGACTAGGCTATGAATATTGTGGCATATGTGGGACCTTTCTTTCTCAATTTGACCTTCTTGGTTTTTAGGCTTAGCAGTAAAATATATGAATCAAAAGCTATAGACATTATTAAAATTAGCATAATTTCAAATTTCTTTCCAAAAATGGTTGAACTCATTCATAGAATCACAGACAATGAATTATCACAACCTCTCCAACTTTCACTCTCTCTTTGTTTTTCATCTTCATCAATTTGTTAGTTATGAGATAGCATCACAAATTGTTTTACATTTTTATCATTCATAATGATTTCATTCTTTGTTAAGGGTTTTGAAATCTCCATGCTTAAATAGATAGTATGTTTTTAAATAAATGTGTGTTGAAAGATACATACCATTCTTTATATTTGTTTTAATTCTTTATGCAGTTTTCAAATCAGATCTTTATCAGAGACATTTGACACAAAGATTTTTGCCCAGTTAAGCATTTCTTACATCCTAGTTAAATTAATTTGAGTGCATAAAATCTTATGCATTTAGTAGAATTGAGGTTATGTGATTATCTATAAGCTTTATTTAAATTTTCTGTTAGATCTGTAGCTAAGAAAGGTATCTGGTCTTGCTATTTTCCAGTCAGATTACATAGACATTTTGACCTTTTTGTGGTATAAATGTTTCTAGGCAAATTAATTATAGAAACATGGTTTCAAAGGATGTATTTAACCTACTTAAGACAACTGTCTGCTTTTGTATTTTAAGAGCATATATTTGATTCTAAATAATTCATATAATAAAAAGGAACTGATTTATCACTTCTTCAAAGCAAGCCTCTTTTTTAAAACTATTTACTGTACAGTATACACCCGGCACAAGTCAAATGACATTTCTTTTAAATTAGTCCACAACCCATACTTTTTGTCTGTCCAGACAAGCATTTTTACTTAATTCACCCAAGTTAGTGAATTTTACTCCAATTGCAGCCTGATTTGTTTCTTTGCATCCCTTCTGCTAAACCGTGTCTGATACAGGAGCATCTAATATAAAGTAAATGAAATGAAATAATGAATGAATGGATGCTGTTTAACTGAAAAGATGAAGTAATATTTGTCTTAAATCCTGAATATTTGCTAAAGCACAAGCTTAGATAAAAGTGCTTAGGGAAAGCACAAATTTTCACTGTCTCAGTTAAATGGTACTTTTAGCTTTTGTAGTAAGTTTTTCTTAAAGCAATTTCTGTTGTAATCATCATCCTTAGCTTTGCAGATGAAATGAAGCATGTATCACAAACAAAAGAATTTGCATGCTTTACTAATGAAAAAGGGTTTCTAATAATGTGTCATGTAATAGGGGATTGGTGTTTCAAATCAAGGTGGCAATCTGTGAAAACGTTAAGATCTTGCTAATTTGAAAATCTTTTCTCTGCCTCTATAAAAGCCATCACCTACACCTTGTAGTGAATAATCTAAACTAAACTACTTGACATTTCCACTCAGGCCTAAGAACAAACTGGAACTGCTGAGTTGTCAGTAAAGCTTTGATGTAAATCACTAGTCACAGGAGACCACAAAAGGAAAACGTGATATAACAGTTCATCAAAGAAAAGCCCTCTCTCTCTCTCTCTCTCTTCTATATATATATATATATATATATATATATATATATATATGTAGCTATATATATATATATATATACACACATACATACACATAGTACATTTTGTATACATATATTTATGGGACATGCTGCTTTGAATTAATCATTCAACCTTATTTTTGTATAACACAATTTTTCTTCAAAGTAACTTTTAAATTATTAACACTGAAAGATGATTACTATGTTTTGTCTTTTATGGTAAGATCATAGAATCAGAAGTGGAAGGTACCATAGTGGTCATCCAGTGTAAGCCCCTCATTTTAAAGATGAGGAAATTGAATCAAAGAGAAATTAAGTGTCATCCTAGGTAACATAGGTAGTAAGTAGAAGAACTGTGATTGAACCTAATTGCTTTGATTTCATATTAAATGGTTTTCCTAATAAAATATGACTACAAAAATAGCACTAAATATCCTGGGTAAAAGAAAGGCCAACTATGGAAGTAATTTTCATGAATTACTTTGTTAAACAAATGGATTATATACCTAATAAAATATGCCGTAATATAGTTACAGACATGAAAACAAACTAATGGTTTGAAGGAGAGAAATATAGCAAATATTTACAGAGGGTTTTTTTTCGTCATTTCTGCAAAATACTTTGCAAATATTGTCTCTTTTTGAGCTGGGATTAAAACCAAGAATAACCTACCCAGCAAAACTGAGTATCTTGTTTCAGGGGAAAATATGGTCATTCAGTGGAATAGAGGGCTTTCACGCATTCTTGAGGAAAAAAAACAGAGTTGAATAGAAAATTTGACATTCAGACACAAGAAGCAAGGGATGCTTGAGGAGGTAATCAGGGAAAAGAAATCAAAAGGAACTTATCAAAGTTGAACTATTTACATTCCTACATGGAAACACAATAACTCTGACTGATGAAACCTTCTTCATTATGAAAATAATTGAAGAAGGGTATATGGACATATGAATACATATGTGAATGTGTGTATATATGTTTACAGGTATACATGGATAGAGTGCACAGGTTGAATTTGGTGGGAAGGGAAGATACTTAAGGCGTGAAGGTAAGAGGTGAGAGAGGAAAGTGGCAAGAGGAGATGGGGAGAGACAGGGTAGGGTAAACTATCTGATGTAGAAGAGGCAAGGGGAAGTGGTTGCAGGGGAGGGGAAGAACAGGAAGGCAAAAAGGCAAAACCATATTCTCACTGAATTTAGCTCAGGGAGAGAATGACATACATACTAAATGGGATATCTCACCTTGCAGGAGAGTAGGGGGAAGGGGAACAAGAGGGGGATGATGGAAAAAAATAAGAAAGAAGTAAGAAAAAAATATATATATATCATCTCTTTTTGCCCCCCTCAGAAGAGCCATGGGAATTTGATGCTATCCATTTTTCTCCATTTTACAAATTAAGAAATTGAGAGAGGTTACAAGACTTGTCCAGGATCATGCAATTAGTCAATGTCTGAGCCTGAATTTGTTCTGAGGCCTTTCTCACCACATGCCTAGTTGTCTATATGATGCTCAGTTTAGTTGCTTAAACATGTATGATTTCATCTTTATATATGCTCAAATCTCTATATTGTATTGGGTTTTTTTTGTCTTTGCATCCTTAGCATGTAACACAGAACTTATAACACAGTATACACTTCAATAAATGTTTATGTAATGGAATATTATTGAATAAAATCTTTCTTTTAAATGAAATATTGTCTTGTCAAGTTGGTTGGAGAGATGGGGGTTATAGGGGGAGGGTTCTGGAAAAAGCATTTTTATGCTATAATGTACAGCTATATTTCCCACATCATAGGCATGGCACCCACTCAATCTGGAAAATCCAGGTAAATTTTTTGGTCTTCTCTTCATAACAGAGAAGTCTGATTTTTTTTTCTTTTAATGGGGCGTTTATAGTATTATACACATATTTTGTGTATTTCTGTGTTTCTAAAGTTTTTCTATATCATTTGGCTTTCATGTGTCATCTGTGACTTCCCCAAAATTCCAAAAAGAATTCCATTTAATTTCTTATGCTGATCCATGTGAAACCACAAATGGGAAAGTTGCTATGTGGAAGGGATAACTATATATCCAAAGGAGGTGGTATAAGTTAAATATTGTAAATGTGAGAGTTGGAAGGTAAATTAGAATTCATGATCATTGTAACTCGCATGTTAAGAATTTACCAAGCATTTTCCTTATAACTTTGTCATATAGGTAATAAATAATAAGAGTATTGTATCCATTGTACAGATTTCAAATTTGAGTCCTACAGAGGATGTGATATCCCCAAGTCATACAATTAATTCAGTTTAAGACCCAATCCCAAACCTTCTGATCACAAGATCAGTGTTGTTTCTAGGATGTCAACCTTCTAGTTTAATTTATCATAGATGGGAAATTCTCCTCGCCAATATCCTTTGACCTGACCCTTATTGTTCTTGGGCAAAGAAGCGCTAGCAGAGAAAAAGGACAACTTTTCCCATCTAGTGCTAGTTACGAAAGTGCGAAAAGATAGGCTCTGACTCATTTTATGGCTTGCTATGGAGAAAATTATACCCACAACCAAACTATATTTTGACTGAAATGACAGAGCAATATGCCTAAAAGAATTTCTCAAGTTTCTCAAAAAGATTCCTTTTTGCTTTCCAACTGAATTCTTAATTTACAAGTAGCTCACTATTTTTACTTTATTTTTTATTACCTGAAAAGTGTGGGGGAAATTTTTTGTATCAATCAAAGGCATATTCTTTTTTTTGAAAAGTCATCAATCAATTGAGAAAGAGTGAAGATGAGTGAATAAAAGGCTCTTACTGCATGAGAGGTGGATTAGCAGTGTTTGAAGAGATTTGTTCATACCCTGTGAGTAAGTTATTAAAATATCTAACCATTTTAGAACTCAGGAGCAAAGCAGGAAAAAATAATTCCAGACAATTTGAGTGGAGAATAACTCGGGGACAGAAGATATAAGAAAAGTCCCTGTCTCTTACCCATCTTTTAATGAGAAGAAGATATTACAAACTTTGGAAAGTGTAAAAGATTTGGACTCCTCATTACCAAAATAAACATGCTTCTAGAATAGAAACTGATGATGATAGAGTCTATATTGTGAGCCAAGAATAAAATAGACACACTGAGGAAAGAGCTTCAGGACTAATAGGAGACCTGCAGAAAGCATGTATCAAGGAATTTTATGGAGATTCCACAAGAAAGAGATAAATATTTCCAACAGCGAGGAGGCAAATTAACCTTTTGTCATATGTATTCCTTTGTATGCACTCATCAAGGAACAGGGAATATACCAGCTGTCCTAATTATGCTACCTATAATGTGTGTATGTACCCATCACCACATATATACATATATGTATATATTCACCTATACATACACACACAAACACACACAAAACAAAATCCAATAAACTTTGGCTTGCTAATTGATATTAACTCATAATCATGAGGAGGCGCACATGGGAGGATACACATAAATCGTAGAAAAACCCCACAACTAGAAAATTATCACGAGCTCTTAAATTTTTCCTAGAACCTTGAATGGAGTAGTAGCTAACATCTACGGACATAACCTCAAAGTGTTATTAGGAGTGGGATAATAGCTCCAGCTCAGGAAGAATAAGTTTCTCATCAATAATTCTATGATTTTTTTTTCCTATGAAGGAGGAAGGTTATTTAATTTTAATATAGGAAGTATATGACCTCATGAAAGATATGTCATTCATGTAGGCTATATAAATATATTAACACAACTTGTGAGTACTATATCTTTGAAAGCTGGTCTACCTCTGCAGAAGACATTCCTGTACTTCCAGTAAGTTATTTTTTGGGGGGGTAGGGGAGGGGAAGGAGCAGGGCTGGAGGGGGAGGTCAGGGAAAGAAAACAAGCTCAAGAAGCACAAGATTCTAGTTATTTGTTTCTTCAATCCCTGAGATGGAAATTGAACTACAATTATATTATACCCTCCCCCCACATCAGTAACCTACAGAATGAACACTACTACCCTGATCTCTCTTAGGAGGGTAGGTAGCTTGAATCCTTTTCTCCAAATATCAGTTAACAAAAAGAAGGAAAACATAGATAGAACAACTTAGACCATCTCATTGAAACTATTAAGCAGTATTTGAAAATATTAATTTTAATTAAGAAGTTATTTTGAATACTTCCATAACTAATGAACTTAATGTTTTCTTTAATGGATTTTTTCTTTCTTTTCAGCAAAATGCAAAAAGCAAATAGCAAATAGATTACATTTATCTCAGCAAACAATAATGAAAGAAGTTATAAACATTAAAATACACCAAAAAGTACACAATCATGAATGAACATTAGCTTTCACGTGCACACACACACACACACACACACACACACACACACACACTCACTCACTCACTCACTCACTATCCATATATTACCCAATGGAAAGCAGATAATCGGGGACATTTTGAAGAGCTGGCTAGCCCTACAGCAGGTAGGTAGAACCCTTTAGCAGGTTCTAAAATCTTTCTTTGTCTCCTTTTTGGACTGCCCACTTTTCCAAAAAGTTTCTGAAGTCACACATCATTCTCCCAAGATGTCCTGGGAGAACTGTACCCCTCCTGCATGTCCAGGGTTCTGTCAGCATTCTCTTCACTGATTAGGAGTCACATTTTCCTCCACAAAGACAGCAGCACATAAAATGCCCCTCACTTGGTTGGAAGCCCAATTATATTCATAAGCAATTCAGTTGTACTCAGAATAGCATGAGAAGTGTTCATAGGCAGATGAAAATAACATCAAGAGAGCACTTACCAGTACTTTAGGGAAGCTGTGTATTAATCCAGTTAACAACAGATTGTATTTGTTAACATAATATATCCTACGGCATTTTACTAAAACCACTTTCAAACATATTTATTTTCTTTATATTTTCAATATGTATATTTTAAGGCATTTCCACTAATAGTTAAGGTAATAAAATTATAAAATATATAATATTAAAAATCAGCTTATGATACCATGCCTGTTTTTTTTTAATTTAAGTAGTTTAAAAGCATCTCTTTTCCCCCTTTATTTATATTTATATATTGTTCTTAATTTTGCTTAAAAGACTCTTGTAGCTCCTAACTAATTTTATTCTCACAAGAATCCTGGTAGGTAGATATTATCAACCTGGTTATTATAGATAATGAAACTGAAGCTGAAAGTCACAGAATTTTAGTTGATGATTGCTGGAAAATTTGACTCTTTTTCAATGTTCATTCTTCTATGTTGTCTTCTTATACTTGAAGATCATGTTCTTTCTCTTTTTGAACATCATATAAGTTTTATTGATCAGCATAGTCCCTTTTTTGTATAAAGCTTCTGTTTATTTTCCATATTTTGGCTAAGGTTTTGGCAGTTCTTAAAAAAAAGGGATGATATGTCAATATAGGTCTATGGTTTAAGGCTGAGGAAGGTGGGCATAAAGTCTCTGCCAATGTGGTGTTCTTTATTCAGTCTTAGAATATTCTTGGCAAATGTACAGAACACTTAAATCTATAAGTATATGAAGATTTTATTATGGTAACAAGTTTCTTTCTGAGAACACTAGACTGTTCTGTCTTTAAGTCACTTAGTAAGGTATTTTACATGTGATCATGAGCAACTTAGTGTAACTCTCTGGATATGAGTTTCCTCACTGGTAAAAGTAGGAAGTTAGAGGAAGAGTCTCTAAGGTTTCTTTCTTTGTTTTTAATTTATTTTTTTTTAATTTTTTATTTACATCATTCATTTCCATAAGACTTTGAGTTACAAATTTTCTCCCCATTTTTCTCCTACCCACCACCCCAAAACAGTGATCCCACTGAATATCCCCTCCCCCAATCTGCTTTCTCTCATATCTTCCCCAATCCGCCCTCCAACTTTCAAGTAGGACACAGTGGATCTCTATGCACCAGTGACTGTATATCTTATTTCCCAGTTACATGTAAAATAATAATAATAATAATAATAATAATAAATTTTAAACATTTGATTTTAAACCTTTGATTTCCAGATTCTTTCCCTTCTTCCCTCATCACCCAACCTTACTGGGAAGATAAGCAATTCAATATAGATTGTACATGTGTAGCTATGCAAAACATTTCCATCGTGGATATATTGTTAAAGGTTTACTATATTTTCCTCCATCCTAACCTACCCCCACTAGTTTTATTCTCTACTTTGATCCTCTCCCTTTACAAAAGTGGGTGCTTCCAACTTCCCTCCCCCTGAGTCTGCCCTACCTTCCATCATACCCCCTCTAATCCCCTTCCCTCCCACTCTCCTATAGGGTAAGATACCCTACTTAGTGTGTATGTCATTCCCTCCCTAAGCCCAAATCAATGAGAATAAGGTTGACTCATTTACTTTTAAGTTCCTGTTATTCCCCTCCATTGTAACAGTTTTTCCTTGTCTCTTCTTTATGAGATAAATTACCCCTTTCTATCTCTCCCCATCTCCTCTCATTATATTCCTCTCTCATCTCTTAATTTCACCTTTTAAGAATCATCCCTTCCTATTCAATTGGTCCTGTGCCCTCTGTCTATGTACACCTGTACATATATATATATATGTATGTATGTATGTATATATATATATATATATATATATATATATATATATATACATATATATATATACACACACACACACACACACACACACACACACACACACACAATCACATATATATTCATATGCCCACATACCCTCCTATATAGACATATATTTGTGTGTGTTTCCACAGTATTCAAATTGTTTCTTTCTGGCAGGTTGAAATATTTTCTCCTTGATCTAGGAACTCCAGAACCTAGCTATAATATTCCTAGGAGTTTTCTTTTAGGGATGTTTTTCAGGAGGTTATTGGTGGAGTCTTTCAACCTTTATTTAGCCCCCTGGCAATTTCCCTTGAGAATTTCTTGAAGGATGATTTCCAAGTTTGTCTTTTTTTTTTTGATCATGGCTTTCTGGTATTGCAATTAAGTTTTAAATTTTTAAATTTAAATTGGATCTATTTTGCAGGTCACTGATTTTCCCAATGAGATATTCACATTGTCTTCTATTTTTTCATTTGTTTGGATCTGTTTAATAATATCTTAATTTCTCATAAAGTCACTAACTTCCATTTGCTCCAATCTAATTCTGAAGGAATGATTCTTTTCAGTGAGCTTCTGAGATTCTTTTTTCGATCTGGCAAATTTGGCTTTTTAAGGCATTCTTCTCCTCATTGCCTTTTTGAGCCTCATTTGCCATTAGAGTTAGTGTATTTTATTTTATTTTTTTTTAAGCAATTGGGGTTAAGTAACTTGCTCAAGGTTACACGGCTAGTCATTATTTATGTGTGGGTGCTCATTTTCTGAGGCCGGATTCGATCTCAGGTCATCCCAACTCCGAGGCCAGCGCTCTTACTCACTGCGCCACCTAGCCGCCCCTGTTAGTGTATTTTTAAGGTGTGATTTTCTTCAGTAAGGTTGTTGAGTCTCATTACATAATTTTCTTGCATCATTCTCACTTCTCTTCCTAATTTTTCCTCCACCACTCTAATTTGGTTTTCAAAATATTAAGCTCCTTTGAGGCCTGTAAGCAGCTTATTCTTTTGATGGAAACTTTTGGTGCATGGATCCTGACTTCACTCTCTTCCTCCCATTCCATGCCCCAAAGCTTTTTCTCCCCAAAAAAGGAATTGAAAATTGGAAAACTGTGCTTGCCTTTCTTCCCTTGCTTGCTCATGTTGCCATTTGAGTACTTGACTTTTGAGCTTTTTGCCCACAGTAGATCTCTGCTTCCAGAGTGGGGAGCTTTGTCTCAGTTGCTGGGGTTTTCTTAGCTGCTGGAACTATTAGTTGGCTGCCCTCTCTGAAGCCTCCACTGTCTCTGGTACACTGGTCATGCACCCCAAGACCTCCACCACAGACAGGGATCGAGATCCGAGCAGACTAAAGCAAGAGTGATTACACCTCAGACTGGATGCTTGGTCCCCCTACAATCTGCAGGCCTGGAGCTCTGAAGCAGCCATGTGGCAGTGGCTGGACAGCCAGCACACCTCAGCCACTTCTCACCCCAGGGGCAAAGGCTGGGCCATACTCCTAAACACCCAGGTCCCAAAGTCCACACTGCACTAACCTCTCACTTTGTCCTTACCATCTGTGTTTTGATGATTCTGGAATCCACCACAGATACTGGTGATCTGAAGTCCCTCCAGCCATATGTTGGTTGAAGCCACCTTGAAGCTAAAACCTCAATCTTGAGAAGGGCAGGGATTGGCTCCCAGAGTGCTGAGCTGTCCCCTTCCTGCCAGCCTGCCAGACTTTCTTCAGTGGGAGGCTAGCTTCTCTATGTCATTTTGTGGTTTCTGTAGCTCCAAAGTTTGTTTAGGGTCGTTTTAAAAATGAATTGGAGGAGATGGGAGCAGGAGCCCCACAGAAGTGCAGTTTCCTCTGCTCTAAGGTTTCTTTCAACTCTTACCCTATGATGCTATTAAAAATTATTGTCTTCTCCCAAGATTTCTCACAGGTTGTGAGTTCTACAATAATAATCTAAGTTTCTAGTTATATGAAGTGCTTCAGTGAGCTTTTCTTAGCCAATCAATGAAGTCAATAAGTCAAAAAGCATTTATTAATCACCTACTACATGCTAAGCACTCGGATAACTTCTGGTAATAAAGACATATTATACAACACTGCTTACTCTCAAAGAGGTCATAGTCTAATTTGTGGAGATAAGAACAAAAAGGTGTAAATGCACAATTCATAAATATTTATTATTGTTATCATTCAATTGTTTCAGTTTTGTCAAACTCTTCATGACCCCAAATGGGGTTTACTTGGCAAAGATGCTGGAGTGGTTTATCATTTATTTCTCCAGATTTATATATGAGGAAACAGTTAAGGAACTTACCTAGGATCACACAACTAGTAAGTGTCTGAGATCAGATTTGAACTCATCAAGATGAGTTTTCATGATTCCTAGTCCAGTGCTCTATCCATTGTGCCATCAAGCATTCACTACACACCTACCACAAGTCAGACACCATCCTAGAAAAAAGGTTAGAAGGACAGAATTGAAACATTATTTGTCCTCAGGAAGTTTGCATTCTATCAGTAGAGAAAATGTTTACAGTTATGAACAAGATCTATATAAAATGACTATTAATTAATTTTGGGGTAATAGTAACTCAACTGATCAGGAGAGGTCTTGTGTAGAATGGAGCATTTGAGCTGAGCATTTAAGAAAACAAGGAATTGTAAGAGGTACCATTGAGGGGAGAGTTAGTTCTCAACCTGTGAAATAGTCTATATGAAAACAAGCAGATAATAATGGAACATCACATGAGAGGAATAACAAGCAATTTGGTATGTATGCCCAAAAAAGACCATGAAGAGAAGTAATGTATAACAAGATTTCTAGGTAAAGATGAAACAGATAATAAAAAAAAAAACTTTGAATTACACAGTAGAAGAAATGGCTTTTAAGATGAAGAAATTTCTGTCTTTTCTATGATTTCACTATTTAAAAAATCATCAATATGTTCTACATTAAAAGATCAGAGGCATGGGAATACAATATTTTGTAAGGCAAAAGAACTTGAACTACAACCAAGGATCAGCAATCCAGCAGACCAAAGCTTAATCTTTCAGACAAAGAGATGGTCATTCAATGAAATAAGGAACTTGTAGACCTTCCTGATGAAAAAGCCAGAGATCAGTGGAAAAAATCAATCTCCAAATATAAGACTCAAGAGATACATAAAAAGGTAAAGAGGAAAAACACACACACACACACACACACACACACACACACACACACACAAATTGCTATTCAATAAAAGAAACTTGCTTAAATTACTATCTGGGGAGCTATTAGTATTTAGAATGGGATAATCATCGTGACATATAAAAGGGTGATACATAGATAGAGGGCATGGTTAAACACTAACCAAAGTGATGATAAAAAACCCTATTAAGTGGAGCAAAGGAACTCTAATGGGAGAAGCAGAAAGGAGGAGGCAGAAAAGGTTGAATTATACCACGAAAAGAGCCATAAAAACACATGACAGAAGAATTAAAGAAGAAAGGGAGATGAATGTTTTATGAGATTTTCTTTCATTGGTTTTGATTCAAGGAGGGAATAACACAGTTAAGTTTAGGATTCTAACATGAAAAGACACAAAACCTTTTATAATAGAGGGAAAGAAGGGAAGGAGAGGAGCATTGTATGAACTTTACTCCCATCAGTTTTGATTCAAGGAGGGAAAAAATATACATTGTTAAGTATAAAATTATATCTGCCCTACAGGCAATAGGAGGGGAAAGAGGGAAAAAGTGGGGTTTGTTAGAAGGTAAGGAAGAAGTAGCAAGGGGGAAGGGTAGGAAAATGGAAGGAGGTTGATAGGGAAGGAATACTGAGGAAGGCAGAAGTCAGAAGGAAAACTCTTAAGGAAGTGAAAGGGGAAGTGTGGAATAAAAGCATAAATGGGAGAGTGAATAGAATGGAGGGAAAGACACAGATAGAAATCATAACTGTAAATGTTAATGTGAATGGAATGAACTTCCCCATAAAATGGAGGATAGCAGAATGGGTTAAAAACCATAATCCTACAATATGCTCTCTAAAAGAAACACATTTGAAACAAGGGGGGTATACACAGGGTAAAGATAAAAAGCTGAAATAGAACATATTATGCTTCAGCTAAAGTAAAAAACAAAAAGCAGGGGTAGCCAGCCTTATCTCAGATAAAGCAAAAGCAAAAACAGATCTGATTAAAAGATATAAGGAAGGAAACTATATTATGCTAAAAGGCAACTTTGACAATGAAGCAATATCATTGCTAAACATATATATGCACTAAGTAGAACAGCACACAAATACCTAGAGGAGAAATTAAGTGAGTTAGAGGGAGAAATAGATAGCAAAACTATACTAGATGGGCACCTCAATCTCCCCATCTCTGAACCTGATGAATCTAAAATTAAAATAAACAAGAAAGATTTTAAGGAGGTAAATAGAATGCTAGAGAGGGTAGATAAGATAGACCTCTGGAGAAAAATTGAATGGGGATAAGAAGGAATTTTAATGGTAATGTAATTTTGAATTTGAAGATCCCTTTGTGTTGGCAAAAGTAGCAGGTACTTAGCACTTACTAACTGATCAAGCCTCTGTTGGGGAAACAGAAGGTATGGACTCCTCTCTCCTGCTAGTGATGTAACAGGAAAGCCTCTTTTGAGGAAACAGAATGTATGAAGTCCTGTCTCCCGTTACTGATGTAACAGGAAGGAGTTGGCTGAAACAGGCTGTGTGTATATAAGGAAAAGCCCCAGAGAGACAAAGTCAGAATATCCATGAGCCAAGATCTGGTGGCAGAACAGCTACAGAAGAATGGAGAACTGAGTCCTGAAAACTTGTGGTGGTGGAGCTTCTTTTGAACAGGAGCCTAGCAGCCCAGGAGCCAGGAGTCCAGGTGTCTGAAGTGTGACTGGGATACTGAGACTTTGTTTGTTTGAGGCTTGGTTGAGCCTTGAATTCCCTGGAGCAGAAATGGTGAAGAATCTGACATGGACCAGATGCTGTAAACTTTAGGGTGGGGCAGAACCTGCCCAAAGAGCTGGACAAGGAACTGGGAGCTGTCTGTCATTGAACCCAGGTGACAGTCTGGTGAATCCAGGTAGAATCTGGGACCATGGAAGGGGATCCAGGGAATCTGAGAACAGGCCCCAAGTCAAGATGAAAAGACCTCTCCTTGGGTACTGAGTAATTATGGAATTATAATTTACTAGTGACCTAAGGGGTGGAGGGTTTTTGTATGGTACTTAGTAAGAATTTGCTGAATAAGTGACTGATGGTACTTTGAATACTTTGATATATTGTTATTGATAAGTGACTGATTGAGTTAATCAAGACTTTGCCCCCTGAGTGGAAGACTGTGACTGTGTACTTTGAGACTACTGATAAGTGACTGATTGAGTTAACATACAATTGACAATTTTACTTTGACTCTATGTTGTGAATATTATATTGTGATTTTCTGTTGTAAGTTGTAATATTTTGAATGCTGTACCTTGATTTCCTGAGGATGTTTTGCTTTGATTTGTTATGGAATAAATAAAGTGATCCCCATACTGAGTAATCAGAACCTTAAAAGCTGTTCACAGTAGCAGTTCTTCTGGAAAGCTTCTGTGCATCGCATTACAGGAATATATCTTTTTCTCAGTAGTACATGGCACAACACAAAAATAGAACATATACTAGGGCATAAAAACGTTACAATCCAGTGCAGAAAGGTATAAATGTTAAATGCATTCTTTCCAGAACATGATGCAACAAAAACATATATGTAATAATGTGTCATAGGAAGATAGATTAAAAAGTAATTGGAAACTAAATAATTTAATCCTAAAGAATGAGCGGGTCAAACAAGAAATCAAAGAAACAATCAGTAATTTCATTCAAGAGAATGACAATAATGAGATAACATACTAAAACTTGTAGAATACAGCAAAAGCAGTTGTTAAGGGAAGTATTATTAAGCTGCAGTAGTCAAAAGTACTTGGTAATGTCTGAATATTAGAGTGGTTGATCAGTGGAATAGATTAGATACATGAGACAGAGAAGTCAATGACCATAGTAAGCTAGTGTTTGGAAAATCCAAAAACCCTAGCTTCTGGGATAAGTATCCACCATTTGACAAAATCTGCTGGGAAAACTGGAAAACAGTATGGCAAAAATTGGGCATAAACCAATATCTAACACTGTATACCAAAATAAAATCTAAATGGGTGAATGATCTAAATACAAAGGTTGAGACTGTAAGCAACCTGGGAGACCAAGGTTCAGTTTACCAGTCAGATTTATGGAGAAGGGAGGAATTTATGATAAAACAAGAGATAGAGAGCATTATAAAATGGAAAATAGATAATTTTGATTATATTAAATTGAAAAGTTTTGTACAAATAAAGTTAATGTAACCAAGAATAGGATGGAATTGGAAAATTGGGAAAGAATTTTTGCAACCATTGTCTCTGATAAAGACCTCATTTCTAAACTATACAGAGAATGATTTAAATTCATAAGAATACAAGTCATTCCCCAATTGATGAATGGTGAAGGGATATAAACAGGCACTTTTTTTAATTAAACAAATGCTTTATTAACTTCTGGTTTACATCATTCATTTCCACCAGATTATGAGTTACATTTTTCCCCCATTTTTTCCCTACCCACCACCCCAGAGTAGCAGTCCCACTAGATATCCCCTCATCCAATCTGCTCTCTCCCATATCTTCTCCCATACCCCCTTCGACTTTGCCATTAGGGCAAGGTGAATCTCTGAGCCCCACTGCCTGGACATCTTATGAAACATTTAATTTTAAAACTTCGATTTTCAGATCCATTCCCCTTCTCCCTTGTCCCCCACTCCCTCTGAGAAGATAAGCAATTCAGTATGTGTTGTACATGTATATCTATGCAAAACATTACCACAGTAGATATATTGTAAAAGACTGCTTATATTTCCCTCCCACCTGTCTCACCTCCCACCTGATCCATTCCCTACTTAGATCCTGTCCTTCTTTGATAGTGGGTACTTCTAACCTCCCCTCTCCCCAGAATGCCCTCCCCTCCATCATCCCCCCTCTCATCCCCCTTTCCCCTACTCAGGAGAGTGAGTGAGGGTAAGATATTCCATTTAGTATATATGTGATACTCTCCTTGAGCCAACTTCAATGAGAATATGCTTTTGCCTTTTTGCCTTCCTGTTCTTCCCCTCCCCTGCAACTACTTCCCTTGCCTCTTCTACAGGAGATAGTTTGCCCTACCCTGTCTCTCTCCATCTCCTCTTGCCACTTTCCTCTCTCACCTCTTGAATTCACCCCTTAAGAATCATTCCTTCCTTGGGGCGGCTAGGTGGTGCAGTGAGCAGAGAGCCAGCGCCGGAGCCAGAAGGACCAAATCTCGGATCCGGCCCCAGACACCCAACACACAAACAAAAACCCAGCCACGTGAACCTGGGCAAGTCACCCAACCCCAACTGCCCTCCAAAAAAAAATTATAATCATCCCTTCCCATCAAATTCAACCTGTGCCCTCTATCCATGTATACCTGTGAACATATGCCATGTACCCTTCTTCAATTATTTTCATAATGAGAAAGGTTTCATCAAGCACAGTTATTGTTTTTCCATGTAGGACTGTAAATAGTCCAACTTTGATAAGTTCCTTTTGATTTCTTTTCCTTGATTACCTTCTCAAGCATCTCTTGCATCTTGTGTCTGAATGTCAAATTTTCTATTCAACTCTGGTTTTTTCCTCAAGAATGCTTGAAAGTCCTCTATTCCACTGAATGACCATATTTTCCCTGAAACAAAATACTCAGTTTTGCTGGGTAGGTGACCCTTGGGTTCATTCCCAGTTCTTTTGCCCTCTGGAATATCATATTCCATGCCCTTCTATCCCTCAATGTAGAAGCTGCCAGGTCCTGTGCCTTTCTGATTGTGTTTCCACAATATTGAAATTGTTTCTTCCTGGCTGATTGTAGTATTTTCTCCTTGATCTGGGGATTGTGGAACCTGGCTATAATATTCCTGGGAGTTTTCTTTTGGGGATCTTTTTCAGGAGGTGATCTGTGTATTCTTTCAACCTCTATTTTACCCTCTGGGTCTAAAACATCAGGGCTATTTTCCTTGAGAAATTCTTTAAGGATGATTTCTAGGTTCTTTCTTTGATCATGGCTTTCAGGTAGTCCAATAATTTTTAAATTATCTCTCCTGTATATATTTTCCAGGTCAGTGGTTTTTCCCATGAGATATTTCACATTGCCTTCTATTCTTTCATTTGTTTGGATCTGTTTAATAGTATCTTGATTTCTCATAAAGTCACTGGCTTCCATTTGCTCCAGTCTAACTCTGAAGGAATGAATCTCCTCAGTGAGCTTTTGAGATTCTTTTTCCATCTGGCAAATTTGACTTTTTAAGGCCTTCTTCTCCTCATTGCCTTTCTGACCCTCTTGCCATTTGAGTTAGTCTATTTTTTAAGGTGTTATTTTCCTCAGTCAGGCTGTTGACTGCCATTTCATACTTTTCTTGCATCTTTTTCATTTCTCTTCCCAAATTTTCCCCCAGTTCTCTTATCTGCTTCTTAAGGTCCTCTATGGCCTGTAGCCAGCTTGTATTTTCATTTGGGGCTTTTGGTGCAGGAGTTGACTTCACAGTCCTCCTCCATGCTTTGAGCCTCTTTGCCCCTAAAATAGGAGTCCAATGTTGAACTTTTCTGTTTATTTTGTTTTGTTTGCCTAGGCATATTGCCACTTAATTACTTAATTTTTGGGCTTGTTGCCACAGTAGGACTCTGCCACCAGACAGGGGAGCTTCTGCCCAAACATGGGGTCTTCACAACTTCCGCCAGTTGGGTGGCCTCTGTAAAGCCTCCACCCACTCTGGCAAGTTGGATACCCACCCCAAACTTTCCCCCCAGACCACAATCCAGATCCAGGCAGTTTAAAGCAAAAGCGATTAAACCCCAGACTGATTGCTGGATCTTCCTACAGTTCACAGACCAGGAGCTAGAGCCACTGTTGACGATGCAAAATGGCTTCTGTGCAGCTGTTTCTTCAGCAGCTTTTTGCCCCCAGGGGAGGAAGCCACGTGTTCCCCAAATACTGGTCCCAAAGTCCATAGGGCACTAACCTCTCACTTTGTCCTAGGCATATCTGTGGTGATAATTCTGGAATCGCCACAATTGCTGTTGTTCTGGGGTTCCACCGGCCAGCTGAAGGCCCGGCCGCCCTGGGGCTAAAACCTCGGACCTGGGCTCGGCTCTGCGGGTTGCGCTGTTGGTTCCCAGCATGCTGGGCTGCCTGCTCTCGGAGTGCTGTGCTGGCTGCTCTCTGCAGGGCTTCTGGGCTGTCCTCAGCAGGAGGTTAGCTTCTCTGTGCCGTTCTGTGGGTGCTGTGGCTCCAGAAGTTGTTTGGAGCTCCCTTTCACATTATTTGAAATTTGTGTGGCAGAGCACATTGGAAATGCTGTTTCTACTCCACCATCTTGGCTCTGCCCCTAAACAGGCACTTTTTAAAAGGAAGAAATTAAAGATTTCTATAAACATATGAAAAAATGTTCTAAATCACTATTGATTAGAGAAATGCAAATCAAAACAACCTAAGGTACCACCTCTTATTGGTCATATTAGCTAAGATGACAAAACAGGAAAATGATAAATGCTGGAGAGGATGTGGTAAAATTGGAACACTAATGCATTTTTGATGGAGTTGTGAACTGATCCAACCATTCTGCAGAGCAATTTGGAACTATGACCAAATGGCTATAAAAAATTTCTTACCCTTTGGCCCAGCAATACCATGTCTAGGGCTGTATCTGAAAGAGATCATACAAGTGGGAGGAAGACCTGTTTGAACAAAAATATTTATAGCAGATCATTTTGTGGTGGCAAAGAACTAGAAGTCAAGGGGATTCCCATCAATTGGGGAAGGACTAGACAAGTTGTGGCATGTTAATGTAATGGAATACTACAGTACTATAAGAAATGGGGAGCAGACTGACTTCATAATAACCTGGAGATACTTATATAAACTGATGCTGAGTGAAAAGAGCAGAACCAGGACAACACTATACACAATTACAGACACATCATATGTGTGATGACTAACTTTGATAGACTGGGCTCCGCTCAGGAATGCAAGGTTATAAGACAACTCCAAAAGACTCATGATAGAAAGGATATCCACATCCAGAGAAAAGAACTACAAAGTTTGAATGCAGACTGAAGCAAACTCCTTGCTTTCTGTTTTGTGTTTAATTTTGTTTCTTTCCTTCTTTCTCACTGTTCACTTCATTGGTGATAATTCTTCTTTACAGCCAGTCTAATGCTTAATGCAAAGGTATTTGTAGAGCCTTTACTGGATTGCATGCTGCCATAAGGTGGCAGGGTGGAGAAGAGGGAAGGGGAGAAAATTTGTAACTCAAGGGATTGTGGAACTGTATGTTGTAAACTAAAAGTAGACAAACAAATTTAATAAAATAAAATTTTAAAAAAGATGAAAAAAATATCATCAGTGGGTTAGAGTTGCTCAATTGTTCTATTACATGTTTTCAGAAAGAAAAAAAAACTTTAATTGATTACAGTTGGTTTGCTAAAGATTGTCCTTCCTGAGGAAACCCACACTGATTATCTTTAAACATGCTGTACATTAGAATTATTGCATTCTTTACAATAAGGTACTATGATTTCCTCAGAACAGATGTTAACTACATTGGTTTATATCTTCCTTATTCATTGGTTGATTCTTTGAAAAATCGGTACTGTTGACCTCTGTATGCTCATTCCTTATCATCTGCTACCACAACCTGGTACCTAGGCCAGCTCCCCCAGTGTTTCCCTGGTAGGTAGCCCAACTCTCACACCTTTGGCAGTGAGGTATTATCAACAGCTGCCCCCAGGACTCACTATTTGAAGATTCTGTGGCATCTGCCTGGAGCTACCTGCACTTCAGTAAAACCACACCATGGCCCCCAGATCCCACAAAGTGTCAGAGAGAAACAAATATCCCTCTGAAGACATCCTGGCAGGCTGACGGGAAAGGTCTATCACAGTGTGCTGACAGACAAACACAGACCTCTGTGAGCTGCAGCTCTGGCCCCAGGGCAGCCTACAGCAGCCAGAACATGTTTCAGGAGCATGAATCACCAGCAGCTATTGTTGTTTCCAAACTTCTCAAACCATAAATGCCAAAGAGAAAATCAAAGGTTAGTGGGGAACTCTGTTGGAAGGGTGAAGGAAGAGTTTTGTCCAGCCCCTGCCTGGGTCTTACCTACATGGCAAGAAGTGGAGGTGGTAGCAGCTGCTGCCACTTGGCTGCTTCCAGAGCTCCTGGCTTGCAGATTGTAGGGGGACCAAGCCATTCAGAGGGTAATTAATTTATCTTGCTTTGACTTGTTTGTATCTGGATCATGGTCTTGGGGTATGTGACCAATGTTTAAGAGCTTGTGGGGGATATTGAGAAAGCACCCAATTAATAGCTCTGGCAGCTGTGAAAACCCCAGCAATTTGGGACAAAGCTCTCTGCAATCTGGAAGCAGAGTTCTACCATGACAAAGAGCTCAAAAGCCAAATAATTGGCAAGATGAGCAAGCAGGGGAAGCTCAATCAGACCATACAATCCTTTTTGGGGGGACATAAAGGATCAAAGCATGGAACTGGAGGAGGACAATGAAGTCAGAACTCCCACATCAAAAGCTTCCAAGAAAAATACAAAATGATCACAGAGGAGCTCAAGAAGGATTTTGAAAATCAAGAAAGAGAAGTAGAGGAAAAATTAGGAAGTGAAATGAGAATGATGCAAGAAAATCATAAAAAGCAAGTTAATAGCGTGCCAAAGGAGACCCAAAAAAATACTGAAGAAAAAAACACCTTAAAAAGTAAACTAATTCAAATGGCAAACAAGGCCCAAAATAAGAAGAATGCCTTTAAAAGCTGAACTTTCCAGATGGAAAGGAATTTCAAAAACTCATTGAAGAGAATAACTCCCGCTAAACTAGATTGGAACAATTTAAAACTGACTTTATAAGAAATCAAGATACTATAAAACAGAACAAAAGACATAAAAATTAGAAGGTATTGTGAAATATCTCATTGGAAAAAATATTGACCTGGAAAATATATCTAGGAGAGAGGATTTAAAAATTATTGGACTACCTGAAAGCTATGATGAAAAGAAGAGCCTAGAAATCATCCTTCAAGAAATTCTCAAGGAACATTTCCCTGATATTCTAGCACCAGAAGGAAAAATAGAAATTGAAATAATTCACCAAACAACTCTTGAAAAACATACCAAAAAGAAAACTCCTAGGAATATTACAGTCAAATTATAGAGTTCCCAAGTCAAAGAGAAAATGTTACAAAGAGTCAGGAAGAAACAATTTGAGTATTGTGGATACACAATCAGGATAACACAAGAACTAACAACTTCTACTTTAAGGTTTAAAAGAGCATGGAATATGACATTCTGGAGGTCAAAGGAGCTAGGATTAAAACCAACAATCACCTACCCAGAAAAACTGAGTATAATGCTTCAGAGGAAAATATGGTCATTCAGTGAAATAGAGGATTTTCAAGTATTCTTGAAGAAAAATCCAAAGCTGAACAGAAAATTTGAATTTCAGATACAAGAAGCAAGAGAAGCATGAGAAGGCAAACAGAAAAACGAAATCATAAGGAACTTATTAAAGTTGAACTGTTTACATTCTTACATGAAAAAAAAATTATTGTAACTCATAATATTTTTGGCAATATGAGGAAAGTTGATAGGAATATATACATAAGTGTGTACATACATATATATGTATGTATAGAAAGGTGTATGTATAAATATATATGTGAGTATGTGAGTATATGTGTATGTGTGTACATGTATACATAGACAGAGGGCACAGGACAAGTTGAATCTGAAGGGATGGTATCTAAAAATAAAATTAAGAGGTGAGAGAGAAATATATTGGGAGGAGAAAGGGAGAGGTAGAATTGTGTAAATTATCTCACATAAAAGAGGCAAGAGAACACTTTTACAATGGAAGGGAAGAGCAGGAATGTGACAGGGAATGTGTCAACCTTACTCTCATTGAATTTGGCTTAAGTAGGAAATAATTTACACATTCAATTGGGTATCTTAACCTACAGGAAATCAGGGGGGAAGGGAATAAGAGAGGGGATAATAGAAGGGAGGTCAGATTGGGGGGGGGGTAGTTAGAAACAAACAGTTTTGAAAAAGGACAAGGTCAAAGTCGAAAATAGAATAAGTGGGGGATGGAATAGGATGGAGAGGGATATCATTAGTCTTTCACAATATAACTACTATGGAAATGTTTTGTGTAACTACACATGTACAACCTATGTAGAATTGCTTGTTTTCTCAGTGGGGGTGGGTAAGGATGGAAGAAAGAAAGACTGGAACTCAAAGTTTCAAAAACAAATGTTATTTTTTCACATGCAACTGGGAAATAAGATATACAGGCACTGGAGTATAGAAAACCATTTTGCCCTACTAGAAAGATAGGTTGGAGGATGGGGGAGGATATAAGAGAGAACAGATTGGGGGTGGGGTATGCAGTAGGCTTCGTTTTTGGGGGGTGGGGGTAGGAGAAAGACAGGAAGTAAAATTTATAACTCAAAATCTTCTGGAAATGAATTTTGAAAACTAAAAATAAATAAATTGAAACAAATTATATTGTCCTTACATTTCAAATATTGGAAATCTCTTTAGATTTTAGAGTGATTTACTTTTACACAGTAACTATGAAAGGGAATACTTAGACCTGGCTTTAAAATCTATCAGCTTTTAAAGTCATCATGAGCCTTTACTTCACATAGAAATGACTATAATACACACACATGCACACATTCACATACTATATGTTCTCATAATCATAGTAATAAGTAGTATGTGGTCAAGTGTCTCTGTTTAGGTATCTCCTGTATTCTTGAGGAACAACATATGGTACAGCTAGTGTAACACTTCCTAGGAAACCCCATGAAATCAAATCCAAAAGAATTTTGAACCAGTCTCTTTACCCATGTAGAATATCTGCTGATATAAAAGCATGCTAGGTAGCAAAGATAACAGGAAAAACAACTGTGAAACAGGTAGATCTTATCTTCAATGGCTTAAGTTTTGCCACTGATCATCATGACAGGCTAGAAAAAATGGCTTGAATTTATTTATTTATTTATTTGTTTGTTTATTTATTTATTTATTGCTTTTTGGAGGGCAATTGGGGTCAAGTAACTTGCCCAGAGTCACACGGCTATGTTTTTGTTTGTGTGTGTTAAGTGCCTGAGGTCCTTCTGACTCCAGGGCCAGTGCTCTACTCACTGCACCACCTAGCCACTCCTAAATGGCCTGAATTTAAAGATGAATCTCAATAGGGATAAATGTTAAGTCTTAAATTTTAGGTGCAAAAATCAGCCCCACAAATACAATTTGAGGTACAGTACTTTGCCTGGAGGAGTAATTTTGAGAGAAAAGAGATCTGAATCTGTGATAGTCTGTGATGTAGGAATGTATATATATATATATATATATATATATACCTGAAAGCTATGATCAAAAGAAGAGCCTAGAAACCATCCTTCAAAAAATTCTCAAGGAAAATTGCCCTGATGTTTTTAGACCCAGAGGGTGAAATAGAGGTTGAAAGAATCCACAAATCACCTCCTGAAAAATATACCAAAAAGAAAACTCCTAGGAATGTTATAGCCAGGTTTCAGAATTCCCAGATCAAGGAGAAAATACTACAAGCAGCCAGGAAGAAACAATTTCAATATTGTGGAAACACAATCAGTATAGCACAGGACCTGGCAGCTTCTACATTGAGGGACTGAAGGGCAAGGAATATGATATTCTGGAGGGAGGGCAAAAGACCTGGGATTGAAACCTAGAATTACCCACCCTTCAAACAGAGTATCTTGTTTCAGGAGAAAATATGGTCATTCAGTGGAATAGAGGACTTTCAAGCATTCTTGAGGAAAAAGCCACAGTTGAATAGAAAATTTTTCATTCAGACACAAGAAGCAAGAGATGTTTGAAAAGGTAAACAGGGAAAAGAAATCAAAAGGAACTTATCAGAGTTAAACTATTTACATTCCTATATGGAAAAATAATAACTGACTGATGAAACCTTTCTCAATATGAAAATCATTGAAAAAAGGGTATATGGGCATATGAATACATATGTGAATGTGTGTATGTATGTTTACAGGTATACATGGATAGAGGGCATAGGTCAAATTTGGTGGGAAGGGATGATACTTAAGCGGTGCAGTTAAGAGGTGAGAGAGGAATGTGGCAAGAGGAGATGGTGAGAAATTGGGTGGGGGTAAATTATCTCATGTAGAAGAGGCAAGGGTAAGTAGTTGCAGGGGAGGGGAAGAAGAGGAAGGCAAAAAGGCAAAACCCTATTCTCATTGAATTTGGCTCAGGGAGAGAATGACATATATACTAAAGGGGATATCTCACCCTGTAGGAGAGTAGGGGGGAGGGGTCTGAGAGGGAAGATGATGGAGCAGAGGGTGTGTTGGTGGGAGGGGAGGTTGGAGGCACTCACTTTTGAAGAGGGACAGGGTCAAAGTAAGGAATGGACTAGGTGTGGGGTGGGATGGGTGGGATGGAAATATAGTCAGTCTTATACAATATATGGTAATGTTTTGCATAGTTTTACATGTACAACATATACTGAATTGCTTATCTTCCCAGTGGGAATGGGAGACAAGGAAGAAATGGAATGGATCTGGAATTCAAAGTTTTAATATTAAATGTTTCAAATATATATAAATACTATTATTAATACTATTTTGCATGTAATTGGGAGATAATATGTGCAGGCATTGGGGTACAGAAATTCACCTTCCCCTAATAGAAAATTCAAATTGTGTATGGGAGAAGATATGGGAGAGAACAGATTGGATGAGGGGATATCTTGTGGGACTGCTATTCTAGTGTAGTGGTAGGGGGAAAATGGAGGAAAATGTAATTCAAAATCTCAGAGAAATGATTGATATAAACCAGAAGTTAATAAAGCATTTGGGAAAAAAAAAAGCTGTTCACGGGAACATTATTCTGAAAAGCTGCTTGTGCATGGCATTACAAAGGCTGGAGTAGAATATATTATGCCTCAGCTAAAGTAAAAAAAAAAGCAGGGGTTGCCATCCTTATCTAAGGTAAAGCAAAAGCAAAAATAAGTCTAATTAAAAGAGATAAGGAAGGAAACTATATCCTGCTAAAAGGCACCATAGAGAATGAAGCAATATCATTACTTAACATATATACACCAAAGGGTATAACATCTGAATTTCTAGAGGAGAATTACAAGAATTAGAGGAAGAAATCGATAGCAAAACTATACTAACTGGGGACTTTAATCTCTCCCTCTCTGAACTTGATGAATCTAACCTCAAAATAAACAAGAAAGAAGTAAAGGAGGTGAATAGAATTTTAGAGAGGCTAGATATGATAGATCTCTGGAAATAATTGAATGGAGATAAAAAGGAAATTACTTTTTTCTCAATGGTTCATGGCTCATAATTAAAAATTGACCATTTACTAGGCCATAAAAACCTCACAATTCAGTGAAGAGAGGCAGACAAATTAAAGGCATCCTTCTCAGATAATGATGGAATAAAAATCATATGCAATAAGGGGTCATGGAAAGATAGACTAAAAACTAATTGGAAATTAAACAAATGAATGGGTCAAACAAGAAATTACAGAAACAATCAGTAATTTCATTCAAGAGAATGAAAATAATGAGACAACATACCAAAATTTTGGGATGCAGGAAGGGCAGTTCTTAGGAGAAGTTTTATACACCTTAGTGCATACATGAATAAATTAAAGTAAAAGTAGGTCAATGAATTAGGCATGCAATTGAAAATGCTAGAAATAGAACAAATAGAAGATCCCCAATTAAATACTAAATTAGAAATACAGAAAATGAACGGAGAGAATAATAAACCTGAAATTAAGAAAACTATTAAATTAATAAATAAAAGTAAGAGCTGGTTTTATGATAAAACCAATAACATTGATAGAACCTTAGTCTATGTGATAAAACAAGAAAGAAGAAAACCAAATTACGAGTATCAAAAATGAAAAGGGTAAATCTACCTTCAATGAAGAGGAAATAAAAACAATAATTAGGAATTATTTTTGCCCAATTGTATGCACATAAATTTGACAATCTTAGTGAAATGGATGAATGTTTACAGAAATATAAGTTGCCCAGATTACCTGAAGAGGAATTAAATTACTTAAATAACCCCATCTCAGAAAAAGAAATCAAACAAGCCATCGATGAACTCCCTAGGAAAAAATCTGCAGGGCCAGATGGATGTACTAGTGAATTCTATCAATCATTTAAAGAACAATTGATTCCAATACTCTACAAACTATTTGGGAAAATTAGTGAAGAAGGAGTCCTACCAAATTATTTTTATGACACAAATATGGTACTGATACCTAAATCAGGAAGAGATAAAACAAAGAAAATTATAGACCGATTTCCCTCATGAATATAAAAGCAAAAATTTTAAATAAAATATTAGCTAAAAGACTACAGCAACTTATCACAAGAATAATACACTTTGATCATGTAGCATTTATTCCAGGAATGCAAGGATGGTTTAATATTAGGAAAACCATCAATATAATTGATCACAAAACTAACAGAAACCACATGATTATCTCAATATATGCAGAAAAGGCTTTTGACAAAATACTATATCCACTCCTATTTAAAACACTAGTAAGTGTAAGAATAAATGGAGCCTTCCTTAAAATAATAGGTAGCATCTATTTAAAGGCATCAGCAAGTATTATATGTAATGGGTATAAACTAGAAGCATTTCCAATAAGATCAGGGGTGAAACAAGGGTGTCCACTATCACCCCTCTTATTTAAAAGCATTAGCAGTAGCAATTAGAGAAGAAAAAGAAATAGAAGGAATCAAATTAGGCAAAGTAGAGACCAAGCTATCACTCTTTGCAGATGATATGATGATATACTTAGAGAATCCTAGAGAATCAGATAAAAACTACTTGAGACAATAAATATGTTTGGCAAATTTGCAGTATATAAAATAAATACACATAAATCCTTGGCATTCCTGTATATATATATATATATATATATATATATATATATATATATATATATATATATATATATATATATATATATATATATATATATATATATATATATGTATGTATTTTTTTTTTAAGCAATTGGGTTTAAGTAACTTGCTCAAGGTTACACCGATAGTCATTATTTGTGTGTGAGTACTCATTTTCTGAGGCCGGATTTGATCTCGGGTCATCCCAACTCCTGCGCCACCTAGCCGCCCCTTTTAGGGCAATTGGGGTTAAGTAACTTGCCCAAGGTCACACGGCTAGGTTTTTGTTTTGTGTGGGTTAAGTGTCTGAGGCAGGATCTGAACTCAGGTCCTTCTGACTCCAGGGCCGACTCTCTACTCACTTTGACACCTAGCCGCCCCTATTCCTGTATATTTCTAATGAATTTCAACAGCAAGAGATAAAAAGAGAAATCCCATTTAAAGTTACTCTACATATTATAAAATATTTGGGAATCTACCTGCCAAAACAAACCCAGGACCTATATGATCACAACTACAAAGTACTTTTCACACAAATAAAGTCAGATCTAACTAATTGGAAAAATATCAATTGCTCAAGGCTGGGTCAAGTTAATATAATAAAAATGACAATTTTACCTAAATTAAATTATATATTCAGGGGTGGCTAGGTGGCTCAGTAAGTAAGAGTGCCGGCCTCGGAGTTGGGATGACCCGAGATCGAATCCGGCCTCAGAAAATGAGCACCCACACATAAATAATGACTAGCGGTGTAACCTTGAGCAAGTTACTTAATCCCAATTGCTTTAAAAAAATTATATATTCAGTTCCATACCAATCAACTTACAAAAACCTACGTTATAGAGCTAGAAAAATTAATAACAAAATTCATTTGGAAGAAGAAACAATCCAGAATATCAGGGGAATTAATGAAAAGAAATGCTATGGAAGGTGGACTAGCTATACCAGATTTTAATCTGCATCATAAAACAGCAGTCATCAAAAATACTTGGTACTGGCTGAGTAATAGTGTAGTGGATCAATGGAATAGATTGGGCACATGAGACTTAGCAATCAATGACTATAGTAATCTATTGTTTGATAAACACAAAGACCCCAGTTTTGAGGATAAGAACTCACTGTTTGACAAAAACTGCTGGGAAAACCGGAATAGAGTATGGCAGAAACTGGGCATAGACCATTATCTAACACCATATACTAAAATCAAGTCTTAATGCATGGAGGATCAAGGCATAAAGCTTGAGACTGTAAGCAATCTGGGAAAGCAAGGAATAGTTTACCTGTTAGTTTTGTGGAGAGGGGAAGACCTTATGACCAAATATGAATTAGAGAATTATAAAATGCAAAATGGAGAATTTGATTGCATTAAATTGAAAAGCTTCTCTACAAATTGAAAATTGGGAAAGAATTTTTACAACCTATGTCTCTGATAAAGGCCTCGTTTCTAAAATATACAGAGAATTGAGTCAAATCTACAATAATACAAGTCATTTCCCAATTGATAAATGGTCAAAGGATATGAACAGGTATTTTTCAGAGGAAGAAATTAAAGATATATATATATATATGAAAAAATATTCTAAATCACTAGTGATTAGAGAAATGCAAATCAAAACAACTCTGAGGTACCACATCTCACCAGTCAGATTGGCTAAGATTAACAAACAGGAAATTGACAAATGCTGGAGAGAATGTGTGCAAATTGGAACACTAATGCATTGCTGGGGGAGTTGTGAACTGATCCAGCCTTTCTGGAGAGCAATCTGGAATTTTGCCCAAAGGGGCATAGTGATTGCCTAAGATGACAAAACAGGAAAATGACAAATGCTGGAGAGGATGTAGGCAAATTAGAACACTAATGCTTTTCTGGTGAAGTTGTGAATTTATTCAACCATTCTAGAGAGCATTCTGGAACAATGCCCAAAGGGCTATATATAATTTCATACCCTTTGACCCAGCAATACCACTTCTAGGGTTATATCCCAAAGAGATCATAGAAGTGGGAGGGAGACCCATATGTACAAAAATATTTATAGTAGCTCTTTTTGTGGTGGGAAAGAATTGGAAATCAAGGGGGTGCACCCCTATCAATTGGGTAATGGCTGAACAAGTTTTGGTATACACATGTAATGGAATACTATTTTGCTATAAGAAACGAGGAGCAGATGAACTTCATATTTACCTGGAGAGGCTTATACAAACTGATCCTGAGTGAAAAGAGTAGAGCAAGGAGAAATGTGTACACAATTACAAACACAACTTATGTGTGATGATCAACTTTGCTAGACTGGACTCTTCTCAGCAATGCAGTGTTATAAGTCAATCCCAAAAGGCTCATAATGGAGAGAGATATCTACATCCATAGAAAGAACTAGAAATAACTGAGTTTGAATCCAGATTAAAGCAAACTACCTGATCTTTTTCTTTTTATTGTTTGGTTTTGTTTCCTCTTTCCCATTTTTCATTCCATCTGATACAATCCATCTTTATAACCTGAATAATGTCTAATGTATTTGCAGATCCTATACTTGATTGTATGCCATCATGGGGTGGGAGGGGAGTGGGGAGAGAGAAAATTTGAAACTCAAGGAATTGTGGAACTGAATCTTGTAAACTAAAAGTAAACAAATTCACAAAGAACAAAAACAAAAAAAAAAAGGCTTATTCAATTTATATTTGTCACTCAACCGATATTATGATCCTCCAGGACACTCACCTTGCTTCCTCAAGTAATTTTGATTATTACCTGACACATTTTCTCTATTTCCCAATTTCTACCTTCATACTGGGTGACTTCAGAATACATATTGATATTCCTTCAAATATATCAAAATAACTTCCCAAAACCTCATATTCCTCATGCCCTACTAATCTATACTGAACTTACTATGTGTTCATACATTCCTGTTGCCATTTATTAGAAGTGATCCACTCCCCTGTTGTTGAAATCTGAATTTCCTGATTTTTTGTTATTCCACTTTTCCTTTTATTTAATAACCCTTAACCTTTTCATTTTCATTCTCACAATGACCTCTAATTCCATTCCCAGGATATATACTGTTTACTGGCTACACTCTCCTCTCTTCCTCACCTTGACCCCTTGGTGATACACTTCTTGGTTTTTTCCATCCTCCAAAAAATCCTCATTTGATCCCTCAGTTCCTGTTAACTATTATTTTGCATATCTCCTCCCTTTTATGGCTAACCTTCTTGAGAAAACCATCTACAATTAGGACAATTCCTTTCTTCTTGCTCTTCTTTTTTTTTTTAATCAAATGTTTTATTAACTTCTAGTTTACATAATTCATTTCTGCAAGATTTTGAGTTACAAATTTTCTCCCCGTTTTCCCCCTATCCACCACCCCAAAATAGCAATCCCACTGGATGTTCCCTCCTCCAATCTGCTCTCTCCCGTATCTTCTCCCATACTCCCACCCATTTTCCAGTAGGGCACACTGGATCTCTATGCCCCAGTGCCTGTATATCTTATTTCCCAGTTACATGTAAAATAATATTGATAATTGTGTATCTATAGCTATATCTATCTATCTATCTATCTATATATATATATATATATGATAGATAGATAGATAGATAGATAGATAGATAGATAGATAGATAGATTTTTTTTTTAAGCAATTGGGGTTAAGTAACTTGCTCAAGGTTACACGGCTAGTCATTATTTATGTGTTTGAGTATGAGTCATTATTTATGCTCATTTTCTGAGGCCGGATTTGATCTCGGGTCATCCCAACTCCGCTCTTACTCACTGCGCCACCTAGCCGCCCCTTTTAGGGCAGTTGGGGTTAAGTAACTTGCCCAAGGTTACACGGCTAGGTTTTTTTTTGTTTGTGTGGGTTAAGTGTCTGAGGCTGGATCCGAACTCAGGTCCTTCTGATTCCAGGGCCGGTGCTCTACTCACTGCACCACCTAGCTGCCCCGATAGATAGATTTTAAACATTTGATTTTAAAACTTTGAATTCCAGATTCATTCCCTTCCTCCCTTACTGGGAAGATAAGCAATTCAATATAGGTTGTACATGTTTAGCTATGCAAAACATTTCCACAGTAGATATATTGTGAAAGACTGACTATATTTCCCTCTCTCCTATCCCACCTCCCACTTGTTCTATTCTCTACTTTGATCCTGTCCATTTTCAAAAGTGGGTCCTTCTAACTTCCCTCCCCACCAACCTGCCCTCCCTTCTATCATCATCACTCTCATCCCCTTCTGCCCTACTCTCCTGTAGGGTGAGATATCCTATTTAGTCTGTATGTCATTCTCTCCCTAAGCCAAATTCAATGAGGGTAAGGTTGACCCATTCCCTTTTGCCTTCCTGTTCTTCCCCTCCATTGTAACTATTTCCCCTTACCTCTTCTATATGAGATAGTTTACCCCATTCTCTCTCTCCCCATCTTCTCTCATTATATTCCTTTCTCCCCTCTTCATTTCACCTTTTAGGTATCATCCCTTCCCAGTAAATTGGTCCTGTGCCCTCTATGTATCCCTGTACACATATATACACACATTCACATATGTATTTGATGGGGTCCTTGTGATGTATATATGTCTGTAGTATCAATCTGTAACATCAGTTTGTAAATGGGGTGTTTTAGGATTTATGTCTGTAAAATCAATTTGTAAAAGCAGTCTGTAAGATCACATTTCCACCCCCCCAGCCTCAGAGCATTGACTCTGCCCCTTCCCCCTTCCAGCACTCTGCCCAGCAACAACTCATGACCTGTTTATCTCTGCTTGAAACAATAAGTTATGTAAATGTTATCTCCCTTAGTTAGAGTGGCCAGCCCCACCATAAATTCTTCAATACATTATCTATAGGGTAACTCCCTAGTCAATTATATACCCACACTGTCTCTGATGACCTTGGTGGGAGGCAGACTGGGCACTCTTTAGTGACATGTCAGGCCTAAAACCACACCTCCAGCTAGCCCTGCTTGAGCTATTTCCCAGTGAATCATGGGCAATACACCTGCGCAGTTGATATTAAAAGTGTATGGTCCTTTGAGCACTGACCACTCCTTAACTCCTCCCTGATCCCACCCTTACTCACCTAGGTAGCACAATTGACACCTTAAAACTATGCCTGCGGCCTCTGTGAGTTTGCAGGTTCCATAAGAATCTAGCCCGCTGTTCTCTACAGTGTAACAATAAACTTTACAATTTTGGCTTCAAAGTTTGCTTGAGCCTGGTGAATTCCTTCTAGACTGGATGCCAGGGAGGTATCCCTGGCAGAACCACTTACCTTCCCCCCCTCCTTATCACCCTTCCCTCTTCATATTCATATGCCCATTTATGTATGTGTGTGTATATATATGTATGTATATATGTATGTATGTATAGATGTGTATATATATGTATATACACTTCTATTCCCTTCAATTATTCTCATACTGAGAAAAGTTTCATAAGTTACAATTATTGTTTTTCCATGTAGGAATGTAAATAGTTCAACTTTCATAAGTTCCTTTTGATTTCTTTTCCCTGTTTACCTTCTCATGCTTCTCTTGCTTCTTGTATTTGAATGTGAAATTTTCTATTCAACTGTTTTTTTTTTTCATCAAGAATGCTTGAAAGTCTTTTATTCCAGTGAATGACCATATTTTCCCCTGAAACATGATACTCAGTTTTGCTGGATAGGTGGTTCTTGGTTTTAATCCCAGATCCTTTGCCCTCCAGAATATCATATTCCAAACCCTTCTATCCCTCAGTGTAGAAGCTGCCAGATCCTGTGTTATCCTGATTGTTTCCACAACACTCAAATTGTTTCTTCCTGGATGCTTGTAATATTTTCTCCTTGATTTGGGAACTTCAGAACCTGGCTATAATATTCCTAGGAGTTTTCTTTTGGGGATCTTTTTCAGGAGATGATGGGTGGATTCTTTCAACTTCTATTTTGCCCTCTGGTTCTAAAATATCAGGGAAATTTTCCTTGAGAATTTCATGAGGGATGATTTCTAGGTTCTTTTTTTGATCATGGCTTTCAGGTAGTCCAATAATTTTTAAATTCTCTCTCCTGAATCTATTTTCCAGGTCAGTGGTTTTTCCCATGAGATATTTCACATTGCCTTCTATTCTTTCATTTGTTTGGATCTGCTTAATAGTTTAATAGTATCTTTGTTTCTCATAAAATCACTAGCTTCTATTTCCTCCAATCTAATTCTGAAGGAATGAATCTCCTCAGTGAGCTTTTGAGATTCTTTTTCCATCTGGCAAATTCGGCTTTTTAAGGCATTCTTCTCCTCATTGAGTTTTTGAGCCTCTTTTGCCAACAATCCTTGTCTTCAACACTGAGCCCTGTTGGACCCTGGCTGTTAGCACAGGGACCATTTCTTCTTTTCCAAAGGTCACTCATCTTGAGGCAGAACAGAGAATTGGGAAGGAAGACCGGGAGAGCTGATGTATACAGATGGCAAGCCTCAAGGACAGGGGAAATGGCTTTTCCTTAAGATCCACATGAACACCCGGCCCAGGAGCTGGGAACCTGGCAAAGTAGAAGGAGCAGAAAACCTGGAAGAAGCGGAAGTCTCTTGCTCTTCTTTTATCCCTCTATCTTTTATCCCTCATTCTTATTGACCACTCAGCATATTTGAAAATGTTCATCACTTCTTTTCTTTGAAACTTTTCTCTCTAGTATTTTTGTGGCATTTCTCTCTCCTTGTTCTACTACTACCTGTCTGATCCTCCTTCTCAGTTTTCTTAACTGGATTATTATCCAGTGCACATCTGTTAACCCTGGGTGACTTGCACTGTTCTGTCTTTGGTCCTCTTCTTTTCCCTTTAAATTATTTCTTTTGGCTTGGTGATATCATCAGATCTCATGATTTAATTTTTATCTCTAGGTTGATGAATCTCCGATTTATTTATCCTGCCCACTCTTCCCACTTTCCCCATTCTCCTGTCTCACATATCCAAATGTCTACTGTCCATATTAGCTTGGATGTACCACAAACATTTTAAACTCAGTAAGTGGAAATCTGAAATCATTGTTTTCCCCAAAACCTTTACCCTAACTTCTCCATTATACGAAAACTCACCAGACATGTAATTTAAGTGCTAGCCTCAACTCTTTAATTTCTGTCACCCCTTTTCTCTTCCATTTATAATTGACTGCCTTCTGCCTTCTTAGTAGCTCCCACATGTGACACACTCTCTATAAGACAATGCATCCACCCTGTTGTGGGCCCTCATCAATTCATAACTGGATTTTTACAATATCTTGCTGATTATCTTTATTATATCAAGTTTCTTTCTACTCCAGGCTATCAATAACTGAGCTATGAAAATGGCCTTCCTAAAATAAAGTCTGTCTGTATCAGTCATCTATTATAAACTATAGTGGCTCCATAATCCCCCAAGTATCAAATATTATATCCTCTGTTCAGTTTTTAAAACCCTTCCCTTCTTACCTTTCGAGATATTTATACACTATTCCCTTTCACATACTTCTCAATGATTTGACAGGTTTCTTCTCTCTTCTTTGAAAAAACACGTTATCTCTTTATTATGTGTATTTTCACTGGCTCCCAGGACAAGAATTCTTTCTCCACCTCTGCTTGTTCTTCTTTCAAATTTAAGCTAAAATCTCACTTTCTTCAAGAAGCCTTTTTTCAGTCTTGATGCCTTCCCTCTGAGAATATCAATAGTTTATACTTACCCATGCCTACTTTTAAATTGTGAGTTTTTTAAACACAGGTACTGTTTTTGCCTTTCTTGCTATATCTAGGGCTTAACTCAAAGCTTGGAACATTGGAAGTTCATAATAATGCTTGTTTTTGTTATTGGTGGTACTGGTGGGAAGAGGTATTTTTAGTAGTGTTGTTGTTTTTTTTATTAATTTTTTGCTTTGTTTTGTGTCATTTTAATTAAATCAATCCAGAGGTCTGAGTATTATTTAGGATGGAAAGGTGGGACTTTCACAGGGCCTATAATGTGATAGTGATATGTTAGTCAGGTGTGTGCTCTACCATGAGGCCAAACCAGCTAGAACATTCAACAGTGGAGTATGAGATGAAGTGGAATATATAGAAAATACTGCTGAGTGTGAAAAGATTTTTCAGTTTGGAAAAAATTATCTTAAGTAACATGGTTCTGAAGGAATACTTTGAATGAAAAGACTCACAAGCAATCTGGCATCAATAGGTATGTGTTAGTATTACACATTGGGAACTCAGATGAAAACTAAATCACAGGTTTGTTTCTGCATCAGTGAAAAAGAGTTCTCAAATTCACACATTATCATTCTGTCAACACTTCAATTCTGAGTATTATATAAGTATTAGTTTAATTAAACATCTCTGCCTCGATCAGACGGGTTACCATATAAAAGTGTTGAAAGAACTTGCTCTCTGCTATGAAATGTAAGAAATCCAAACACAAGTACCTATAATCAGAGCTAATCTTTTTGTTAATAAAAAATGAATTGTCTTATAATTAGATGGCAAGAGTAAAGGAGCAGCCTTCCTCTTTCTGTCTTTTTTCTGTCTCTGTTTCTGTCACTATTGCCCTCTTTCTCTCTCCCCCTCCCTACTCTTCTGTTTTTGACCTTCTATGGAGTCTGAATTATTATTGTTTTCACATAGATATACAAAAATATTTTATGATGATTATCTTTGCTGACATCATTCAAGGTGTTATTTAATGAAGGATGTGGTAGATATACCAGGGACAACCTCAAAGAGAAGAAAATTGAGAACAAAGTTCTTTATAATCTCTAATAATCTTCCTTAAGACACACACACACACACACACACACACACACAGGGTAAATGGGGTAGGGTGGTATTGTTATAAAATTTACAGTATGCTAGTACAGTAAAGGAGATTAAAGGATATACTTTCCAACTTCTTACCTAATATAAAAAATTGCCTCTACAACATTTCGGATAAATGAATCCCCAGACTCTGGTTGGAAACTTCTGATAGACTATTAATATTTTGGCATAGCTAGTTCATGCTAATTACCTGTACCTTAAATCTAAAAAGAAAGGAATAGTGTAACAAAGATAGAGTAGGCATGGCTGGTTCCATAAGATAAAAAAGACCAAGTCTGGGTACCAAGTAAAAAAAAATAATTAACCCTGAAACACTTTACTAGAGATCTCACTCAGCACTACTGCCACATCCAACTACATTCACAGTCATAGGTAGTAATGCACATATGTAGGCTTATGATAGAAACCCAGACATAGGGATCACCCATAATTTGAGTATATAATTTGACTAATCACTGCATTTATATGATAAGAACACTGTTTCTGCCCAAATATATGGCAGGGGGAGAGGTCCTGAAGAAATTAGTAGGAATAAAATATGTCACTTTACAGGGCTGCTTTTATAGCCATGGACTACATGAGAACTTCTCATTCAGTTTGAAGGAAAGGAGGTTGGAAATATCAGTTATGAATACTTCTATTTCCCTCCCCATTCCATACATCCTCCACTCTCTGAGGCTATTCAGGGGAGGTGCCTGAACAAGTGATATTTATTTCCTACAAAGAGATGAAGTTGAAAGAGATATACATCCCAGAGTTAGAGAGAATACAAGGCAAAATAAAATAATTACAAAAAAAAAATCTAAAGAGAAAAATATCAATAAGAGACCATTGTAAAAGTTGATAAACTAACAGAAGAGAGGCTAAAAACAAAAGACAAAACTAGTAATATCCCAAAGAGGAGCTCAAGCAACTTATACAATTTTGTAGGGATAAAAGTATAAAGATACTGATGAAATGCTGTATAGTATTCAGCAGAGACTAGAAACAACAGTAAGTATCTGCTTAGAGTAACATAATTTATTTTAAAAATTACTTAGGAAATAATTTAGGTCAGAAATTCGAACTCTCAGGTCAGAAATTAGGACTCTGAAAGCAGAATTAAGCATTCAAAAAAATTTAACCTATGATATATATGTATATGTAATATACATACAAATATGTATACATTTATACATTGACAGGAATTTTATACAAAAAACTTAATATAGATGGAAACAAAAAAATTTTCTCAAAGCCATAGAAACTATTGATGAGAACAACAGATTTAGAATATACATGAATTCTATTCAGTCTGGTAGAGAAAACTTGGTAATATCTGAGATGAATGAAAAGCCTGAGAGGCAGAATTCTGGAGTAATTAATAGTCAAATTGTTAATTAGGTTATCTGGTAATCAATAAATTCATGGACAGTATTCCCTTAGTAACCAAAGACAAAATCATGTAGATCATTGAATACTTAAATACCTTTGGAAAAGTGGGTGCCCTGGACAAGCAGAGATCAACCCCAATTGGTGAACAATCAATGAGGTGGTGAACATAATTAATGTGGAACAAAAGCCTTCAGCTCCTCCTGCTGACTGGATCTTGAGTATTAACAGCATCCAGCACACTGGACAAAAGAATCCATCTCCACTGAGACCCCTCATGCTGAACAATTTGGGGGTAGGGTTTTAGCAACTGAGGCTAATTTTTTTTTTTTTTGGCAGGGTAGTGAAGGGGCATGGAGTCAGAATTCACCTAGATTAGATTCTATTTACACTTGAAAAAGAAGTAAGCTTTCCTAGTTGGGTGAGGTCCCACCCAAGACTAAGGAGAAGTTTCCTAGAGGATTATGCCAATCTCATCAGTCCTGTCTTTCAGGGACTGACTGACCTATATCCACTGGTCCCTGAATAAGAAAAGAGAAAAGAAAAAAAAAAAGCCTCAAACCTAAATTGGTTATTAACATAATAAAAATTATTTCTCTCATATCCTTTCTACCATTTCATAATAGTAGAATAATGTTAAGACAAAAATTTGAAAGGCTTCAGCATTAAATGTAACCTTTTCTTTTTTAAAACAATTTTGAATTTATTAATTTATTTCTACTTTATAACATTCAGTTCCACAACCCCTTGAGTTCCAGATTTTCTCCCCCTCCCTGTACTCTCCTCTCCTCCACATTACAGCCTGTGATCAAAAATATGTTCAACAAATTACTTTACATTAAACATTAGGCAAGTTGTAAAACAGGGTTATAACCAATGGAGTGAAAGGAGAAAGGGATGAAACAAAACAACACCCAAAAGGGAGAGAACAAATAGTTTACTTCAATCTGCATTCAGACTCTGGAGCTATTTCTCTGGATGTGAATATCCCTTTTCATCATGAGTCTTTTGTTGTTGTCTTATAATGTTGTATTGCTTAGAGGAGCTCAACCTATCAAAATTAGTCATCACAGGTAAGATGTGTCTGTAATTGTGCACAAAGTTCTCCTAGTTATGCTCTCCTGACTCAGCATCAGTTTATATTTAAATCTCTCCAGGTTATTATGAAGTCAACCTGCTTCTTATTTCTTCTAGCAAAATGGTATTCCATCACATTCACATACCACAACTTGTTTAGCCATTTCCCAATTGAGGGGAATCCCCTTGATTTCCAATTTTATGCCTCCACAAAAAGAACAGGTGTAAATACTTTTGTACATATGGGTTCTTTTCCTACTTCTATGCCCTCCCCTTCATCACCCCCCCTGTCATTCCCCCTAACTCCTACTCTCCTTCAGGGTGAGATATCCCATTTAGTATATATGTCATTCTCTTGCTTAGCCAAATTCAATGAGAATATGGTTTTGTCTTTTTGCCTTCCTGTTCTTCCCCTCCCCTGCAAACACTCCTCCTTGCCTCTTCTACATGAGATAGCTTACCACCCCCCCCCTCTCCCTATCTCCTCTTCCCACATTACTCTCTCATCTCTTAAATTCACTCCTTAAGTATTATCCCTTCCCACCAAATTCGATTTGTGCCCTCTATCCATGAATACCTGTAAACATATATACACACATTCATATATGTATTCATAAGACCATATACACTTTTTCAACTATTTTCATAATGAGAAAGGTTTCATCAGTTACAGTTATTGTGTTTCCACATAGGAATGTAAATAGTTCAACTTTGATAAGTTCCTTTTGATTTCTTTTCCCTGGTTACCTTCTCAAGAATCTCTTGCTTCTTGTGTCTGAATGTCAAATTTTCTATTCAACTCTGGTTTTTTCCTCAAGAATGCTTGAAAGTCCTCTATTCCACTGAATGACCATATTTTCCCCTGAAACATGATACTCAGTTTTGCTGGGTAGGTGATTCTTGGTTTTGATACCAGGTCCTTTGCCCTCTGGAATATGATATTCCATGCCTTTCAATCCCTCAGTGTAGAAGGTGCCAGGTCCTGTCTTATTCTGATTGTGTTTCCACAATATTGAAATTGTTAGTTCCTAGCTGCTTCTAGTATTTTCTCCTTGATCAGGGAATTATGAAACTTGGCTATAATATTCCTAGGAGTTTTCTTTTTGGGTTCTTTTTCAGGAGGTGATCAATGGATTCTTTCAACCTATATTTCACCCTCTGGGTCTAAAACATCAGAGCAATTTTCCTTGAGAATTTCTTGAAGGGTAATTTCTAGGTTCTTTCTTTGATCATGGCTCTCAGGTAGTCCAATAATTTTTAAATTATCCATCCTGGATCTATTTTCCAGGTCAGTGGTTTTTCCCATGAGATATTTCACATTGCCTTCTATTCTTTCATTTGTTTGGACCTGCTTAACAGCATCTTGATTTCTCATAAAGTCACTAGCTTCCATTTGCTCCAGTCTAATTCTGAAGGAATGAATCTCCTCAGTGAGCTTTTGAGATTCTTTTTCCATCTGGCAAAGTCGGCTTTTTAAGGCATTCTTCTCCTCATTACCTTTTTGAGCCTCTTTTGCCATTTGAGTCAGTCTATTTTTAAGGTGTTATTTTCCTCAATCAGGCTGTTGACTCTCATTTCATACTTTTCTTACATCTTTCTCTTTTCTCTTCCCAATTTTCCCCCACTTCTCTTATCTGATTCTTAAGGTCCTCTATGGCCTATAACCCTATTGTATTTTCATTTGGAGCTTTTGGTGCAGGATTTATGACCTCCCAGTCTTTCTCCTGTTCCATGCTTCAATCCTCTTTGCCCTCAAAATAGGAGTCTAGTGTTCAATTTTTCTGTTTATTTTGTTTCCTTTACCTAGGCATGTTTCCACTCAATTACTTGACTTTTGGGCTTATTGCCACAGTATGACTCTGCCATGAGACAGGGAAGCTTCCATCCCAAATGTTTTCGTCTTCTCAACTTCCAGAGGTATTAGTAGGGTGTTCTCCCTGAAGTCCCCACCCACTCTGTCAAGCTGGTCACACACCCCAAGACCACTCCCCCCAGACCACAATCCAGATCCAAGAAGTTTAAAGCAAGAGCAATTACCCCCCAGACTGATCACTGGATCCCTCTACAGTTTTCAGGCCAGGAGTTGAAGCTACAACTGAAGCTACAAACTGGTGTCTGTGCTGTGGCTCCTCAGTGGCTTCTCTCCCCCAGGGGAAGAAGCTGAAACACTCCCAAATACTGGTCCCAAAGTCCAATCGGTAAATAATCTCTCACTTTGTCCTAGGCATCTATGTGTTGGTAATTCTGGAAATGCCACATCTGCTGGTGTTCTGGGGTCCCTCCAGCTGGCTGTTGGTCTGGCCACCCTGGGTCCAAAACCTATAACTCATGTGGTCCTGGGCTGAGCTCCCAGAGTACTTGGCTTGCTGCTCCTTGTTAGGCTGCCAGGCTGTCCTCAGAAGGACGTTAGCTTCTCTGTGTCATTCTGTGGGTTTTGGAGCTCCAGAGGTTGTTTAGAGTCCCCTTTTACATAATTTTGAAGTGGTGTGGGCTGGAGTGCTGTGGAAGTGCTATTTCTACTCAGCCATCTTGGCTCCACATACAGTATCCTTGTTTAACCTGAAGTCAATATTACAAAAAAAATCAGTTTCATAGATTACAAAAGTTCTATATTAAAAAAAATCAAGGAATAATGTGTCTCTGAACTATTGCATATAATTGGAGATTTTCATTCTATTCAGTTTGACAATGTTAAATTAAATTGAATATATACCCTCAATAGGTATCCATTATTAATAATTTATAGCAAAATATAAAGAATAACAATTTTCTGTTATTGTCAAAATGAGCATTTCCATCATAGGGATGATTTTCTCCCTAATTTTTTTCTAAATCAAGGTCAATTTGTCAAACAAAAAACATTTATTGAATGTTTACAATGTGTTAAGCAGAATGATTAGCACTGAAGACACAATGAAAAATAAAAACTTGGCCTCAGCCTTCAAAGATCTCAGATAGAAATGGGAGCAGAGGGAGGATAAAAAAAAAAATAACCCAAAGCATTGTGTATACAACACATATTCATTTTAAGTAGGACATTAGCATTGTGGGTGGTGGAATTTAGTAGGGGAGGAGAGAGAACATAAGATCAGGGAAGACCTTCTAAAGAAGATGGGAATCAAATCTTGAAGGAAGTATGGAAGCAGAAGTGATGGGAGAGAACAGGGTAGGTATGAGAAAAAGCCAATTAAAATACACAGATTTGAGAGATTAGTGACAAATTCAAGGAAGAACAGCAGGAAAGCCAATGTCTTTGTAATGTAAAGAATTATGGACATCATTAAAGAGTAAGAATACTTGGAAAGAATGAAGGAAATAGGTTAAGAAGGGTATTAAAATCCAAACAGGATTTTATACTTGATCCTAGAGATAAAGAAGATTCATTGGAGTTTATTGAGGAAAGAAGTGATATTGTCAGACCTGCTCCTTATAAAATCATTTTGACAGCTGAATGGAGGATGGATTGGAGTGGGGAAAATTTGGGGATAAGGAGAACTACCAGAAGGCTACTCTAATAATACAGACATCAGGGAATGAGGGCCTGGATATTATGACTTTGTGTGTAGAGAAAAAGGATTATATAAAAGATTTAGAAATAATAAGACTTAGATATATATTAGATTCATAAGCTGAATAACTGTTAACTAGTCAGGAATGACTCTGCAGTTATGGACCTGGGTCATATATCTTAGATGATATTGTTATATTCAATACTAATATGGAGGCTCAGAAGAGTGGGGTGGGGGCTTTTTAAAAAGAATTTCATTGCATATATTGAAGCGCACATATCATTTTCACTTTGAATAAAAAAAATCCATAATATTGTAGACATCATACTAACCTTCAAGACTGAAGCACATGAGAGAAAAGATGACATGTATCTGCCAGAATGGCAACCTTTATAGAAAGGTCTGTGATCCTGGACCTGGGGTATGAGGAACCAAAAGAGAGCTGTCTAAAGAGGGGAAGAGACAGAGAAGCTGCTAGGGAAGTAAGAGCATGAACTTTACTTCTAAGATTTGATGGTCACTGAATGGAACTGAATTATATTGCCATTCAGCACTATTTAGGGAGGTCTAACAAAGAATTCTAGGACTTAAGACAAATACAGCTGGGGTGGGGTGGGAAGGTGGTTGGCACAGTGCCTAGCACACAGTAGGAGCGTTAAAATATTTATTGAGGGAGAGTCCTGGGGCTGGAGCCAAGTGGAGGAATAGAAGGACAAACTTGGTGCGGGGTCCCCTCTAATTACTTCCAGTACATGTAAAAAAATGACCCTAAACAAACTTTAGAGCTACGGAATGCACAAAGACACAAAGAGAAACAAAGCTCCCACCAAGAGAAGCCCAGCAGGCTGAGAGGAAAGATCTATTGCCTAGGAGCTGAGCATAGCCCCACATGAACCTTGTGGTTCCTGGCTCCAAGATCAGCCCTGACTTCAGAAGAGAGAATCACTAGCAGCTTAGGTGATTTCCAGAATTATCAACCCATAAATGTGAAAAAAGAAAGAAAAAGATTAGTGTGAAACTTTGTAGGAACAGGGGAAATGCCTGAGTGGGCCAGCCCCTGCCCCCAATGTGAGAAACAGTGGAGGCAAGGTGGCTGTGCACCCACCTTTGCCTGGCTGCCTCAGGAGCTCCTGGCTTATAGATTGCAGGGAGCCAAATGACCATTCAGAGGGTAATCACTCTTTCTTTAACTTACTTGAATCTGGATCGTGGTCTTGGATGGTGTTCCTGGGGTGTGTGACCAGGGATCCAGAGCTTGTGGTGTCTGTAGAGAAGGCACCCAATTAATAGCTCCAGCAGCTGCAAAAAACCCCCAGCAATTTGGGACAAAGGTCTCTTCATTCTGGAAGCAGAGTTCTACTGTGCCAAAGCACTCAACATTTATGTAATTCACTGGCAAGATGAGCAAGCCCAGGAAACATAATCAAACCAGAGATTCCTTTTCTTGGGACAAAAATGATCAAGGCATGGAGTGGGAGGATGATAGCAAAGTCAGAAATCCTGCATTCCAAAGCATCCAAGAAAAATATGAACTGGTAACAGGCCATGGAGGAGCACAAGAAGGATTTTGAAAATCAAGTAAGAGAAGTGGAGGAAAGGGTGGGGAGAGCAATAAGTATGACATGAGAAAATCATGAAAAGCCTGCTAAAGGAGATCCAGAATGCACTGAAGAAAATAACACCTTAAAAAATAGACTAACTCAAATAGCAAAAGAGGCTCAAAAAGGTGTGAGACAAGATGGTGCTGACCCAGGGCCCAAAGTTAAAAGTATATTACTACTACAACTGGTATGTTGGAAATTACTACTATGGGCAGGGCCACCTAATGAAACCTCATCAAATCCGAATGACGCAAAACTTGCTACTAAACTATGGACTCTACAGGAAGATGGAAATCTATTGGCCCCACAAAGCCATTGCGGATGAGATGACCAACTACCACAGTGATGACTACATTAAGTTTTTGCACTCTATCCATCCTGATAATATGTTGGAGTACAGCAAGCAGATGCAGAGATTTAACGTTGGCAAAGACTGCCCAGTGTTTGATGGTTTATTTGAGTTCTGTCGGTTATCCACTGGTGGATATGTAGCAAGTGCAGTGAAGCTTAATAAACAGCAGACCGACATTGCTGTGAACTGGGCTGGGGGCCTGCACCATGCTTAGAAGTCTGAAGCTTCTGCCTTCTGTCATGTCAATGATATTGTATTAGCCATCCTGGAACTGTTAAAGTACCACCAGACAGTGATGTACATTGACATTGACATTCACCATGATGATGGCACGGAAGAAGCTTTCTACACCACAGACTGGGTCATGACATTGTCCTTTCCTAAGTATGGAGAGTATTTCCCCGGAACGGGTGATCTACGGGACATTGGAGCTGGCAAAGGCAAATACTATGCTGTCAACTATCCACTCTGAGATGAGATTGATGATGAATCTTATGAGGCCATTTTCAAACCAGTTATGTCCAAGGTGATGGAGACCTTTCAGCCCAGTGCAGTCTTCTTGCAGTGTGGTTCTGATTCCCCATCTGGAGACCGACTAGGTTTTTTCAACCTTACCATTAAAGGCCATGCCAAGTGTGTGGAGTTTTCCAAGAGCTTCAATCTACCCATGCTGATGCTGGGAGTCGGTGACTATACCATCCACAATGTAGCCAGGTGCTGGAAATATGAGATAGCTGTGGTCTTGGACACAGAGATCCCTAGTGAACTTCCCTATAATAATTACTTTGAATGATTTAAACTGGATTTCAAACTTCACATCAGCCCATCTAACATGACAAACCAGAATACCAATGAGTACTTGGAGAAGATCAAGCAGAGGTTGTTTGAGAACCTCTGGATGTTGCCACATGCCCCTGGTGTCCAGATGCAGTCCATTCCTGAGGATGGGATACAGGAGGACAGTGGAGATGAGGATGAGGAAGATCCTGACAAGTGAATTTCAATATGCTCTTCAGACAATAGATCTAGGAAAGATAATTTAAAAATAATTGGACTATCTGAAAGCCCTGATCAAAAAAAAAAAGAGCCTAGACACAATCTTGCAAGAAATTCTCAAGGAAAATTGCCCTGATATTCTAGAACCAGAAGGCAAAATAGAAATTCGAAGAATTCACCGAACACCTCTTGAAAAAGATACCATAAAGAAAACTCCTAGGAATATTAAAACCAAAGTTCAGAGTTCCCAGGTCAATAAGAGAATACTGCAAGCAGCAGGAAGAAACAATTTGAGTATTGTAGAAACACAATCAGTATCCCTAACATTAAGGGATCAAAGGGCTTGGAATATGATATTCTGGAGGTCAAAGGATCTAGGACTAAAACCAAGAATCACCTAGCCAGCAAAACTGAGTATAATGCATCAGGGGAAAATATGGTCAATCAATGAAATAGGGGATTTTCAAGTATTATTTTTTTGGAGGGGGAAGGTAGGGAAATTGGGATTAAATGATTTTCCCAAGGCCACCTGGCTAGTTTTTTTTGTGTTGAGTCTGAGGCTGGATTTTGACTCAGGTCCTCCTGACTCCAGGGCCAGTTCTCTATTTACTGTACCACCTAGTCACCCCATTTTAAAGCATTCTTGATTTAAAAACCAGAGCTGAGCAGAAAATTTGACTTTCAAATAAAACAAGCAAGAGAAGCATGAGAAGGTAAACAGAAAAGAGAAATCATTAGGAACTTATTAAAGATAAACTCTTTACATTATTACATGGAAAAATGATAATTGTAACTCATAAGACTGTTCTCAGCATGAGAATTTATAGATATAGATATACATTTGTATCCATACATATATGTATGTATAGGATGGTGTATTTGTATACAAATATATATGTGAGTATAGGCATATGTATGTTCATGTATACATATACAGAGGTCATGGGATGAGTTTAAAATGAAGGGATTATATCTAAAAATAAAATTAAGAGGTGAAAGAGGAATTTACTGGGAGAAGGAGAAAGCAGGAGATAGATTAGAGTAAATTATCTCATATAAAAGAGGTGAGAGAAAACTGTTACAATGGAGGAAAAAACAGGAAGATGAAAGAGAATGGAACAGCCTTATTCTCATTGAATTTGGCTTAAGGAGGGAATAACATACACACTCAATTGGGTATCTTACCCTACAGGAAAAAAGGGGATTGGGTATAGGAGAGGAGATGATAGAAGGGAGGGCAGATTGGGGGAGAGCATAGTTAGAAGCAAGCATTTTTGAAAAGGGCTAGGGTCAAAGGACAAAATGGACTAAGTATGGGGGGCAGGATAGGATGGAGGGAAATATAGTTGGTCTTTCACAATATGACAACTATGGAAATGATTTGGGGCACTACACATGTACAACCTATATTGAATTGCTTGTTTTCCCAGTGGTGGTGGGTGAAACAAATGTTGCTGTTGTTGTTTTTTAATGGGGTTTTGTTGTTGTTGTTTTTTGTTGTTGTTGTTGTTCTTGTTGTTGTTGTTTTTCATGAATATTGGAAGTGAGACATACGGGCACCGGGGTGTACAGGTCTGTCTAGCCTTGCTAGAAAGTTAGGGGGGTGATGAGGAAGGACATAGGGGAGAATGTATTGAGGGGAGGGGTATTCACTGGGCTTGCTCTTCTGGGTTGTGGGTAGGGGAAAGACAGGGAGAAAAAATCTAACTCAAAACCTTGTGGAAATAAATGTTGAGAACTAAAAATAAGTTAGTTAATTTTGAAATAAAGACTGAAGGACATGGTTTAACATTCTACATCTAATGCTTACTACCAGTGCAATCTTGGTTAAGTCACTTGGGCTCCCAGGATCCTCATTTCCTCATCTGTAGACTGAAGGGGCTAGACAAGTTGCTCTCTGTGTTCCAGAAGTATGATTCCTCCAAAATGTGCTTTGATTAGCTCCATTTTGGTAATGTTTTAGGCTAATTAATTCTATCTTATATGCCATTTTTTATAACTTCATTCAAGTAATCTTGTCAGATGCCTCATTCAGGTTCAGATGGCCACTTTACAGAGTGGCACCATCACCAACTGGACCTTTATCAACAAAATCAACATAAAAAAAAACATGTATCTTCAAATTTCTTTTATTTATTTTAGAATGATTTAGGCTACCTACCACAAAATAAAATAATAAATTATTTTAAAATGATTATCTTATTACAACTAGATTTCCTTTCTGTTTTCTTTCTACTCTTCAGTAACTACTTACCATAATCAGTGTCTCTTCAGTAAATTACTTACCAGTAATCAGTGTCTGATTCATCTCCTTATGTTTCTAACCTCCTTTCAATGTTCATTTGGTCTAAACATCCTCTGGCTTTGAATCATAAACACAACTAATTTCACAACCAGGTTCAGGAGGTATGAGCCACGACTAACTCAATTTTGTTAGAGACTGCATCCCTAAAATGCCTTGTTGAAACACATCACCAGTGATTACCATTTAGCTCTTCCTATGTTGCCTCAGTAGGCAATGTCAATCATTTCTTGCCCTTGGGTAAGTCTTACTAACTCCACTTATTCTGAGTAAATCTTTCTCAGAAATATCAGGATAAATGGTACAATTGAACTACTCTTACTAACTTGGAAACACCAGGATCCAGATCAAATTAACAAATGTTGATTGCAAATACATTAATTCACATACATTCATAAGTATATAGTGCCCCAAACAAGAGAAACAATAGGCCTGCTATACTCTCCTCTGCCCTGATCCTCTCTAGAATTCAGGTTGGGTTGCCTCAGATTAGTAAGGTTATTAACAAGTTAGCCCATATTCAATAAGCAAAATGAAGGGGACTCAAAAGCATATCTGCACGCCATATACAGATCAAATAAATGAAGGATGTGAATATCATTTAGCCTTGAGAATATAAGCAAAGGAGAAATAAATTTAATTGTTATTTTAAGTTTTTGTATGGAAGAATGATTAGAATTGTTGTTTTTGTTTTTGTTTTTGTTTTTGTTTTTTTGCTTTTTTGGAGGGCAATTTGCGTTAAGTAACTTGCCCAAGGTCACAAGGCTATGTTTTATGTTAAGTGTCTGAGGACGGATCCAAAACCAAGTCCTCCTGACTCCAGAGCTGGTGTTCTGTTCACTGCACCACCTAGCTGCCCCTAGAATTATTTTTAGTTGATCTCAAAGGGTAGAAAATTGGTCAATGGGTAAAAGTTATAAAGATGCATATTTCAGCTTCAATAAAAGGAAAATACAACTTAATAAGAGCTTTCCAAAAGAGAAATGGGCTGCCTCAAGATGGTGTGATTTCTTATTCTAGAATAATAATATAAATATAAATTCAAATATAAATTGGATGGTCACTTTTCTGGAATATTATAAAGGAACTTCTTCAATAAAGTACCAGTTGGACTCAGGTGTCCTGAGATTTCATCCAGCTGAGGCATTCATTTATTCTATTTTTAAATAAGTATTTTGCTTCTTTTTTCACATATTACCATTAACCCAAGGTTGAAGAAATTGAAGAAACATTGAAGTTTGAAAGATGCCTTAAAAGTAAAATAAGACCTATGTGAAAAGTAAAAGATCTAAGGAAGACAAAGAGTAAAGTAACAATAGTCTTCTGGAATCTTACAAAATCATTATTCTCAATTTTGGCTGAGAATAGAATAACAGGAAACTGCAAAATGTGGAATTCAGGTTATATATAAAGAAGGATTTTTTAAAGTTTGATAGTTGTTAACTATTCAAAAGGATCTCCAAATCAATTTGTCAAACTTTTTTTTAATGAGCAATAGCTGTCTCTGTTGGGGAAGATTTAATTTTCTATACACTACAGTATTCTGTAACAACTGCTTGTTTTAAGGAATTGCAAACTTCCAAACCACCAAAGCAAATTTCTTGTGTAGATTAAATGAACCTGTTGTCTGATAACTAAATATTTTATCTGCTGTGTAAGCTTTATGGCGTTTCAGTTATCGTGTGGTCCTTCCTTAAGGAGCTAATAAATAAATGACCTTCTAAGGTACCTTTTTAGTTTTTTGAACACAGAAACTTTGTTCAGCACAAAATGAAGAAAATAAAATAAAATAAAATAAAATAAAATAAAATAAAATAAAATAAAATAAAATAAAATAGAATGAGTTTTAAAGTGTTGCAAATCTTATAAGAGGCTAAGGTAGAGTAATTATGTAGGTGAAAGAAATAGATTTGCTATTGACTAAAACGAAAAGTTCTCATGGTATAATATAGAGACAATTAAATCTTTCAAAACAAAGAGAATTCTATCTTACTTTTAAACTGTTTGACATATCCACTTGGCTTTTTGCCACAGTAGAACTATGCTTCCAGAGAGAAGAGCTTTGTCCCAAATTGCTGGGGTCGATATCTATACAGACTCTCTATTCTATTTGGATTTTATGCTAGACACCCTCCCTAATGGTGGCAAATATCTGTAACAAGAATACATCTTTGTATTTTACATTTCTCTCTATATTACACAATAATCTTGATTTTAATAGTACTGCTGAACAAATAATATCTGTTCCTACATATTTCAACGAATTTTGGATGAGTTAGGTGTATTATGGGGAGTCCAGATGGCTGAAAAAGGGTCCTTTAGGTAACATTTTGGTATACCAAATATTAACAAACAATACTCATTTTGGAATATCAAACCCTCCATAATTTCAGACATAAAACTATGGATATATGGTCTGCTGTTAAAAATCATTTGTAAAATCTATTCCTCAAGCCATTCATTAAATATGACTTTCAAATATGTATTTTATTTACAGAAAGGTTTGATAAAGATGAAATATTAAGAATATGGATCAGCAGTTATTGGTATTTTCTTGATTATCATTTTTGGAAATTAAAAAAAAAAAACTTCTCCCCACACCAAAACCTCTGACATCCTCTCTTTTAAACATCTTGATAATTTTCAATTTCCTCCAAAAGTTATCAGCTCCAGCATGAATCTACTCTCTTTTACATAATAGAGTCTAGCTGTTCTTTCTTTCTTTTATTTATTGCTATCTCTACACCCTCCTGTAGGTTAACAGGAATTTTAAAGGATGATATAATTCATGTGTTGTCATACCTCTCCCATTAATTAAGAATATATTAGTTACAAGAATCAATATAGATTTTTTCCATTTTTTAAACAGTGTGTTCTCTTCTTTACAATTTTTTTCCTTAAATGCTCTCAATATGACTTGGTTCAGTGGGTTCACTCACCAAGTCTCCTATAAATGTATTTAAATTTCAATTGCTTCTTGCTGTTTTATGATGTGACACTTCTCATAATTTCCCAGCATCCCCTTTTAAATGATATTTCCAAATTATTTTTATTGTTGGCTTTTTTCCCATCCATTAATTTCCAAATGCATCCTTCTCCCCATGCTATACTCAGGAAACCATTCCTTGTACTAAAAATTAAAAAGAAAGAAAATTCATGTTAGCCAATAAAACTAAAATAATGACTTTATATGAGATATTTCACATTCGTACTGTTATATTTATCTCTGTAACAAATAGAGGAAAATAAAAAGATGAAAAAAACTTTCTTCAATCTGCTTCCTTCACTCTGCATCATTCCATGATTTCCAGAATGTTTGGACCAAGGCAGAACTCAGGTTGGTTCATTAGGATGTCTAAAACTATTAGTCTAGAAGTCCCTTACTACCTTCTTTAAGTTTATGCCATGTGCAAGTTTTGTTGAGACACCAATAATTCAACAGACAAAACTTTGCTCACCTTTGTTGGCTCTTTGACAGGCAAGGTATATTGGGTGTCATCCCATCTCTTCACTGGACTAGGCTGATCCTGTGACTGACTTTGCTGATAGTTTCTAATGACTCTAGTTATCGAAGGTACCTCTGGTATCTCTTGCAACCCTTTTAATCTCACAGATTAATATCCTGAGCAGTTCTATCTTTGGATACGCAATATAAAATCATGAAAGAAGATCACAAGAGAAACAGAGACATTAGCCATGTGCTCAGAGACACAAGGTGGCTGTATTCAATATAGGGAAACCTTTCTCTCCCTTCACTTAGAAGCAATCCTCAATCAAAAGCCAACCTATAAAAGAGTGAGAGATTTTATTGGTATCTTTTATATGCACATTTATTGCTGTCATTTATTCACCGCATAGTATACCAACAATAAATATTCTATGAATACTTAGAAATTGCAGTAGTAATCTTCCATTATGCCTGCCAAGAAGCAGGTAAACCAAACCTCCATATTCTGTGTGTGTGTGTGTGTGTGTGTGTGTGTGTGTGTGTGTGTCCATCTCTCTCTCTCTCTGTCTCTTTAAATGGAACCTGGCATTGCATATTATACATGTTCTGCGTAAGCTACCAGACAGGGAAGACAGATCTGAACATTTTCTGAGGACTGAGCACTCACTCATTACATGTGTAATCAAAATAATCTATTTTACATTTTGTAATTCCTTCTATGCTTTGTTTGTTTTAGGATTTACCTACTTATGAAAGATAATTGATCTGATTCTCTTCCTAGCAATTTCTTTTAAATAGGTAGCCCCTTCCCAGTTAATTTTGGTGTTTGTGTTTCTAAAGGAATTTGATATTGAGTTCAATTATTTGTTTCTTCCTTGTTTTTGTTTTCTTAATTTACATTATTACTACTTGATCTAATAATTTTGATGGTTCCTGAATTATAATACATAATTTAAGTTTCAGAATTGTTCACTAGGTCCTGATTCATGTAAATAATGGATCTATTGAAGCGGCTTAAATTTGTATTAAATTTATACTAGTAGAATTTACAATTATATAATATATAATATTTTATTCTAGGGGGCGGCTAGGTGGCGCAGTAAATAGAGCGCCAGCCCTGTCAGAAGGACCTGAGTTCGGAGCCGGCCTCAGACACTTAATCCACACAAACAAAAACCTAGCTGTGTAACCTTGGGCAAGTTACTTAACCCCAATTGCCCTAAAGGGGCGACTAGGTGGTGCAGTGAGTAAGAGCGCCAGTCTCGGAGTTGGGATGACCAGAGATCAAATCCGGCCTCAGAAAATGAGCACTCACACATAAATAATGACTAGCCATGTAACCTTGAGCAAGTTACTTAACCCCAATTGCTTTAATTTTTTTTTTTTATTCTAGCACAATGGTAATATGGAGGAGGAATTCAAAGAATGGAATTGTTCAGGTGATTCATTGCTTGTAACCAATTGGGACCAAGCTGATCTACAACTTCAAACATAACTTTTGGCTATTTGTTTCCTATACTAGTTGATTTCTAGAGCTCTTCTAGATCTACATTTTATGAATCTAATTAGACTATAAGGAGATAGAACCATTTAGTCAATTATGGAAGGATATAAATGGGACAAAAAATCATTTCCTACTGATATTGTCTGTTCTTGTCATAAGAGAAAAGAATTTTACCCAAATTATTCATCCCCTGCCTATACACTCTCCAAATAACAAAGTTTTTTATAATTGGAAAAACTATATCAAAGTCACTTGTATTAAATGTCCAAAGCAAACAATTACTAAGGTATTTTATATATGCATTAATGGCATATTATGACAGTTTGCATGTTTTTCCTCCAACTTTGAGAAGAAAAACAAAATAAAAGTATTTTACATATCAGTACATATGCCATATATGACATATATAATGATATATTGTCATTACCGCTTTTATTATTATAAATATATATTTATAATTATAAATTATATATATAATATTTATTATTACTTATTTTCCTCTTCCTCCTTATTTTCCTCCTCCATCATCTTATTAGCAGCAGTAGTAGTATTAAGTATTATTAGTATTATTTTTATTGTCATCATCTCAAAAGCAGTAGGTTTATGTTGAGCAAACAGTTCTTCCCTCTGTCTACAATCCACCTTCCAACTTTTTAGATTATTTTTAGAATGATAGATATCAAGGGGAAAGGGAGAAGGAGATTAAGGGCTATTAGGGAAGAAGAAAAAAAAAATAAAAGCTACATCCAGAGAAAAAAATTGGTATAGTTTGCTCTTCTGTCATGTGTAAAGAGAAAAATAAAATAAGGAGTTCTTTTAAGGCTTATGTATTATGAATATTCATTTTCTACACAATAGGATTTAGTATAGGGAGAGCACATTAAACTGCAATGAGGCTACTAAAATTGTCAAATGCAAGGTATTTTCTAAAGAAAATTGTATTTCTTTATGTCAAAAATAATACATTTCCTTTGGAAACTATCATGTAATAAAAATAAATATGGATTCTTTTACTTCATCAACACCTGCCTTGAGTATTTAATCAGACTTCTGAGAATCGGCTGTGCACTGATCAACACTGATGAAATTTGACCATATCAAATCGTTTCATGATAGCAGATATAATTGATGTTTATAGTTTGAATGTAGCCCATCAATCTAAGTGGATTTAAGGCATTGATAAAGCCATCTGACAGTTTTATCTTCATATCAGCAGTGAGCAGATTTTTTTCCCTTTTGTTTTACATACAATATTTTTAATGTATTCTGTAAGTATGTAAAAGAATAAAAACTGGTGTTCACACTACAGATCCAGAAAGGAATGTAAAAAAATTGACGAATACTTCAGAGAAGCAGCCTACTCAGGCCACAGCTGGCTGATGGAGAAAGGGATACAGACAATTAAATTGGGAGTAGATGACTGGGAATATAGCCAAATACATGGTGTATGTAGTAACAAAATATATTTGATGAATAGTTCACAGGACACAAGAAAACAGAATGAAAATGATTGAGTCTTAGATGTTTTTATGAAAGTAAACATGTATCTAAAAATGGTGATAGCCAGTCTTTTCCTTCTGTGATTAATTAATTTGCATTACCTAGGGATAACTCTACCCTTTGAAGTATTTGGAGAAAATTGTCACATTGAGTTGATAGGATCAAAGGATTGATAACTGTATTTTGGAGATCATCTTGGCCAGAGATTATTAACCTTTTTAGTGTAATTGACCCCAATAGGAATGTGGTAAAGCCTATGGACCTCTTCTCAGAATAATATTTAATGTCATATTCATCATTGAAGCAAATTATAAGTGACACAAGAATGCGTTTTTTTTCCTAATCCATGTACCCATAATATTTATCCAGGAATCTCTTAGAAAGCCTAGGTTAAGGACTCCTAATATAGGCCAGCCCCTTTATTTTGTAGTAATAATATTTTCATTAAACATTTAACAAAGTTTTAAAGTTGAAATTTTGGAGGCGGAGCCAAGATGGCTGAGTAGAAACAGCTCATCCAAGCCACTCTGCCCCCAGATTACCCCCCAACTATGTAAAAGGGAACTCTGAACAACTTCTGGAGCCCCAGCACCCACAGAATGACACAGAGAAGCTAACCTCCCGCTGAGGACAGCCCAGCAGCACTGCAGGAAGGACGAGCACAGTATTCTGGGACCTGGCAGTGCGCAGCGCAGAGAGCAGGAGCCGAGCCAAGCCCAGGTCCGTGTGAGTCAAAGTTTTAGCCCCAGGGCAGCAGGGCCAGCAGCCGGCTGGAGGAACCCCAGAACACCAGGAGCTGTGGCGACTCCAGAATTATCAACATAGACATGCCTAGGACAAAGTAAGACGTTAGTGTCCTATGGACTTTGGGACCAGTATTTAGGGAATGCATTGGCTCCCTCCCCTGGGGGCTAGAAGCCACTGAGGAGACACGCCATTTTGTAGTTTTCAGAGGCAGCTCCAGCTCCCAGCCTACAAATTGTAGGAAGATACAGCGATCAGTCTTGGGGGGTAATCGCTCTTGCTTTAACCTCCCTGGATCTGGACTGTGATCTAGGGTGGAAGTCATGGGTGGGTTTACAGCTTGCCAGAAACGGAAGTTGCCCCCCACACGTTCGGGACGAAAATTCCTCTATCTGGCCTTAAAGCCATAGTGTGGCAACAAGCCCAAAAGTCAAGCAATTAAGTGGCAACATGCCAAGGCAAAGGAAACAGAAAATGCAACCCTAGACTCCTATTTTGGGGGCATAGAGAGGGAAAAGGACTGTGAGGTCAGAAGTCCTGCTCCAAAAGCCCCAAAGGAAAACATGAGCAGGTTTCAGGCCATAGAGGACCTTAAGAAGGACTTTAAAAATCAAATAAGAGAAGTGGAGGAAAAATTGGAAAGAGAAATGAGAAGGATGCAGGAAAAGTATGAAATGAGGGTCAATAGCCTGACTAAGGAAAACAGCACCTTAAAACGTAGACTAACTCAAATGGCAAAGGAGGCCCAAAAGGGCAATGAGGAGAAGAATGCCTTAAAAACTCGAATTTGCCAGATGGAAAAAGAATCTCAAAAGTTCACTGAGGAGATTCATTCCTTCAGAGTTAGACTGGAGCAAATGGAAGCTAATGACTTTATGAGAAATCAAGATGCTGTTAAGCAGATCCAAACAAATGAAAGAATAGAAGGCAATGTGAAATATCTCATGGGAAAAACCACTGACCTGGAAAATAGATCCAGGAGAGACAATTTAAAAATTATTGGACTACCTGAAAGCCATGATCAAAGAAAGAACCTAGAAATCACCCTTCAAGAAATTCTCAAGGAAAACTGCCCTGATGTTTTAGATCCAGAGGGCAAAATAGAGGTTGAAAGAATCCACTGATCACCTCCTGAAAAAGATCCCTAAGAGAAAACTCCCAGGAATATTATAGCCGGGTTCCAGAGTCCCCAGATCAAGGAGAAAATACTACAAACAGCCAGGAAGAAACAATTTCGATGTTGTGGAAACACAATCAGAATAGCACAGGACCTGGCAGCTTCTACACTGAGGGATTGAAGGGCATGGAATACGATATTCCAGAGGGCAAAAGAACTGGGAATGAACCCAAGGGTCACCTACCCAGCAAAACTGAGTATTTTGTTTCAGGGGAATATATGGTCATTCAGTGGAATAGAGGACTTTCAAGCATTCTTGAGGAAAAAACCAGAATTGAATAGAAAATTTGATATCCAGACACAAGAAGGAAGAGATGCCTGAGAAGGTAATCAGGGAAAAGAAATCAAAAGGAACTTATCAAAGTTGAACTATTTACATTCCTTTATGGAAAAGCAATAACTGTGACTGATGATATCTTTCTCACTATGAAAATAATGGAAGAAGGGTGTGTGGTCATATGAATACATATGTGAATGTGTGTGTATATGGTTACAGTTATATATGGATAGAGGGCATATGTTGAATTTGTTGGGAAGGGAGAATACTCAAGGGATGAAATTATGAGGTGAGAGAGGAAAGTGGCAAGAGGAGATGGGGAGAGACAGGGTAGAGTAAACTATCCCATGTAGAAGAAGCAAGGGGAAGTGGTTGCAAAGGAGGGGGAGAATAAGGAAGGCTAAAAAGGCAAAACCACATTCACATTGAATTTGGTTCAGGGAGAAAATGACATACATACTAAATGGGATATCTCAACCTGCAGCAGGATAGGGGGAAGGGGGATGAGAGGAGGGATGATGGAGGGGAGGGCATCCTTGGGGTGAGGGGAGGTTGGAAGTACCCACTCTAGAAGAGGGACAGGATCATGTAGGGAATGGACCCAGGTGGGGGGTGGGATGAGTGGGAGGGAATTATAAGTAGCCTTTTACAATATATCTACTATGATAATGTTTTGCATAACTAGACATGTACAACATATACTGAATTACTTATCTCCCAAGAGGGCATGGGTGACAAGAGAGGAAGGAAATGGATCTGAAATTCGAGGTATTAACATGAAATGTTTCAAATATATATAAATACTATTATTAATACTCTTTTGCTTGTAATAGGGAGATAAGATGTGCAGGCATTGGGACACAAAGACTCACCTTCCTCTAATGGAAAAGGTGATGGGGGTATGGGAGAGAGCAGATTGGAGGAAGCGATATCTTGTGGGACTACTATCCTGGGAGGTTGGGTAGGGGAATAATGGGGGGAAAATATTTGTAACTCAAAAGCTGGCAGAAATAAATGATGTAAAACAGAAGTTAATAAAGCATTTGTTTTAAAAAAAAGGGGAAAAAAAGAAAAAAAGTTGAAATTTTATAGTATTTTAGTAAAGCATTAATAAATTATCGAAACAAACTTACATATGAATAACTACTTTTTTAAATTTTTTGGTAAAATATAGTAATTACTTAGTTGATTTGCGCAATGACTAATGATTAAGTGAAAAGGAATGCTCCCCCAAATTCACATTTAGACTCAAGAGATGTATTGCAAAATAGAAAATATAAGATAATAGGGAAAATGCTTTTGTTATCAAATTTTTACTGTTATACAGATAAATGAAGAGAGAAAAATACAGAGTTGTAAAGATAAATGGTAAACCACTCATTTATTCAGCAGGTATCTCTTTAGTGAGTAGAAGTAATGGGCTTATATTTTCCCTAAGGACACATTTGGGTCAAAGTAAAAAAAAAAATTATCAGCTGTCAGTTTGATAAAACATGAATTGAATGATGAATAAATTCTTTGCATTTTTATCCCAAGAGACTTCAGAAAAATACCTATGTCCTCTAAATGGTTTGGTCGTGGTTGGGAAGAAGGCTGGACCTAATTTGAAATTCCTTCCAGCATTATTATGTGGGCATGTATGTATCTGTGTCTGCATGTGTATATACACATAGCATAATGCTAGAAGGAATTTCAATCTAGGTCCAGTCTTCTTCTCAACATGACTAATATGCATGACATACACACAGACTAATATACGTGACATATACATATATGTGCTAAACCAGCTAAGTTGTCATATAATGATGTGTTTATAAGTTCACATTTTAAAAATAATGCTTTTGATCATGGGAAGGATTTAATCTAATTCATAGAATTTTTAATTTATAGATAAATGGGACCTAAAAGGTCCTGAAGCTCAAACCTTTCATTTTATCAAAGAAGAAGCAAGTCTTAGAGAGGTTAAAGGAATTGCCCAAGATTACACAGCTGGATATTATCTCAATAGTATTTGAACTCAGGATTTCCTGTCTCCAAGACCAATGCTCTAAACACCATGCAAACTAGATGTATTCTGAGTACCTAGGAAAAAGGGGTTGAACATAGAGAAGAAGAACTATATGTCAACAAAATTTTGCAGTCCCTAGCTATGATTTCTGCATTTCAAAAAGGAACAGAGGTATAAAATATCTTAGTATCTAAGCATAATTGAAGCTTTTTTTCAGGCTTTTATTGTGAGGATTGTTAGATAAATTATCTCTTAGGCAACTGAGAGTGGGCAATAGTTTAATTCTGATAATCTCCAGTTTGGAGACATGTGACCTAGAACATTTTGATGTATGAAATACAGTCATCCATTCCACATCATGGCAGTTAGGGGCATGGTGCCCCTTCAATCTAGGAAACCCACATAACATCTTTGACACCCCCCCTTTCCTACTAGAGAAGTCTGATTTTTTTTCTTTTTCTTTTATGGGATATTTTCAATACCTAATTACAATATTCGGGTTGATATCATCCAATATTATACACATACTTTATTCATTTTTGAGTTTTTAAACTTTTTTTTCTGTTCTTTCTGTTGACTTTTGTATGTTATCTGTGGCTTCCACCAAACTTCAAAGTTCCCATTTAATTTTTTTTTTATGCTGAATTATGATATATTGAAACTGTGATGAGGAAAGTTGCAATGTGGAAGAGATAGCTGTACTCTAAAAAGTATGTAACATGGAAGTAAGCAGTTAGGTGTCACTGTGGAAAAGTTATCTACCCCTTGTTTGCCTTAGAATCCACAGCTGTAAAATGCAGATATGAATAAGAACACCCTATAAGATTGTTGTGAGGATAAAATGAGATAATATTTGTAAAGAGCTTTGAAAGTCTGAAAATGTTATATAAATTGTAGCTATTATTATTATTATTATTATTATCATTATTATTATTAATTAGTATCAAAGCCTTACTGATCTATCTGTTTTCCTTTTCCTAAAAATTACCATCCAAGGTGCACCTAGCCATGATTCACCATGGACCTAATGAGAAGTTGGAAATGTTTGCAATAATACTTTGCCTGGAACTAAAATGCATTAACATTTAATGGGGTGATTTTTTTTTTTCAGTCAATTAGTCACAAAGCTAATCAATATGTTGAAACACAATTATTTGGCTTGTGTAGACAAAATAAATAGCGGTTTCACTGGGGTGTCCTTTTATTGTTTTGTCTTATTTGTTGGTCAGTTGTTTTAACCTGTGACTATACTTGGCAGCAATTCATCAGGCCCTATTGGCTTTGCTTAATCAAAACCTTCCTCTGACCTAAGAATGTTTTATTCGAGGTCAAAGAATAAATCAAAACATGGAATGCCACAATTATATGCATAGAAGCTTAAGATTCAGACCTCTAAAGATCTACTAGCAATCCTTCAAGAATTTGAACAGTCATAAGAAATTTGGACATTGCAAACATCAAAATGATGTCACATAAAAGTGAAGTCCCAAGAAGAAAACCAATAGTATTTAGGTAAAAAGCAAAGAAAAAAAGCCATATTTTCTCAAATGAAAATGACAAATCTATGAAAGATTTCATATTAGTATGGCATCATACTGACAGTTCTGCTCTCTTTACTAACAAACTTGTTAAAATTAAAAACCTTGAAGACCACTTTGAAAACATCTGTCTTTTGAAAATACTGACTACATACCAGATGAAGGGAAGCTTGGAAGCAGATGGAGCCTGCTCTCTCTGTGCAAGGATATTTTAGTTATACCAACAAATCCCAGTCCAATTTTGAAAAGTCTGAAAATGGTTTCTTTTTTCACCTGTGTGTTATGATTATTAAGCCTGTGCAATTTATGAAGAATATTGTGTAAGCAATAAATATACTGGCATGTTATTCTACTATATTCCTTTGTGTATATTCTGTTTAGTTGCCACATAAATCTTCATAGGTATATCATGAAAAGTCAGTATTTGTGGCAATGAGATTAAAATGCATTACAGTTAACTGCAAAAATAGTTACTGTGAGGCTGCTATTCTAAAGTCAAGCAGTTTCATAGGTCACAGGATGTCCAATGAAATAGAATACTCTCTAAGGTCCCTTTATAACATTGACTTAACTTTAACCTTGCTTCACTAAATATTAGCTGTGTGATCTTAGGCAATTCACTTAAATCAATGTGTTTGTATAGGCACTTACCATGCGTCCACTGAGTCACCCCTGTAATGTGGCAAATAAAAAAAATCTAATTTGGTATTGGGGTTTCATTAAAGGAAACTTTACTGTGTGGGAACAGGGAGTTAACAGGCACCTTTCTGCGATAATTTTATCAGGAGTCATCCAGAATGTTGTACTCAATTATGGATGTCACACTTTAAAGACAATGATAAACCAAAGAGGGGATGGCAACCTGACTGGTGAAGTGCCTGGAGTCCATGTCATGAAAGGATGATGTGGGCACATTTATCATGGAGAAAAGAAAACTCAAGGAGGGAAATGAAAATTTTATTCAAGTATCTGAAGGGCTTGTTCTGTTTGATTGCAGAAAATAGAACTATGAGCAATGAGTAGACAGACATTGCAATGAGGGAAAATAAGCCTTGTTGTTGGGGACGGGGGGAATCTCTCTAATAGTTAAACTTTCTAAAATGAAATGGACTGGCTAGAGAGGTAATGGGTTTCCTTTCCTTGGATGACTTCAAGAAGAGCCTAAACTACTACATAATGGGTCAGTTAGAGTGAGGATTGATGTACATGAGTTGCACTAAGTGGTACCAAAATCCCTTCTAGCACTCTAATTCTGTGATTTTTGATACTTTGACTTAAGTTCTGAGCAAAAGCAATGCAAGTAGTTAGTAAGATAGATATGTATATATGTATATATATGTATATATATATATAAACATACATAATTATACAACTATATGACTAAATATTTCCTAATTATATGTCAAAACATTGTTAATAATTTTCTGTTAAATTTTGAGTCCAAATGCTCCCCTGCCCACTTGTCTCTCATCTCTCTCTGAGAAGGCAAACATTTGATAACAACTATATATGTTAAGTCAGGCAAAATATATTTCTACATTAGCCAAGTGACAAAAGAAAACACAAACAAAATAAAACAATAAAAATAAAGTTGTTGTTGTTGTTGTTGTTTTTTAAGTATGCTTCAATTTACATTCAGTTTTCATCAGTTCTCTTTCTAAATGTAGATAGAATCTTTCATCATGGGTCTTTTCAGATTGTCTTGTATCATTGGCCTGATCAGAGTATCTAATAAGTCTTTCACAATTTCCTATTTCCTAATCTCTCAGCCTGGGATCTAAGAGCCTGGTTGTTGACTTTGTATTCTGTAGCCTCTGGGTGTCTAGTTTGAGGCCAAGGCCAGGAGTCTCAGTGTTTCCCCTGAGTTACTCTGAGGCTCACAGAGTAATCTGTGAAAGAAGTGGTCTTGCCACTTCAAATTTCTGCCTCTATGCCTCTGGGCTACAGCTCAGGAAGGCTTTTGCTGGTTAGGTGAGGTGGGGCTTGTTGGGACCCCTCCCTTCTTCTCTTCAGACTCCTTACTGCCTCAGTTACACCCCTTCTCAATGACTCCCGAGCCTGAGGCTATTTCCACTATCTCAGGATTTCACTCTGGGTGGGACACTTACCTTTGGGTTTCCTAGGTCAAGGAGGGGGAATTGGAGCAGCCAGAGTTTACATTCACATTTTGGCCCCTAGAAGGACAGGCAGGCAATTTCTAAACTTCCAGGCTTAGGGCTGATAGCCCCAGGAGAAGCTACTGTCTCTGCTAGGGGCCCCAAGCCCTCTCTTACCTGGCTCCAATGATTCCTCCTGTCCTGTGGTGAGATGCTGGTGAGATGGCTGTGAATCACCCTTGGGGTGGGTGAGTCTGCTGACTGGGGCTCCTTCTCCCTTGGCTGTAGTCTGCTCTCTAATCCAAGCTGTTGCACCCCCATCTGTTCCCGAAAGTGTTAACTCCTGGATACTCACTGTCATGACCCTGGACTAAAGAACATGGTATGCTATATGGCTGAGACATTGGTTCTGATCCTGTCACATGGAAGATATAGGAAAATCCTTGGCCAGAAGAGTGGTGCCAGTTATGTTGCCTCAGAAATGTCTACCTGGAATGGAGTGATAGTGACACTTTCTGAACAGACTTAAGAAAAACCTTCAAAAAAGAGGGAAGGTGAGAAAGAAGAGGAGAATGCAGAGGAGCTGCCTTAAGGAAAAGAAGATGAGAGCATGGAGATCCTAGAGTGATCCTTTCTAGTTTTCTATTGGCTGGCAAAGGCTATAGATATCCTTCATGGAGCCTGGGTGTGAATGAGGGGACTGTGGGAAGAAAAAATCAAACTGAAAATCCTCTGGAAGCTGTGGAGAAAAAAAAAACATTGTCTTGTAAGTGATTTGATTCTCCCTTGATTCAGCTGTAAGAATTTCACATTTGGTACCTTTGCCACAAAGGGACAGTATCAGCCTTCCTATGCTTCGTTGTTTTATAGATTTATATACACCCTTAATCCTTTCATAGAATAACCAATTCTAGGAACCCTCCTTAGACCAAAAGCTTCCAGAATTTTATTTTGTTAAAATTATTTCAAACCATTATTTTCTGAAAGTTTTTTTTTTTTAATTTAGAAACTATTGATAGTTTCCTTCTTTAAAAGATCAAGTAAGAGAACTAGAGGAAAATTTGGAAGAGAAATGTCAGTGATGAAAGAAAATCATGAAAAAGAGTCAAAAGGGTTGTAGCAGAGGCACCAAAAATACTGAAAAAAGACCTTAAAAACATAATAGGACAAATAGTAAAAGAGGTACAAAAATCCAAGGAATAGAGAAAAGCCTTGAAAAACAGAACTGGCCAAATGGAAACAGATACACCAAAATTCAATGAAAGAAATTGTTAAAAAGCATAATTTGTCAAATAGAAAAAGAGGCACAAGTATTCACTGAAGGAAAGAACTCATCACAAAATAGAATTAAATGCGTGGGAAAAAGAGACTTAACATCTTGGTGAAGAAAATAATTCCTTAAAAATTAGATTCAAGAAAGTGGAAGCTAATGACTTTATGAGGAATCAAGAAATCATAAAACAAAGCCAAAATAATGAAAAAAATAGAAAATACTGTGAAATGTCTTATTAGAAAAGCAGCAGGGGGCGGCTAGGTGGCGCAGTGAGTAGAGCGTTGGCCCTGGAGTCAGAAGGACCTGAGTTCGGATCCCGCCTCAGACACTTAACGCACAAAACAAACAAAAGACCTAACCGTGTGACCTTGGGCAAGTTACTTAAGCCCAATTGCCCTCCAAAAAAAAAAAAAAAGGAGCAAGCCTGAGAAACAAATCCAGGAGAGATAATTTTAAAATTATTGTTCTTTTGGAATGATAAAAAAAAAAAAAACTTAGGCATCATCTTTCAAAAAAAATGCTATGGAATACTGCCCTGATATTCTAGAATCAGAAGGTGAGGTAGAAATTGAAAGAATCCACAGAAATTTCCTGAAATAGATCCCAAAATGAAAATGAAAAAGCTTAGGAATATGATAGTCAATTTTTAGAGTTTACATGTCAAGGAGAAAATATTGAAAGTAGCTAGAAAGTAACAATTCAATTATAGTGGACTCAGAGTTAGGATTACACAAGATTTTGCAGCTTCTACATTAAAAACTGGAGAACTTGGAATATGATATTTCAGAGGTCAGAGGAGCCAAGATTAAAACCGAAAATCACCTACCCAGAAAAACTGAGTGCAATTCATGAGGGGAAAAATTGGCCATTCAATAACTAAGAGGTATTCAATGCACTCTTGAGAAAAGACTAGAACTAAACAGAAAAAAAAAATGACTTTCCAGTGCAAGACTCAAGAGAAGCATGAAAAGGTAAACAGCAATGAGAAATTATAAGGGATTTATTGAAGTTGAATTGTTTACATCCCTACATGGAAAGGTATTTGTAACTCATGAGACCTTTCTCATTATTAGGGTAGTTGTTGAATATACATACATATATATATATATATATATATATATATACACACACACACACACACACACACACACACACAATATTTTATGTTCATATGAGTGTGTGTATACAATGAGAGAGACAGAGACAGAGGAGAGAGACACAGAGATAGAGACCGACAGACAGAAACAGAGACAGAAAGAGAGAACAGGGTGAAGTGATTATGAAGGAATGATATCTAACACATAAAATTCAGGGGTGAGAGAAGAATGTACTGGGAGAGTGGAGAAAGGCAGAATTAGAATGGACTAAATTATATCACATAAAAGAGGAAAGAAATAATTTTTACAGTGGAGAGGAAGAAGGAGGAATTGAGAGGTAATGAGTGAAACTTACTCTCATCAGAATTGCCTTAAGGGAAGAATGGCATACACACTCAGTTGGGTATGGAAATTTATCTTACCCTACAGGAAAGTAGAGGAGAAGAGGATGGGGGGGGAGGGTGTATTATAGAAGGAAGAACACATTGGGAGAGGGGGTCAATCAGAAGTAAACACTTTTGAGGAGAGACAGGGTAAAAGGAAAAAATAGAATAAATTGGGAGCAGGATTGGATGGAGGGAAATATAGTTAGTCTTTCACAACATGAGTATTATGGAAGCATTTTGCATGACTACAAATGTACAACCTATATTGCTTTGCTTGCTTTCTCAATGAGGGTGGGTGGGGAGGGAGGAAAAGAGAGAATTTAGAACTCAAAGTTTTAAAAGTGAATGTTAAAAAATGTTTTACATGTAAGTGGCAAATAAGATACACAGGCAATGTAGTGTAGAAATCTATTCTACCCTTAAGGGAAATAGAAGAGGAAGGGAACAGGGAGTGTGATAGAAGAGAAGGCAGAATGGGGGAAAGGATAATCAGAAGCAAACACTTTTGAGAACACAAAGGGTGAAAGGAAAGAGAGAATAAAATAAATGTGGTTAGAGGGAACCAAATGGAAGCAAATACAATAGTAACTGTGAAATAAAATTAAGCAAATTTCTCTGATAAAAGCCTTAGTACTCTAACATACAGAAAACTGTCAAATTTATAAAAATAAGAACCACTAAAAAATAAGAGCCATTCCCCATTTGATAAATGATCAAAAGATACAAAGTTTTCAATAAATTAATTAAATCTATCTATATGAAAAGAAATATATGAACTTGCTATTGATTGCAAAAATGCAAGTTAAAACAATTATGAGGTATTTCCTCATACCTATTTCATGAGATAATAGCATATAAAAGGTAAATGACCAATGTTGGAGGTGATGTGGGAAAAATGAAATGTTAACATACTATATTATTGGAGTTGTGAATTGATTAAACTATTCTATAGAGCAATTTGTAACTACACACAAAGGACTATAAAACCATTCATACTCTTTGACATAGAATTACTACTCATAGGTGTGGATCTTAAAAAGATAAAAAAAAAGGAAAAGGATCTCTATGTACAAAATATTAGCAGCAATTCTTTTCTGGGGGTCAGGAATTGGAAATTGAGGGGATGAATATCAAGTGGGGAATGGCTAAATAACATGTGTTATGTAATTGTGATGGAATACTATTGCAACTCCTCCCTTCCCAACAAATTCAACCTATGACCTCTATCCATGTATAACTGTAAACATATATACACACATTCAGATATGTATCTATATGACCCTACACCCTTCTTCCATTATTTTCATACTGAAAAATATTTCATCAGTCACAGTTACTCCTTTTCCATATAGGAATGTAAATAGTTCAACTTTGATAAGTTCCTTTTGATGTTTTTTCCCTGATTACCTTCTCAGGCATCTCTTTCTTCTTGTGTCTGGATGTCAAATTTTCTATTCAACTCTGGTTTTTTTCCTCAAGAATGCTTGAAAGTCCTCTATTCCACTGAATGACCATATTTTCCCCTGAAACAAAATACTCAGTTTTGCTGGGTAGGTGACCCTTGGGTTCATTCCCAGCTCTTTTGCCCTCTGGAATATCATATTCCATGCCCTTTGATCCCTCAGTGTAGAAGCTGCCAGGTCCTGTGCTATTCTGATTGTGTTTCCACAATATTGAAATTGTTTCTTCCTGGCTGCTTGTAGTATTTTCTCCTTGATCTGGGGATTCTGGAATCTGGCTATAATATTCCTGGGAGTTTTCTTTTTGGGATCTTTTTCAGGAGGTGATCAGTGGATTCTTTCAACCTCTATTTTGCCCTCTGGATCTAAAACATCAGGGCAATTTTCCTTGAGAATTTCTTGAAGGGTGATTTCTAGGTTCTTTGATCGTGGCTTTCAGGTAGTCCAATAATTTTTAAATTGTCTCTCCTGCATCTATTTTCCAGGTCAGTGGTTTTTCCCATGAGATATTTCACATTGCCTTAGAATCTTTCATTTGTTTGGATCTGCTTAACAGCATCTTGATTTCTCATAAAGTCATTAGCTTCCATTTGCTCCAGGCTAACTCTGAAGGAATGAATCTCCTCAGTGAATTTTTAAGATTCTTTTTCCATCTGGCAAATTCGAGTTTTTAAGGCATTCTTCTCCTCATTGCCCTTTTGGGCCTCCTTTGCCATTTGAGTTAGTCTATTTTTTAAGGTGTTGTTTTCCTCAGTCAGGCTGTTGGCCCTCATTTCATACTTTTCCTGCATCCTTCTCATTTCTCTTTCCAATTTTTCCTCCACTTTTCTTATTTGATTTTTAAAGTCCTTCTTAAGGTCCTCTATGGCCAGCAACCCACTCAGGTTTTCACCCGGGGCTTTTGGAGCAGGATTTCTGACCTCACAGCCCTCCTCTCACTCTATGCTTTGATCCTCTTTTCCCCAAAAGTAGGAGTCTAAGGTTGCATTTTTCTGTTTAATTTGTTTCCTTTGCCTTGGCATGTTGCCACTTAATTACTTGACTTTTGGGCTTGTTGTCACAGTATGGCCTGGCACCAGATGGGAACTTTCATCCCCAATGTGGGGGGGGGGGGGCTTCTGTTTCTGGCAAGCTGGAAACCCACCCATGACCTCCACCCCAGGTCACAATCCAGATCCAGGGAGGTTAAAGCAAGAGCGATTACCCCACAAGACTGATCGCTGGATTTCCCTACAGTTTGCAGGCCAGGAGCAGGAGTTGCCTCTGAAAAACTACAAAATGGCATGTCTTCTCAGTGGCTTCTAGCCCTCAGGGGAGGAAGCCGACATGTTCCCCAAATACTGGTCCCAAAGTCCATAGGATACTAACTTCTCACTTTGTCCTAGGCATGTCTATGTTGATAATTCTGGAATCACCACAGCTGCTGGTGTTCTGGGGTCCCTCCAGCAGGCTGCTGGCCCTGCCGCCCTGGGGCTAAAACCTCTACTCAGGCGGACCTGTGCTCGGCTGTGAACTGCCGGCTCCCAGAGCACTGCTCTGGTCCTTCCTGCAGGGCTGCTGGGCTGTCCTCAGTGGGAGGTTAGCTTCTCTGTGTTGTTCTGTGGGTGCTGGGGCTCCTGAAGTTGTTCAGAGTCCCCTTTTACATAGTTTGGAGGTAGTCTGGGGGAAGAGTGGTTTGGACACGCTGTTTCTACTCTGCCATCTTGGCTCCGCCCCCTCCAAAACCATATTTATATAATAGAAAGAATTTGGTATGCACTTTCATTGCCTATTGAAAACAGGTTACACAGAACTGGGATTAATTTTTCCCTAAATATTTGGTAGAATTTATTTGCATATCCATCTGATCCTGGGAATTTTTTCTCAGAGAGCTCATTGATAGCTAGTTCAAATTCTTTTTCTAAAATAGGATTACTTAAGTATTTTATTTCCTATTTTGTTAATCTGGACAATTTATATGTTTTTGTAAATATTCATCCATTTCACTTATATCATCAGTTTGACAGGAATGTAATTGAGTGAAATAGCTCATGATCATGGCTTCAATTTCATCTTCATTGGTGGTGCATCCACCCTTTTAATATTTGATATCAGTAAATATATTTTCTTTCTTAAAAATTCAAATTATCTAATGGTTTATTTATTTTACTGGCATTTTTTTTTATAGAACTAGCCCCTGGTTTTATTTTTTAGTTCAATATTTTCTTACTTTTATTCTTAATCTCTCATTTGACTTTAAAGATTTCCTTTTGGGTGTTGATTTGCTATTTTTATAAATTTTATTTTAAGTTGAATACCCAATTCATTGATCTGATATACACACATATGTATATGCATATGTGTATATATATATGTGCATACACATATGTACACAAACATACATATATAGAGACATATATATGTATATGAATTTTCCTCTAAGTATTGTTACAGCTGCACTCCCAAAATTTTACAATGTTATCTCATTGATGTTATTCTGTATAATTAAATAATTATTTATATGATTTGTTCTTTCATCCACTTATTCTTTCAGGTTAGATAAATTAGTTTCTGATTACTTTCATCAATTTTTCCATGTTCCTGTATTAAAATAAATTTTATTGCATCATAGCATGAAAAGGATACATTTAATATTTCTCCTTATCTATATTTGGTTATGGCACTTTCATGCCCTAATGCTGATCAAGTTTTGTAAAGATGTCATGTACAACTTAGAAAAAGCTATACTACATTTGAATCCCATTCAGTTTCCTCCAGACATCTATCATATATAAGATTCCTAAAATCCCTAGTCATTTTTCACTTCTTCATTATCTATTGTACTTTTAGTTTTATCTAGCTCTGAGAATTAAAGGTGAGGTTCCCCTAAACATATAGTTCTACTGGATATTATACCTGTAATTCATTTAACTTTTCTTCAAAGAATTTGGATGCTATGCCATTTGGTGAATGTGTGTTTAGTATTGTTATTACTTTGTTTTCTATGGTTCCTTTTAGTAAGAAGTAGTTTCCCTGATTATATGCCTTTTAACCAATTTGGTTTTATTTTGTCCAAGATTACTATCTTTACCATTTCAAATTCTGCCAAACCAAAATGAATTCTGCTCCAGTGCCTTATTTTAACTCTGTGTATCTCTGTGTTTTAAGTGCATTTATTTATTTTTATCATATCTCTTCTTTATTTTTTTTAATATTTTATTTATTTATTTTTAGTTTCCAACATTCATTTCCACAAGATTTTGAGTTACAAATATTCTCCCTGTCTTTCCCCTACCCCCACTTCAAGATATCAAGCCTACTAAAAACCCCTTCCCTTAATCTGCTCTCTCATCTATACTCCCCCAAACCCACCCCCAACTTTCTAGTAGGGCAAGATGGATTTATATACCCCAGATGCCTGTATAACTTATTTCCTGGTTGCATATAAATATATGTATATTTTTAAAACTTTAATTTCCAGATTCTTCCCCTTATTCCCTCCTCACCCACCCCCACTGGGAAGACAAGCAATTCAAAATAAGTTGTACATGTGTAGTTACATAAAATGTTTCCATAGTAGTTCTATTGTTAAAGACTAACTATACTGGAGCGGATTCCGGAGTGACGGAGCCCAGTGGAAGACAGAGTGTGGCGGAATCCAGCCCAGGAGGTTGCCCAGAGTGTCCACACAGGTCGAGCGCAGAGCGCATGGGGTCTGCACAGCTCAGACCTAAGAGCAGGCAGGCAGACTACACCAGAGAGAGAAAAAAGCCCCAGCCTGCAGACTTACCAAGGACGAATCACAGTCATCTCGCAGAGGGAACGGATCATTGGAGCCAGGTAGGAGAGTCGGGCCCCCAGTGGAGAGAGTGGCTTCTCAGGCTGCATTCAGCCCCCAGCCTGGAAGTTTAGAAACTGCCTGCCTGTATAATACAGGGGCTGGAATGGCAAAGTAAATTCTAGCTGCTCAGATCCTCCCATCCCTCCTTCATGAAGCAGAAAACCCAAAGATAAGTCTCCCACCCAGATTGAAATCCCAAGTTAATGGAAACAGCCTCAGGCTTGACAATCTCCAAGAAAGGGTGTAACTGAGTCATCCAGGAATCTGAAGAGAAGAGAGGGAGGGGACCCAACAAGCCCCACCTCACCTCACCAACAAAAGCCTACTTATAGCCCAGGGGTATAGAGGCAGAAATCTGAAGTGGTCAGACTCATCCCCACCTACACATCTACATTCTTCACTGACTTCCCTGACTTAGCCATAAACTAGCCACCCAGAGGTATTCAAAGTCAAGGATCAGGCCTCAAACTCATAGCCTGAGACACTAAGAAACAGGAAGTCACAATGGGAAGGAAGGAAGCTGAAAAGGAGAAGGGGAAGGCAAGAAAGTCTATTCGAGCATATTATGCAGGGCAAGAACAACAAAACACACAGGACAATATAGACTCTCTGCCCACACCAGAGACCACAGAAGGAAACATGATCTGGTCTCAAGCCCAAATAGCATTCCTGGAGGAGCTTAAGAAAAATTTTAAAGACCAAATCAGGGAGGCAATGACCAACTTGGACAAAGAAAATACCTCCCTAAAAAAGGAACTTCAAAAACTCACTGAAGACCATAATTCACTAAAAATTAGATACAATCAAACTGAAACTCAGAACTCTATGATGCAGCAGGAGTCAATCGAAAAAAACAAGATGATCAAAAAATTGCAAGAAAATGTAAAATATCTCACTGGAAAAATAACTGACCTAGAGAACAGATCCAGGAGAGACAACCTAAGAATTATTGGTCTACCAGAAAGCCATGATGAGAAAAGAAGTCTAGACAACATCCTCCAAGAGATTGTCAAAGAAAACTGTCCTGAGGTCCTGGAATCAGAAGATAAAATAGCTATTGATAGAATTCACCGAACTCCTCCTGAAAGAGATCCCAAACTGAAAACTCCAAGAAATATAGTAGCCAAATTCCAGAATTATAAGATTAAAGAAAAAATTCTACAAGCAGCCAAAAAAGAAACAATTCAAATATCGAGGAACTACAGTTAGGATCACACAGGACCTAGCAGCTTCTACATTAAAAGAGCGGAGGGACTGGAATTTGATATTTCGTAGGGCAAGAGAGCTAAGACTACAACCAAGGATTAACTACCCAGCAAAACTGAGCATAATCTTTCAGGCAAGGAGATGGACGTTTAATGAAGTAAGGGACTTCCAGACTTTCCTAATGAAAAAGCCAGAGCTCAATGGAAAATTTGATCTCCAATTACAAGACTCCAGAAGAACATAAAAAGGTAAACAAGGGTAACATAGACTCACACATGCAGAAGTACACACACCCACACCCACAAACACAAGCTCATTACCTGGGATGCAACAAGGGCAAAATGTTCACATCCCTATATGTGGAGCTGATAACTGTCAATATTTGAAATCTCTATGATTATCATGACCTGCAAAAGGGTTATACTTAGAGGGTGTGGGTATGAATGCACTAACATGGAGTCTAAAAAAAAAAGACTATTAAGGGGATCAATGGTACTGTAATGGGAAAAAGGAAAGGATGAGCTAGGAAAAGGTAAAATATACCATCTGAAGAGGCATCAAAACACACTATAGAAGAAGGGAAAGTAAGAGGGAGAGGAACATCATTTAAACACTATTCTCACTGGTTCTGGTTCAAAGAAGGATCAAATTAATCAGTTAAGTTTAAGAATCTAACGTGAATAGACACATAAATTCATTAAATAGAGGAATTGGAGGGAGGGAGAGGAGCACTGTTTGAAATTTACTCTCATTGGTGTGGAATCAAACGGGGAGTAATTTACTCTGATAAGTATAAAAATTTATTGTGTCCTATAGATAGTGGGAGGGTACGGGGGTGAAAAGGAGGAGACTAAAGGGAGGGATTATAAGGGAGGGAAATAGAAGTAAGGGGATAGGGTAGGTTAAGAAGGGGGGGGGGTCACTGGGTGGGAACACTGAGGGAGGGGTCGGTCAAAAGGGAAAACTTCAAGGAGGGGAAGGGAGAAGGAATAAACAAAAATATAAACATGGGAGGGAATAGGATGGAAGGGAAGAGACAGATAGTCATCATTACTGTGAATGTGAATGGGATGAACTCTCCCATAAAACAGAGGTGGATAGCAGAATGGATTAAAAACCATAATCCTACAATATGCTGTCTTCAAGAAACACATTTGAAACAAAGGGATACCCACAGCGTAAAGGTAAAAGGTTGGAGTAAAATTTATTATGCCTCAGCTAAAGTAAAAAAAGCAGGAGTAGCAATACTTATCTCAGATAAAGCAAAAGTAAAAACAGATCTAATTAAAAGAGATAAGGAAGGAAACTATATCCTACTAAAAGGCACCATTGAGAATGAAGCAATATCACTACTTAATATATATGCACCAAGTGGTATAGCATCCAAATTCCTAGAGGAGAAGTTAAAGGAATTAGAGGAAGAAATAGATAGCAAAACTATACTAGTGGGGGACCTTACTCTCCCCCTCTCTGAACTCGATAAATCTAACCTCAAAATAAACAAGAAAGAAGTTAAGGAGGTGAATAGAATCTTAGAGAGACTAGATATGATGGATCTCTGGAGAAAACTGAATGGGGATAAAAAGGAATTTACTTTCTTCTCAGCAGTGCATGGTACATACTAAAAAATAGACCATGTACTAGGGCATAAAAACCTCACAATCCAGTGCAGAAAGGCAGAAATAGTAAGCGCATCATTCTCAGATCATGATGCAATAAAATTTATATGCAATAAAGGGCCATGGAAAGATAGACTAAAAACTAATTGGAAACTAAACAATTTAATCCTAAAAAATTGGTGGGTCAAAGAAGAAATTATAGAAACAATCAATAATTTCATTCAAGAGAATGATAATAATGAAACAACATACCAAAATTTGTGGGATGCACTAAAGGCATTTCTCAGGGGAAGTTTTATATCCCTGAGTGCATACTTAATTAAAGCAGAAAGAAGGGAGGTCAATGAATTGGACATGCAATTGAAAAAGCTAGAAAAAGAACAAATTGAAAACCCCCAATTTAGTACTAAATTAGAAATATTGAAAACCAAAGGTGAGATTAATAAAATTGAAATTAAGAAAACCATTGAATTAATAAATAAAACTAAGAGCTGGTTTTATGAAAAAATCAATAAAATTGATAGACCCTTAGTCAATATGATAAAAAAAAAGAAAGAAGAAAACCAAATTATGAGTATCAAAAATAAAAAGGGTGAATCTACCTCCAATGAAGAGGAAATCAAAAAATAATGAGGAATTATTTTTCCCAATTGTATGCACATAAATATGATAATCTTAGTGAAATGGATGAATATTTACAAAATCACAAATTGCCCAGATTAACTGAAGAGGAAGTGAATTACCTAAATAACCCCATCTCAGAAAAAGAAATCAAACAAGCCATCAATGAACTCCCTAGGAAAAAATCTCCAGAGCCAGATGGGTTCACTAGTGAATTCTATCAAACATTTAAAGAACAATTGATTCCAATACTCTACAAACTATTTGGGAAAATTAGTGAAGAAGGGGTCCTACCAAACTCTTTCTATGACACAAATATGGTACTGATTCCTAAATCAGGAAGAGATAAAACAGAGAAAGAAAATTATAGACCAATTTCCCTCATGAATTTAGATGCAAAAATTCTAAATAAAATATTAGCCAAAAGACTCCAACAACTTATCACAAAAATAATACACCCTGATCAGGTAGGATCCATTCCAGGAATGCAAGGATGGTTTAATATTAGGAAAACCATCAATATAATTGAGCATATCAACAACAAATCTAGCAAAAACCACATGATCATCTCAATAGATGCAGAAAAGGCTTTTGAAAAAGTACAACATCCATTCCTATTAAAAACATTAGAAAGTATAGGAATAAATGGAGCCTTCCTTAAAATAGTTGCTAGCATCTATCTAAAACCATCAGCAAGTATTATATGCAATGGGGATAAACTAGAAGCCTTTCCAATAAGATCAGGAGTGAAACAAGGGTGTCCACTATCACCCTCTTATTCAATCTGGTACTAGAAACGTTAGCAGTAGCAATTAGAGAAGAAAAAGAAATCAAAGGAATCAAATTAGGCAAAGAAGTGACCAAGCTGTCACTCTTTGCAGATGATATGATGATATACTTAGAGAATCCTAGAGAATCAAGTAAAAATTACTTGAGACAATAAATAAATTTGGCAAAGTTGCAGGATATAAAATAAACCCACATAAACCCTCAGCATTCCTGTACATCTCTAATAAAACTCAACAGCAAGAGATAGAAAGAGAAATCCCATTTAAAGTCACTGTAGACATTATAAAATATTTGGGAATCTACTTGCCAAAACAAACCCAGAATCTATATGATCACAACTACAAAACACTTCTCACACAAATAAAAACAGATCTAAATAGTTGGAAAATATCAATTGCTTGTGGCTGGGTCAAGCTAATATAATAAAATGACAATTTTACCCAAACTAAAGTATATATTTAGTGCCATACCAATCAATTTACCAAAAAACTACTTTGTAGAGTTAGACAAAATAATAACAAAATTTATTTGGAAAAACAAACGGTCTAGAATATCAAGGAAATTAATGAAAAGAAATGCTAGGGAAGGTGGACTAGCTATGCCAGATCTTAATCTGTATTATACAGCAGCAGTCATCAAAACTGCTTGGTACTGGCAGAGGTGTAGAGTAGTGGATCAATGGAATAGATTAGGTGCAGGAGACCCAGCAGTTAATGAATATAGCAATCTATTGTTCGATAAACCCAAAGACCCCAGTTTTGGGGATAAGAATGCACTATTTGACAAAAACTGCTGGGAAAACTGGAATACAGTATGGCAGAAACTGGGCATAGATCACTATCTAACACCATATACCAAAATTAAGTCTAAATGGGTGCATGATCTAGGTGTAAAGGATGATACTGTAAGCAATTTGGGAAAGCAAGGAATAGTTTACCTGACAGATCTGTGGAGAGGGGAAGACTTTAGGACCAAACAAGAATTAGAGAGCATTATAAAATGCAAAATGGATAATTTTGATTACATTAAATTGAAAAGCTTCTGCACAAACAAAGCCAATGTAACCAAGATCAAGAGGGAGGTGGGAAATTGGGAAAGAATTTTTACAACCTGTGTCTCTGATAAAGGACTCATTTCTAAAATTTATAGAGAATTGAGCCAAATCTATATGAATACAAGTCATTCCCCAATTGAGAAATGGTCAAAGGATATGAATAGGAAGTTTTCAGAGAAAGAAATTAAAGATATCTATAAGCATATGAAGAAATGCTCTAAATCACTATTAATTAGAGAAATGCAAATCAAAACAACTCTGAGATACCACATCTCTCCAGTCAGATTGGCTACGATGACAAAACAAGAAAGTGACAAATGCTGGAGAGGATGTGGGCAAATTGGAACGCTAATACATTGCTGGTGGAGTTGTGAACTTATCCAACCATTCTGGATAGCAATCTGGAATTATGCCCAAAGGATTATAAATAATTTCATACCCTTTGACCCAGCCATACCACTTCTATGGTTATATCCCAAAGAGATCATAGTAGTGGGAGGAAGAACCATATGTACAAAAATATTTTTAGCAGCCCTTTTTGTGGTTGCAAAGAATTGGAAACTAAAGGGGTGCCCATCAATTGGGGAATGGCTAAACAAGTTGTGGTATATGAATGTAATGGAATTTTATTGTGCTATAAGAAACGAGGAGGTGACGGACTTCATAATTACCTGGAGAGACTTATACAAACTGATGCTGAGCGAGAAGAGTAGAATCAGAAGAAATTTGTATACAATCACAGACATACCATATCTGTGACGACCAACTACGACAGACTGGACTCTTTTCAGCAATGCAGTGATATAAGTTAATCCCGAATGACTCAAGAAAGTGAGAAATGCGCCATCCAGAGATATAACTAGAAAGAACTGAGCCTGAATCCTGATGGAAGCAAACTAAATGATCTTGTTCTTCTCATTGTTTGGTTTTACTTCTTCCTTACCATCTTTCATCCCACCTAGTACAATATGCTTTTGTAATTGGAATAATGTTTAATATGAATGCATTTGCAGACCCTATACTGTACTATATGCTGTCATGAGGGGAGGGGGGAGGGAAGTAAAGGAAATTTGAAAATCAAGGAACTATGGAATTGAATCTTGTTAACTGAAACTAAACTAATAAATTAATTAAAAAAAAAGAAAAAAAAAGACTAACTATACTTCCCTCCATCCTAACCTGGCCCCAGCTTATTCTATTTTCTACTTTGACCCTGATTTTTTCAAAAGCGTTTGCTTCTAACTACCTACTCCCCCAATCTGCCCTTCTTTCTACCATACTCCCCTCATCCACTTCTCCCCTACTTTGTTTTAGGCTAAGATACCCAATTGAGTTTGTATGTTATTCCTTCCTTAAGCCAAATCCAATGAGAGTAAAGTTGACACATTCCCTTTCACCTTCCTGCTCTCCCCCACATGGTAACAGCTTTCTCTTTCCTCTTTTATATGAGACAATTTACCCAATTCTATGTCTTCATTTCTCCTTCTCACATTATATTCCTCTCTTGCCTCTTAATTTTATTTTTTAGATATCATCTCTTCCTATTCAACTGATCCTGTGCCCTCTGTCTATGCATACATGTACACACCTTATACACACACTTACATATATAAACACATATACCCTCCTATATATACATATACAAGTATGTATACAGATATATACATAGATATTCCCTTCAACTATCCTCATATTGAGAAAAGTCTCATGAATTACAATGGTCATTTTTCCATGTCGGAATGTAAATAGCTCAACTTCAATAAGTTCTTCATGATTTCTTTTTCCTGTTTACGTTCTCATGCTTCTCTTGATTCTTGTATTTGATAGTCAAGTTTTCTCTCCAGCTCTGGTTTTTTCATCAAAAATACTTGAAAATCCTCTATTTCATTGAATTACCACATTTTCCCCTGAAGTATTATATTCAGTTTTGATTGGGAGGTGATTTTTTTTTTAATCCTAGCTTGACCTCTGGAATATCATATTCCAAGCATTTGATCCCTTAAAGTAGAAGCTGCTACAATTCAGATTGTGTTTCCACAATACCCAAATTGTGTCTTCCTGACAGCTTATAATATTTTTTCCTTGACCTGGGATCTCTGGAATTGGGCTATAATATTCCCAGGAGGCAATCGCTGAATTCGAAATTTCTATCTTGCCCTTTGGTTCTAGAATATCAGGGCAATTTCCTTTGAGAATTTCTTGAAGGAAGATTCCTAGGCTCTTTTGTTTTTTGATCACAGCTTTCAGGTAGTCCAATAATTTTTAAATTATTTCTCCGGGATCTATTTTCCAGGTAGGTGGTTTTTCCAATGAGATATTTCATATTGCCTTCTATTTTTTATTTGTTTTTATTTGTTTGCTTTTTGGAGGGCAATTGGGGTTAAGTAACTTGCCCAGTGTCACACAGCTAGGTTTTTGTTTGTGTGGGTTAAATGTCTGAGGCTGGATCGGAACTCAGGTCCTTCTGAATCCAGGGCCAGTTCTCTACTCACTGCGCCACCTAGCTGCCCCAAGTTTCTGTTTTACAGTATCTTGATTTTTCATAAAGTCATTAGCTTCTATTTGCTCCAATCTAAGTTTGAAAGAGTTATTCTCTTCAGTGAGTTTTTTGAAATTACCTTTCCATCTTGTCAATTTGGCTTTTTTAAAATATTCTACTCCTCACTGGCTTTTTGGGCCACTTTTCCCATTTGAGTTAGTCTATTTTTAAGATGTTATTTTCTTCAGTATTTTTGGGTCTCCTTTAGCAGGCTGTTGACTCACTTTTCATGATTTTCTTGCATCATTCTCATTTCTCCAATTTTCACTCCACTTCTCTTAATTGATTTTCAAAATCCTTCTTGAGCTCCTCTATGGCCTATAACCAACTCAGATTTTTCTTGGAGACTTTTGATGCAGGAGTTCTGACTTCACTGTGTTCCTCCTGCTCCATACCTTGATCCTTTTTGTCCCCAAAAAAGGACTCCATGGTCTGTTTCTCCTTCCTCTACTTGCTCATATTGTCAGCCAATTACTTGACTTCTGAGCTCTTTTCCACAGTAGAACTCTACTTCCATAATGGTGAGAGATTTGTCCCAAATTGCTGGAGTTTTTACAGCTGCCAGAGTTAATAGGTGAGTGCCCTTTCTACAGCTCCCACAAGCTCTGCACCTGGCCACACACCCCAGGACCACTACCCAAGACCACAATCAACATCCAAGCAGGTTAAAGCAAGAATGATTACCCTCTGAATGGTTGCTTTGTCCCCCTACAATCTGCAGGCCAGGAACTCCTGAGGCAGCAGCCACTGTACCTCTGCCACTTCTCATCCTGCAGGTAGGGGGCTGGACCAGGCTCTTCCATCCCCACCCACCCTGTTCCAGCAGAGTTCCACATTAACCTTCTACTTTGTCTTGGGCATTTATGGTTTGAGAAGTCTGTACATTGCCACAGCTTCTAGTGATTCTGTCTCCTGAAGTCTGCTCTGGCTCATCTGGGCCACCCTAAGGTAAGAATTGCATGGCTCGTATGGGTCTGTGCTCAGTTCCCAGTGAGCAGTGATAGAACTTTCCTGTTTTCCAGCCAGGCTGTCTTCAGCAGGAGATTTGTTTCTCTGTGTCACTCTGTGGGTTCTATATCTTTAATTATTGTTTAGAGTCATTTTTTACAGATATTCAAAGTGATTTGGAGCCAGAGCCCATGCCAAGTTTGTGCTACTACTCTGCCATCTTGGCTCCATCCCTGTTTAGAGTCATTTTTAAATGTATTTGGAGGGGCTTGAGAGAGAACTGAAACAATGCCCTGCTTTTACTCCACCACCTTGGGTCCACTTCCCAATTCTCTTTTTCACAGTTATTTTTATTAATGAATTTCTTTAATTTCCTCCCTCACCCCCCCAATTTGATCAATTCTCTTTTTTAAGGTGTTGTTTTATTCAGTATTTTTTTTTACTCTCTTACCAAGCTTTTAAATGTCTTTTCCATAATTTTCTTTCCTTGCTTTAATTTCTTTGCCTAATTTTTCCTCTACCATTCTTATTTGGTATGTAAAATATTTTAGCTCTTCCAGGAACTGTTGTTAGGCTTATGTCCAATTAATATTTTTTTTTCCTTTAAAGCTTTATTTGTAGCTTTTTTTTTACTTCATTGTCTTCTGAGATTTTTTTTCTCTTGATCTTCCCTGTCACCATAGTAGGTCGTTTTTGTTTGTTTGTTTGTTTTGTTTTGTTTATGGTCAGGTTTCTTTATTTAGCTATTTTCTCCACTATTACTTGATTTTGAATTTAATATTAATATTGGGCCCTATTTCAGGCATATGAGGTGGAGGATCACTGTCCTAAGACTCAGAATTTTTTGCACTCCTTTTTTCAGTGTTTCCAAGATAGTTTTATATGGTGTGATATGTAGTTACCACTGGCCTAGTCTACACTCCATAAACAGGAAGGGCTCCTGATCACTTGTGATTGCAATCTGTACTGCTCCTCAGGGTCTCTGATACTTCCCTAAGGGATTCCAATCACTTTTGTCCAAAATTGCTCCTCTGTTCCCTTGAAGTTCGACTCAAAATTCAGAATGGGTAATAGAATTGCCAAAAAGCACCTCATGTTATATCTAGTGCTAACACAAGAATCCCCTGTATTCATTTTCTGATAAGTTGCCTGGTCCCCTAAACCTCTCTGGCTTGAGAGTTCCTGAAGTTGCTGCTACTTCTGTACCATCATCTAGTCTTGCCATTGGTGTTTCATTTATGTGAATTCTCAGTCAACCTCCTCCCTCATGTCACAGATATCTCTTTTTGAACTCCTAAACTATCTTGGATTTGGAAGAATGTCTCACTCTGACCTTTTCTTGCCTCTGCCATTCTAGATGAGCCCTTTCGCTACTCTGTCATTTTGGTTCTAGTCCTGGAAGTCAAATTCAAATAATGTTGATTAATAGCAATTATAATGTTGTATAAAGCAATAGAGTGTTGTGATGATAAGTGCTTGAGAATTGGATTCATTAAAAAGTATGTACACACACATGAGTTTAACTCACATTATTAAGAGTTTCTTAAGTCTAGAAATTCAAGAAAAACCTAAATTAAGGCCTAATTTTTACTGATTACTTATTTATAAGGTATAAAAGCTTACACTAAAATTTCAACATTTAGCAATTTATCAAGCTAGCTCTTCTGTCTAAGTTTGCTACAACACAATATTGTCTATACTATTCACTAAATTTGTAAACCACAAACTTGTGTGGTAACAGTGGAAAAAGATTTGACCCTTGAGTGAAAGACCTGGGTTCAAATTTTACCTTCAATATTTAATATCTCTTTAACCTTGGGAAACTCCCTTAAGTTCCTGTGGCCTCAGTTTCCTCATCTACAAAATGAAGACAGTAATATCTGCCTTGTCTAATATCATGAAAGTTTTAGAATGATCAAATGAGATAAATTATTGAATTGAATTGAAAACTGTATACCATTGCATTAAAGTATTAGTATTATCATTATTCTTGTTTCCCATATACAGCAATTTAAAATGCATTCCTTACTAAGTAAAAAAAAAAATCTGATTATTGACTTTGATCTAAGAGAAAACAAAAGGGAGATGGTTTCAGTGTGTTTTAAAATTGAAGAAATAAAACACTAAGATGGTTTACAATGAGATTTTGAATTGGTAAACCTATTTAATGGCAGCAGGTTGGTTTCAAGCTATTCTATAAAGTAATGGGAAGAAATCCAATTTATCCCCATCCTACTACAAGTTCTATAGATCTGTGTATTTCTCTCAGCAAGATATTCACCTTAACATGATAAATTTCCTCATCCAAATCCTTACTCTCAAATTGCAAAATTGTGTACATTTATTATAGCACCAATTTCTCCTAATAAGTACAATAATGATGCATCAATTTGTATTTACTTTTCAACTAAACTAGTTAGTGTCACTAAAGAGGCTTGAATCTTCAGGTGACTTATTACATAGTATAGAGGATAGAACCTACAAACAAGGTAAGATCAATAATATGGTCTTCATTAAACAAGATCCACTGTTTAATATATCGGTTTTTTTTTTTAAATTTCATATCTGTTCCCATTGAAAGTTATCCACATACCAATACTTTACAATTCTAATTTTATCCTAGTAAGCCTACAAAAATATAAAACCAAGTTCTTATAGAATCAGAAAGGATCTCAGATCTTCTAATATCTGACATCGGAATAGGAAATTCAAAGCTAACCTCAAAGCCTGAAACAAACAACACATCTTGTTTCAAGTCCTGTCTCTGGTAATAATGTTTGTGTGACCCAGGTTAAGTCAATTAACATCTCAGTGTCTGCCTACACAATTCTCTAAAACTAAGTTGCAGAAAAGTTGCCACTGTGTTTTGATAGAGGAAGTTTCCTCATCTAGGAGTTGCCTATACCAATTAAATCACAGGTCAAATCCTTTTGGTTTTGTATGCTTTATTTCATTTAATCTTTATAATAACATTTTGAGGTAATCATTATAGGTATTACTATCAAATTTTACACATGAAGAAAATGACATAAAAATAAAATAATTTGTTAATTGTCGAGAGTCAGAAGTGGATTCAAATTTAGAACTTTCTTGACTCTGCATCTAACATTTTTTTCTACCAATCTCTACTAATCAACTCAATCATAAAGCATGAATCCTCTATATATAAGCCTTCAAATATTTTAGGATAGTGATTATGATCTTCTAGTCTTATTTTCACCAGGATAAATACATTAAGTTTTATTATCCTTAGAAAGACACTTTAAACTGAAGACCTAAGGAAATTGGATCCTGTCATGGGTATCCTCAGGATTGGGTAGTCTCTTGAAATGAGATCACAAAAATATGCTCAAGGACTTTGGAAAGAAACAAAGATGAGTCATTTGGGCATTAGACAAATTCAAGAAATTCAAAGGGACAATAGTGAGAAAGTAGATTGGGATTAATACTTGGAGAGAAATTGCCTAGTAAGCTCTCTGAATGGAGACTTACTGGGGTGCAATGTGATTCTACTTCTGACTCTCTTCAACTTACTCAAAAACACAGAGTGGACATGTGTATGGAAAGGACTGGATTTGAAATTAAGGAGAAAATAGTAGATGATTCATTGTCCCCATTCCCTGTGCCTGCAACTGGCAAGCATTTTCTAGAAATTTTATCAATTTTTGGACTTTTCATAATTTCCAATTTTCACAGCAATTTAAAAACTGTCAATCATGAAATAAACTCAAGATTATCTTTAATTGCTTAGGGAAATGCTTTTTTTTTCTTAATGATGAATGGAAGAGGCAAGAAGGGGACTATAAGAGTAAAGGAGAATGTAATATCTCTTATATTTCCTATTATGTAGATATACACATATAGATATAGATGGGCAGAAAAATGTGTAGCATGTATTTTAAAATAATAGGATTGTAACAATGGAATTAGAGGTCCCCAGGCTCACAAAAGTAGGAATTCCTAGATCTCTCTAAGGAAGCAAGCTGGAAATTGGGGTGATTTTGAGGATCCTTACTTTCCTTATGCTCTTTTTCATATTTTTTTCCAATTACATGTGAAAAAAATTTTAAATTTGTTTAATATAGTTTCACATTCTCTTCTTCCTTTCTTCATCTCTCTCCCCCTTTCATTGAGAAAGCAAGCAATTTGATATTGTTTAGACATGTTCAGTTATGCAAAATAAATGTCCATAATAATCATATAGCAAAAGAATACATGGACCAATAAAAAGTTGTTTTCTTTTGTTTCACTTTTAGTATGTTTCAGTCTGTATTTAAACTCTATCAGTTCTTTCTCTGGAGGTGGATAATACTTTTCATAACAAATTCTTTGGAATTGTGTTGAATTGATCATTGTATTGCTGAGAATGGCAAAGGTCATCATACAATATTTATGTTACTGCAAACACTATTTTCCTGGTTCTCACTTCACTTTGTATCAGTTCACATAAGTATCTCCATATTTTCCAAAGGGATCCTATTCATCATTTTGTACAGTACTGTTGCTGTCCTGCACAATCATACAACACAATTTTATCCGCCACCCCCCCAATTTAGAGGAATCCTCACAAAAAGAGCTGCTATAAATACTTTTATGCATGTAAGTCATTTTCCCTTTTTTAAAAATCTTTGTGGGATATAGCCCTAATAGTTGTATTGCTAGGTCAACAGATATGCACAATTTTATAGCAATTTGGGCAGAATCCCAAACTACTTTCTAAAATGTTTCAATCAGTTCAAAACTCCACATAGTATTAGTTTCCCTGTTTTCCCTGTCACTTTTCTGTCATTAGCTAATCAGATAGTGTCAGGTGGTACCTCAGAGTTAGTTTAATTTTCATTTTTCTAATTAGGCATGATTTAGAGCATTTTTTCATAAATATAGATAACTTTGATTCCTTCTTTTGAAAACTAAATTTTAAGAAATTGTACTAAACTGTATTGTCTTCTTACTAACAGATTTTATCAGAATTATTTAGGAAAGTCTAAATGTTATTTGGAACTGGAGAAGCAGAATCCCCATCATAGCTGTCCTGGGAATAAAGTCTATTCAAGAATGTACAAGAGAAGATATCTATAGACCAGAGAACTACATGATACATCTACGACTCAAAATGTACTGAATAAATGAACATTGAGAGTGGGTTACTAGGATACAAGTGAAATTGATGTTATTTAATATTGATGATCATTATTGTATTCCTTTGGTGTTTTGTTTCATGATATTTAAAGTTCTCTTGGTTACCTTAGTGACATGTCAATCTCTCCTCTCAAAATTAATCCATTATGAGTCCTGTAAATAGTTTGATCTGTAATCTGACTTATGATTCTGATTATGAATATATAAGTGGGAAACCTTATAGATTTTGCTTATAAATAAGTGATGCAAGGGGGAAGTGGGTTGGATAAATCAAAAGGAGGAAAATTGAGGGTATTGAGAGGATTAGGACATCAAGTAGTTAATTGTGGCAATGGAGTGAACTACACTGATTCTATCTTGTGACTCAATTCTTGAGCTAGCTTAATTTCTGTCCAATTATGGGTTTAGTCCAATATCTGTCTTGTGAGAAAACAATTTTGGGAAGTGGGAGAAAACCTTCCAAAAACTTAAGTTATGCTGAACAGAAACTTAGGTCCAAAAACTAATTCAAAGTGTTTTCTCAAAATTATACATAGAAAGAAACCCATTTGTCTTATACAAAAACTGTCCCCCTAATGATCAATCATTTATGTTTCTAGTGTCATTTGATTTTTATATAGTTGGAGGAAGTGGGAAACATCTTTTTTTTTAATTTAGGGATTTTTAACCTATTCATTCTCCCCCTCAAAACTTGATAATTTCATAATCTTTCCTCTAACTAGAAATCAGATTACCTAATTTTATAGTATATCTTTTCAATTAATTGGACTTATTTGATTGCTTTTCATGAATAAAAGTCTGTCTCCTCTTGTATTTGGGCCTAGGCATAAGCTGAGTAGGTCTGGTGCTGCTTTGTAGGGCAATTGGCATGCACTGTTTAATACACTGATAATTCAAGATATCAAAATTTTGTTTCCACAGTCATTTCATCTTTCACACACCACACCTGTAGAGTAAGATAGATTTCTATTCTCAACTGGGTATGTTTGTAATTTCCTCTTTGAGCCAATTCCATTGAAAGTGAGAGTGAAGTATTTCCTCCCACCACACCGATTTCCCCTTCAGTGTAAAAGAACTTTCATGCCTCTTTCCTGTGACATAATTTGCACATTGTACTTCTCCTTTCCCTCTTCCCCTGATGCAACTTTTCAGTTTCATCATAATTGACTTACACCCCTGCCTCTATGTATACTAGATTTATTGTTTGTTGTATATATTCCCCCATTGGTAAAATTCTTTATTAGTTTGTTTACTTTTAGTTTACAAGATTCAGTTCCATTCAGTTCCACAATCTCTTGAGTTTCAAATTTTCTCCCCCTCCTTCTCCTCTCCCCCCAACCGTGGAGGCATGTAATCATGTATAGGATCTACAAATACTTTCACATTAGACATTAGTCAGGTTGTAAAGGATTGTAACTGATGGAATGAACAATGGGAAAAAGGAAACAAAACCAAACAAGAAAAGGGAAGAGAGCAGGTAGCTTGCTTCAATCTGCATTCAAACTCTGTTCTTTCTAGTTCTTTTATGAATGTAGACATCTCTCTCCATCATGAGCCTTTTGAAGTTGACTTATAACCCTGCATTGCTGAGAAGTGTCCACTCTATCCAAGTTGGTCATCACACATACGTTGTGTCTATAATTGCGTACAGATTTATCCTGGTTTTGCTGGACTCACTCAGCATCAGTTTGTATAAGTCTCTCCAGGTAAATATGAAGTCCATCTGCTCATTTCTTATAGCACAATAATTTTCCATTACATGCATATACCACAACTTCTTTAGCCATTCCCCAATTGATAGACATGCCCTCAATTTCCAATTCTTTGCCACCACAAAAAGAGCTGCTATAAATATTTTGTACATATAGGTCCTCCTCCTACTTCTATGATCTTTTTGGTATACAACCCTAGAAGTGGTATTGCTAGGTCAAAGAGTATACAATTCTTTATAGCCCTTTGGTCATATTTCCAAATTGGCCTACAGAATGGTTGAATCAGTTCATAACCCCACCAGCAATACATTAGTGTTCCAATTTTTCCCCATCCTCTCCAGCACTTGTCATTTTCCTGTTTTGTCATCTTAGCCGATTTGACTGGTGAGATGTGGTACCTCAGAGTTGTTTGGATTTGCATTTCTCTAACCAATAGTGATTTGGAGCACTTTTTCATATGCTTATAGATATCTTTAATTTTTTCCTCTGAAAACTGCATGTTCATATCCTTTGACCATTTATCAATTAGGCAATGACTTGTATTCTTATAGACTTGACTCAATTATCTATATATCTTAGAAATGAGGCTTTTATCACAGACCCTGGTTGCAAAAATTCTTTCCGAATTTCTCACTTCCCTCTTAATCTTGGTTACATTGACTTTGTTTGTACAGAAACTTTTCAATTTAATTTAAGAAAAATTATGCATTTTGTAGTTTATAGTGCTCTCTCACACTTGTTTGGTCATAAAATCTTCCCTTATCCATAAATTAGTACTAGGGTTCTTGGGCAGAGCATGAAGCCAATTTGCCCTGGGGTAGGTGGGGATGGTGCAGTAGGCATATTCCACAACAGGGAACAAAGACTTGCAGAAATGACGCATCTCCTTGATTAGGTCCAGATTTAACCATTGGCACTCACAGCAGAGAATCCCATCATCTTTCAGTGCTGTCTTCATCAGCTGGTAATAGGATTCTTTAAACAAACTCTCAGCAGGACCCATGGGGTCTGAGGAGTCAGGGATGATGATTTCAAAGGTGTGCTAGTTTTGCAGGCATTTAACAAATGGGTGATAATTTTATGATAGCAGGTTGTTGCTGTTGTCCCTAGCAGTTAACATAACACTGTAATCTCTAATTACAAGATATTCACTTTATAAATATTTTGCATACATAAGAAAGTACATATCCTGCCCCCCCCAAACAGAATAAAAATTAGTTCTGATAACAACTATTTTCAGGTTGTTGGTGTTTTTTAACTTTAGTACCTGACCATGTGCTTGACACATAATAAAAGACTAATAAATGCTCATTGAATGATCTATTCTTACACAGGTTAAAATTCTTTTTTGTCAATTTTGATCTATGACTTCCTAGATGAAATTAGATTTTTCCCATATAAGAATACAATCTATGTGAAGTCCTTTAGGACTGTACCACCTAAATTGTTTAAAGTTTAAATTAGCCCTCATGGTCGGTTTTTGGTAGCAAACTCGTGCACAGTGATCATATTAACTTGCTTCTCAGAGTATGAAAACAAAGCCAAAAAATATTACTGTATATAATTCAGTTGCCAAAGTATCCTATGTGTAAGAATGGAAGTTCTAAATGAGGTCTTTTTTCAAAAATATAAATCACATAACTTTTAAATTATTTCCATATATCTATATAAAGTATGCATATATACATTAATAATTTATATGTGTCTGCATATATGTACATTTATATGCACCTTTGTTTACTATATATATATATATATATATATATACATATATATGTTTATGGAGATGTGTTTCTGCATACACATACATACATGTAGATCCTTTAAAAGAATTTCAGTTCAAACAGAAGAAAAAGCAATAGGAATATTATCATTGTAATTCCTTATAAATAAGCCCTTACCTCTGAGGAATTCCAATAGACTTCAGAAAGAAAGCACTTGGTTATTTCCTAACAGCCTTCATGATCTTCTTCTATGGAGAATATCATTTAATTACCTGAAGGAAAGGACAATTAGAACCCTGAATCTAGATAAGAACTGAGCCTGACACTATACAAAACAAAACACTCTAGAAAGACTGGGATAATCAGTCACCAAGTATTTATTAGAATTCAACATATTGTTATTGTGTACATTGAAACAAGTTGCAAAATTTTACTCAGAAATAAAACATTATGGCGTTAAAATATGTAGAAAGGGAATAATTAATGGAATCTCTTTTAAAGATGACAGCTATCAATATCAGTGGATAGTTTGGCATTCTATTAACCACAATGGTTTCCTACCTTGCCTTTCTAAAAATGTGCAATATAAGGCAATGCTATTTAGAGATTCAGCCTTAGACTTAAGGCCCTGAAAAAGTCTGATTTCTGAATCTGTTTTTAAGGTGAATTTGTGTTCACTATAGCTATTTTTGAAAACCAATCACTCTCTGTTAAATGTCCAGAGGATTAATTAACCAGTTTATCCAAATATCCAAATTAACCAGTTGAACCAAAATATTCTACCCTAAAACCATAGAACAGAAGAAATAAATTCTATTAAAAATAAATCTTTCATTTAAAAAAAATGCTACTAGATTCCTACTGCAATAACCTATTCAATGTAAACATCAAAAGCCACTATCAAGAACTAAAAATGTATGTCTATAAGTCAAAAATTAAACCAGTGTCCTGCACTTTCATTACTGTTATCATATCACAAAACCAGGGCTTGCTAATCTCCAGGTTGAGATGAAGCATAGCAACCTCACTCCTTAAGGTTACAGGTTTTGGCATGAGGAAGATTGTTGTCCTGAGTTGTATCATTTGTTATTTAGTAATTTTGAGAAATTTAATAGTATGCAAAGTCCATCAAGTTTCTTAATTTGATTTCCTTGCAAACATAATTACAGTCCCAGAAAATAGTACTTAATTACTAATCATTAATCTTACTTGTCTGCTAGGTCAAAGGATATGTGTGGGATTCAAAATAGTATGGATTAATCAAGAGCATTAAGGTTCAAAGAACTCAAGTAATAGAAGGGAGCTAGTGTATATTAGGAAAAACTTTGACACATGGACAAGAATTGAAGCTAATGAAGAAATCAAAATCAAAAGCCTATTTGTTTTTTTTTAAAAAAAAACAATATGCCAAGTCTGACCCTCAAAATGATAATGACAGATTGCATTTATTACAAAATGCATCTTTCCATATCAGTGCTTATCCCTACAGCAACACTGCTCCTGTACATAGCTTTAAAAGCAATTTGAGAAGAAGCTATTTCTTATGCACTTGAAACTGACTCCTTAACTCTTTAATGGGAAAAAACCTGGAACCTTTTAAAATTTGAGACTGGCTTAGTAAAAGAATAATTAGTGAGCATCTGAGAAACAAACAAATATATATCAATTTCAAAAAGAGAGCATGGTTCTAAAGTCTAATAAAATGAGGATAATTATTTCTTTAAAAATAGTTAAGAACTGAAAAGCTTATTTAAATTTTGGGGCAAGGGGGGAAAAGTAAAAAAAGACAAACATGCTATTCTTTATTATAGTATTTCCTAATTATATGGAAAGATAATTTTTAGTATTAATTTTTATAAAATTTTGAGTTCTGATTTTTTTCTCCCTGCCTCCCCCCTTTCCCCTCTTCCTAAAATTTTAAGCAATCTGATCTTGGTTATACATGTTCAGTCATGTAAAACATATTTCTATGTTATTAGTAAAAATTTTTAAAGAAAATTTTTAAAAAAGGGGGAAGGACAAGAAAAAAAAGGAAAATAGCATTCTTTAATCTGCATTCAGAGTCCATCAGTTCTTTCTCTGGATGTGTATAGTATTTTCCATCATAAACCCTTTGGATTTATCTTAGATTATTGTATTGCTGAGAAGAGGTAAGTTATTCACAGTTGATCATCATACATTATTACTGTCACTGTGTACAATGTTTTCCTGGCTCTGTTCATTTCACTTTGCATCAGTTCATATAAGTCTTTTTAATTTATTTTTGTTTTCCCTGAAATCAGACCATTAATCATTTCTTATTGCAAAATAGTATTCCATTATTCCATAAACTGCAGCTTTTTTCAGTCATTGCCCAATCTACAAGCATCCATTCAACTTCCATTCTTTTGCCACCAATAAGAGTTACTATAAATATTTTTGTATGTCTTGGTCCTTTTCACTTTTTTATGACCTCTTTGTGATGCAGACCTAGTAATGCTATTCCTGGATCAAAGGGTATGCACAGTTTGGTTGCACTTTGGGCATACTTTCACATTGCTCTCCAGAATGGTTAGATAGTTCACAACTCTACCAACAATACATTATTGTCCCAATTTTCTCACATCTTATCCCACATTTATCATTTTCCCTTTTTGTCATAGAAGTCAATCTAATAGGTGGGAGGTGGTACCTCACAGTTTGTTTGTTTTATTTTTAATCTGAATTTCTCAGATAAATACTGATTTAGAGGGGTGGCTAGGTGGCACAGTGAATAGAGCACCAGCCCTGGAGTTAGGAGAACCTGAGGTCACATTTTAGCCTCAGACACTTAACACAAAAACTAGCTATGTGAACTTGGGCAAGTCACTTAACCTCAATTGCCCTACCTCCCCACCTCCAAAAAAGCAAAAAAAAAAAAAAAAAAATCTAACAAACCCAAAAACCGATTTAGAGGAGTTATTATTGAACTAGAGATAGCATTGATTCCTTCATCTGAAAGCTGCCTGTACATATCATTTGATCATTTATCCATTGGGGAATGGGTTGTATTCTTATAAAATTTGTCTCATTTCTCTATATATTTGAGAAATGAGGCCTTACCAGGCCTGTAAAGATTGTTTATCAGCTTTCTGCTTTCCTTCTAACCTTGTTTGCCTTGCTATTGTTTATGGAAATCCGTCTTAATTAAATATAATCAGAATTCTCTATTTTACATTTTTGTAAAGCTCTCTATCTTGTGTTTGGTCATAAATTCTTCCCTTTTCAATAGATTTAACAGTTAAACTATTCATTGTTCTTTTATTTTGCTTAGATATCACCCTTTATGTCTAAATCATGTACTCATTTTGACCTTACCTTTTACCCATGCTATTCTTGTAAAAAATGGGGAGGTATAGACTGAACAATGAGATATTTAAATGGATTTGAAACTGCTTGAATAGAATGACAAAATATACAGTCACTAACTGGTTGAATGCCAAAAAACAAGGGAATCTGAAGTTGAGTGTTCTGAGTTTTTGAAATTGACCCTGTACTATGTAATTTTTTTTTTTTTGCCAATGCCTTAGGGAGGTGTATAGATTACATACCTATCAAATTTAGAAAAGCTAAAAAATTGTAAAAGGTAACCAACACGTTGGATAATAGTTGAGATCCAAAAAAGGTGTTCACAGAGTATGAAATTGCACCAAATCTAATAAAATTAAATTTAATAGAAGTAAATGTAGTTTTTTTTTTTATATTTGTGTTAAAAAATAACATTTATAAGCACAAGATTGTGCACTGCTAAATAGCAGTTTATATGAATTTTTTTTAATGCAGGGTTATGATAGCTAGGAAAGCCAATGCATCCTTAGACTATATTAGAAGAACATAATGTCTAAAACTAGGGATGTCATTATCATAATGAATGGTATGGACTATTGTGTAAGATTTGAGGTATAGCAATTTTTTTTTTTAAAGCAATTGGGGTTAAGTAACTTGCTCAAGGTTACACGGCTAGTCATTTGATTTATGTGTGGGTGCTCATTTTCTGAGGCCGGATCTGATCTCGGGTCATCCAAACTCCGGGGCCGGTGCTCTTACTCACTGCGCCACCTAGCCGCCCCTTTAGGGCAATTGGGGTTAAGTAACTTGCCCAAGGTTACACGGCTAGGTTTTTGTTTTTGTGCGGATTAAGTGTCGGAGGCCGGCTCCGAACTCAGGTCCTTCTGATTCCAGGGCCGGCGCTCTATTCACTGCGCCACCTAGCCGCCCGGTATAGCAATTTTTAAAGATATTTTCAATGAGGGAGGAAAAAAGGGAGGGAAAGAGAATTGGGAACTCAAAATTATAAAAACTGAATGTTAATTTTTTTACATGTAATTGGAAAAAAATAAAATTTAAAAATTTAATTTTTAAAAATGGAATTCTGATGAGATCATTATTAGAGATAACTGAGCAAGAAACCATGGACAGTATATCATGCTTAATTAATTTAGTGCCTGAAGTTTTCTAAATGCCTTGCCATTTACCTTCATTAGAACATGAGGTCCTTGAAGGTAAAAAGCTTGTATTTGTATTCCTAGAATTTAGAGCAAAATCTAGATCATTAAAAGAATTTAACAATTGTTCATTGACATTACACTTTCTAATTCAAGTATTCATTTATTTCCCTTAGCTGTTCTTCCCAGATTTTAGGGTCTTTCATATTGGGATTTTTGTTAGAATGGCAAAATCAATCCAGGATTCTAATTATTAATCTGCCAGCAACTTTTCTGAGTCTCTTTGGGCAAGTTTATTGTGCCTAAATGGATTACACTTTCTCAGTAAGTAGTGACTCTGCCCCTGGGAGGTTTTCATAAAGAAAATGTACAACAAGCTTGGGGTGGACAAGAGAATGCTTTGATTTGCTTGGTCTTAGTTTCTTTCTCATGCAAATGAGGGAGTATACAGGAAATCTTAGGTCCCTTTTAGCTTGGAAATGCTAAGATTATAACTCTGCTATGATTTTGTTGGCATAGTTGTCCTGCAGCAAGTGCATTTTGCTTATATTACTTAGGTTTTATGCAAGAGGAGGTAGTTATTCGATCTAAAAACTGTTCTGCCTAGAAAACACAAAAATGGACAAATCTTAGTTAAGCCATTATCAGAAATTATCAAATAATACTGACCTTTATTTTAATCATCAGGAAAAAAATGTCTCCTTGTCTTCCAGGAGCTTTAGAAGAACAAGGTATTGCATTATTAATATCTCTCCAAGTAAAGAACCTTCACAAGGAAGTAACTTATGATTTCTTTGTGGATAGGATCAGCAAAGGGTTATAGAATATGGCAGATCCATAAAGAGAATGAAAAGGATATGGTTATTTATGGTTAGAAGGTCAAAGAAGGGACTATAAACATAGTCTGCATAAGAAAGGCTGATAAATGAAGAATAGAAAATAAAATGGGGTCCTGAAAGCCTACCCAGGAAGTTTGTTTTGTTTTGTTTTCTTTTTTTAAGTAAAATTTGATCACAGAAAGAACACATGGAGTAAATTCTGGGTTCAATAATTTAAATAGCATTTTGTAGGTGTCCATTGAGCTACATTTGTATAGGTTTCTGCATAGCTTTTGTTTTCTGCATACTCACCACCAAAAGAGATTATCTATTATATATATATACACATGCATATGCATGTATATGTACATATATGTGTATGCATATTTGTGTGCATATGTGTGTAAATATGTGGAAGGAGGGAGAGAGATTGTTTCTCACAAAGAAATTTTATAATACACTGGTCAATAATATTTCACCACAAATGCATTTTATTGATGTGAGAAAGATTCTTACTATATTTGGACAGTAAAACCTGAGATTTCCAAGTGCTGCTTGAAGAGGAGCATTGAATTCAGAGAATGGCAGGTGGCTTAGACCACATGCAGTATTTAAGAATTTAGATTTAAGTTTCCATTTCCACAAATGGCATTTCATGCTGGGAAAGCAATTTTGTAGAAATACATGCTAATTTCAGCGGGACTTACATCAATATACTTTACAGAGTATCTGTAGTAAGAAGGGGCATTGCTATGTCATGTTTTGATTCTCCATCAAAGTAATTATGAGCAGATATAGTTATCTATGGACTGTCTACAACTGCCCAGGTCAATGAAATCTTGACTTATTGGCAGGTAACACTGTTTAAAGCTTGGTGCTTGACACCATTGACTGTTTTTTCTCATACAATCTTCTTCTTAGTTTCCTGTGGCCAAAGGGGACAGTGTAGAAATGGCTCCCCAAGAGAAATCCAAATCTGGTAGTGGTAATATTTTTAAAATGGGAAATCAAGAGGTTTCTTTTCTTGCACCCTGAGTACAGCATTCATCACTTTGACTTCCCCAAAGTTACAGACACAGTAGAGGGAAAGCACATCTTTCCTTTTTTGATAGGATTTTTTTTTAAGTTTTCTTCATAGATTTCATGTTTTCCGATTTTTATTAACATATGTACACACACACACACACACACACACACACACACATATATATATATAACTCTATATATTTATGTATAGTCTCATGTCCTCATTTTCTCTTTTGCCCAATTTGGGAGGAGGGAGCGATTTTTGCCCACTCAATAGAGTACACTTGAGAGTAAAGCATATCTCTTCAAACATTAAAGGAAAACATAAAAATAAAGCATAACATAAATGCCAAAGGTTCATCAGATTTATTCCAAAATTAAGTACTTATCAATGATTTCATCAGAGCAATATCACTAGGTCATTGGTAGAATTCTCCAGCTGCTACATTCATTGTTGTTCAGTCACTTCAGTCACATCTGCCTGTTCATGTCCCCATTAGGGATTTTCTTTGCAAAGATAATTGGAGCTGTTTTTCATTTCCTTCTCCCATTCATTTTAAATGTGATGCAACTGAGGCAAACTTGGTTGCAAAGTGACTTTCCCAAGGTCACATAGTCAGTAAGTGTCTAAGGCTGGATTTCAATTCAAGCCTTCCTGCCTCTTAATTTTGCAGTTGACAAGGTATCATTCTTAGAATTGTTGTTTCTTGCTTCAAGCCCTATTTTTGTACTTGTAGTTCAGGCTTATTGATATGGAGCCACTAATGAAATTTAGATAGTGCATGTTGGCATCAGGAAAGAACATAGGATCCGTCCTTCTTCATTTCTGTATTGATTCAGCTTCACCTTTTGGTAATTAAGGGAGGGAAAGGAAAGGAATAAGATTTTTATAGGGCCTTCTATATGCAGGCTCTATGCTAAGAAGTTTATAACTATTATTTCATTTGATACTCCCAGCAGCACTGTGATGTAGATACTGTTATCTTTATTTTACAGTTGAGAAAACTGAGGCAAATAGAGATTAAGTTGCTTGCCCAAGGCAAAACAGGGGATAAGTGACTGAGGCTGAATTTGAATTCAGGGCTTCCTAACTCTAGTCCCTGATCCACCAAACCTCCTAGTTTCCTCTAAGGTAGTATCTTCAAGTAAGCAACACAAAAACCAAGGCCAGTACAACAGATAGGTTTTTCACAGAAATGGAAGTTTTTAAGGGATTTCCATCACTTGCTCATCATAAGCAGATATGTGGTTCAATGGAGAGAGTGATGCCTTAGAGTGGGAAAGAACCAAGTTCAATTCCTGCCTCAGATACTTGGGAACCATGTGATCCTGGGCAAGTTATCTAACTTCCCCTTAACCTTATTACATATGTTTACACACACATGTGTGTGCACATGTGTATATATGTGTGCATATGTGTATGCATGCATGTATTTATGCATGTCTGTCCATATGCGTGTGTGCATATGGGCATAAGTACACATAGACATATGTACATTTTATTTATGCAACTGTGCATATACACATGCATGTGCACATATATACATTTACATATATGTACACACATATATGTATGTGTATGTGTGTGCATGCAGTATGCATGTGTTGTATATATACATGTGCGTGTACACATATATGTATGCACACATAATATGTGTGTGCATGAGTGCATATACATATGCGTGGATATACATACATGTGTACACAAACCTATCTATATACACATACAAATAGGAAGAGATAGGGGGAGAGAGAGAGACAGAGAGAGAGAGAGATTAGTACCTCCCTCCCAGGGTTATCATGAAGATTAAATGAGTTAACACATGAAAAGCATTTACACACCTTAAAGTACTATGTAAACATTTATTATTATCAGCATAAATTTAGGCAATATATTTACAATAAACTGTGAATTTTGTAAATCAATTTAAGAAGTGGATTTTATTGTGGTTTAGTTGATAAAGTGCTATATTTGGAATTAGGAATATCTGGGATCAAATTTCACCTTAAAATTGTACGATGTGACCTTGAACAATTCACTTATTCTCTATTTACTCTCTTTTTTTTCTCATTTATAAGATAGAAGAAAAAAATTATAACACACCTCATAGGGTTTTTTCAATTGTTAAATATCACAAAATATACTTAAAAACATTAGAAAACTTTAAAGTGCTACATTTTATTATTAATCATTTCTACTTCTTTGAATAATATATAATAGTTAATACTTCCTTTTTCCATTAAAGTCCTATAAACTAAATGAAGTGGAGGATACTTTGTGTTCTATTTTGAAGCCTCACTTACATATAACAGAATATTCTACACATACTAGGCACTCAACAAATGATTGTTTGTCCAATGAAGATTCATGAATTTTTTTTTTTTCATCAAAGGATTAATAGTTCTCTGAAATAGTGCTATTCAACGATCCTCATGGGTCAAATTAAGAATTAGGAGTGAATTGAAGTTTTAGTCATTTGAAGTCATGGAAAATGTATGCTATTAAATAATTATTTTCCAATATGATGAAATTAAAAAGAAATAATCTGGGGATACAAGTGTCTGATGTTAGTGTAACTCTGCTTAATATCCTATTTTACATCTAACACAATGGAAAATCTTTCTTTGTAAATAAGCAGTTTCCTCAGTCCTCGCACAAAAATTTTGAAACAGACTGTTACAAAATGTTGTATGTTTTAATGTTCATTATTTTGGGGCTTTAATTTGTTATAATTATTATTTCTATCACATGCTCTTACAGATCTTTGCCTTTATGCACAAATAAAGATAACCACAAATTTATATATCTGACCAAGAAAAGTGTCAATAAGCACTAAGGTTCAAAGATCCAGCCTATGCATTTACAGTACTAATTAAAGCAGAAGAAATTGCCTCAAAACTGAAGATAGAAACTTATTAGTAAAGGGCTGAATTATTCACTTGTTATTAATGATTACTAATGAGCAACATTGAAATAATCAATGTTCAGGCCTAGTACTTTGCCAGATGTCATGTTAATTCCAGCTGCAGTAGTTTTACATAATATGGAAACAATTGGTGTGATTTATTTAATGCCACCTTGCCTTAAAGGAGAAGGGTTTGAACCCCATTTTATTACAGGTGGGGACAGAACAGAGTCAGGGGGGTACAACAAGACATACAATGTACTAATCTATACCCATGTTTAGTTTTTGCCTAACTATTACTTATGCATCATCTCATAATATTCATGGAAATGTGAATGAATCTTCCAAGTCTGATTTCTTGTAATATAAAGATAGAGGCTAGACTTTTTGTGAGAAAATTTCTCCTCCTAACATGGGTAGCAGCCATTTTTTTTAATGTACAACCTTAGAAAGTTTCCTAGTGGGGCGGCTACATGGTGCAGTGAGTAAGAGTGCCGGCCTCGGAGTTGGGATGACTCGGGATCTAAACCGGCCTCAGAAAATGAGCACAAACACATAAATAATGACTAGCCGTGTAACCTTGAGCAAGTTACTTAACCCCAATTGCTTTAAAATAAAAAAAAGAAAAGAAAAAAGAAAAAAAGAAATTTTCCTAGAGATCTGAGAGTTTAAATCATTTGCCTAGGGTAACTTAGCTCTTATTATATGAGAAACATGACTTTCACCCAGGTCCTCTTGGTTTCAAAACTAGCTGTAGTATACCATGGCTTTGTCTTATTAGAATAAATGTGTCCCTCTTATGACATCATCCCTAGCATGATATCATTCAATCTATCAGCCAAAAACTATTTATTAAGTAATGTATGTATGTCAAGGACAATATTATGCACTGGTGCTACCAAGAAAGACAAAATAATGGTTCTTGCCCTAAAGGGCACATTTTAATGGAGAAGACAACATGCAAAAATTTGTATATGCAAGATAAATTCAGTATAAGTGAAAGGTAATCTCAGAAGGATAGCACTGAAAGTGATGGATTGGTGATGAGGAAACTGGTAAAGGCTTCCTTCAGGGCACCAAAAAAGTGGGTTTTGAAGAAACTCTTGATGGAAACCAATGAAGTCAGTGACCAGAAGGGAGAAAATTAGTCTTCCAGCCAAATGGCATGGAGTTAAGAGATAAAGAGAAATAAAATATCATATACAAGGAAATAACATGAAGGTCAATGACAGTTGATTTTTGAGAACAAGGAAGGAAGTAAAGTTAAAAGATGACTAGAAAGGTAGGTTAAGACTTCATTGTGAATGTTGTTAAAAGCCAAACCAAGTATTTTATAATTAACCCTGCCTGGTTGTTATCATTTATTCTCAATGCAGACCAAAATGAACTCACTATGCTACGGTGAAGTTACAGTGTGTCTGACTGTCACTGATCACACCAATATGAGTTTGTGCTCACAGGTTGGGTATATATAGTCTGTGTGAACATTTGGGGTGGGTTCTTTATTGCATTTCTTTTTAGCTATTTCAGTTCTGCTTTGCTCATAGAGCACAGCACCTTCTCTGATGAGGTCACACCATGCTGGGTGAACTTTTGTCAGTGTCTCTAACATCACACAATCAATTATAAATTTCTTAAGAGAGATCTTGAGAGTGTCCTTTTATCACTTTTTAGGACCACCATATGAGGACTTATCCTGTATGAGTTCTCCATAAAATAGTCTTTTTTGAAAGTGTACATTTGGCATTCTAACAATATGGTTGGCATACCACAATTGTGCTCTTTGTAGTAGAATTTGAATGCTTGGCAATTAATTCTAATAAGGACGTCAGCATTTGGTACTTTATCCTGCCAGCTGACCTTCAAAATCTGCCTAAATATTCAAATGGAAGCAATTCACTTTCCTGACATGGTACTGGTAGATTGTACCGGTTTCACAGGTATATGACAATGAGGTATCCACAATGGCTTTGTAAATCTTCAGTTTGGTAAACAGTCTAATACCTCTAATATCACACTTTCCTTTGGAACCTCCCAAATACTGAACTAACTCTGGAAATGAATGCATCAACTTCATTATCAGTGTGTACATCCCTGGAAAGTATCCTTCCATGGTAAGTGAACGTATCCATAGTATTCAAAACTTTTCCATTTGGTGTAACTGATGATTCCACATATGGATGATGTGGTACCATCTGATGAAGTGCCTATGATTACCTGGTATAAAATGTTAGGCCAAAATCAGCACTAATAGCAAAGAATCAACCCATACGTTGTTTTACCTCAGCTTCACAGGCTACATTGAGTGCACAATCATCTGCTAACAGAAAACCACATTGGCTTGTAGTCTTTTCATGTTGAAGAAGTTACCATCAGTGTGGTAGTTGACTTTGATGCTGCATATGTTCTCATTGAAGGTGTTTGACAACATGGATGAAGACATCCTGATAAAAACCAAGGAAATTTGAACACAGACTTGTTTCACTGCATTGGTGACTGGGAAAGCACAAGAGCAATCCATAATCCAGAACCCCAGCAGGATGCCAGCATGAAATTGACATATAATGCTTGATAAACTTCTCCAGGCAACCACATTTTGATATGATCTTCCATAGGCTCTCATGAATTCCAGTATCAAAGGCCTTGGTCAGATTTACAAACATTTACAAACCTCTGTTCTGCTCCTGTTTTTTCTCCTGGAGTTGTGCAGCAAACACTGTATCAACTGTTCCTCTAGCATTTCTGAAGTCACACTGGCTCTCAGGTAGAAAACCATTTTCCAGTTGAAGGATAAGCCTATTAAGGAGGACTCTGGAAAGAATCTTGCAATGATGAAGAGAGAGGAGGACCCCCTCCCCACATACACCATGATTGTAACAGGACAATCTATTTTCTTTACCTTTTTAGAGATGGAAAATGGAAGCATCATTGAACTACTGAGAAATAACCTTCTCTTGTCATATAATCCAGATCGTTTAAGTTAACTTTTGTATAAGCAACAGACCTACCACGCTGTAAATCTCAGCTGGAATAGAATCAGCACCAGAGTTTGCCAAATGAAAGGAGCCTAATGGCATTCAATACTTCTTCTTCATTTGGAATTTTAGCTAGGGAGGGATTGGCTTCAACCTCATGTGAACTGTCAATGACTTCAGCACTGATTGATGATTTGTTGAGAATAAAATATTAAGTGTTCAGCCTATCTCTCTAGGATCATATCCTTATCACTAGTCAATGTGCTCCATCAGCACTGAATAATTGAGAGGAATTATAGTTCTTTGGCCTATAAATAGCCTTCAGCATCAAAAAAGTGCTTTGGATTGTTACTATCAGCAAACAACTGAAGTTCATCTGCTTTCTTTCTGAGTGAGGAATGCTGCATCTCTCTAAGATTCCCTTGTATTTTACTTTTGATGGAATTAAATTCTGACGTCTTAGAGATGAAGGAACTATCCTGCTGGCAAATCCTGTGTAGTTTTCATTTTTTCATTTAGCAATTTTTGAGTTTCCTCATCATTTTCATCAAACCAGTACTGGTGTTTGCAAGTGTTCTGACCCAGAAGAGGAAATGCAGTGCTATATACCAAATCTTAAAGTGGCCCCCTCCTCTTCTGCTCCACTGTTGTCAAATATGTCTTGCCTCAACTTTCTCTCCAAGTGAGCAGCAAATCATTCCCAATTAGAGAAGAGTTCTAATCTGTTGACATAAATTATTTTGGTAGTCATTTTGCCTTCGTATGTCAATTTTATTGAATAAGAATATTTAGCTTAGAAAGGATGTCTATGATCAGTCCAGCAATCTGCACTGCACATTGCCTATGCTATTCTCACATCCTGCCTAGCTCTTCTCCTTACAATCACATAGTAAATTAAATGCCAAAGTTTGCTCAGAGGGTGCATCCATGATGTTTTATTTTGTTTAGGAAGATGGAAAACAGTGTTGGTGATCAGAAGGTCACAAGATGCACAAGTCTTCAGCGATTGCTATTTCCAACACTATTCTTCCCTAGGATTCCCTATCAAGTCTGGTATTCTGAGCCCAATCTAGCATTAAAGTCACTGAGCATCACATGACATTCAATCGCAAAATATGCCAAAATCTCCAGATAGAGGATAAAACTGAAGCATTTATTTAGACACCAGAAAACTGAATCCCCAAACCAGCAAGCTGATTCCATCATTCTGACATGTTTCCTGTGGGCGCTGCTTCCCTACGGAAAACTCCTCCCACTACAGGCTCCACAGTGACTATATTCACCCTATCAGGGGGCAGAGTTTATCTTCACAGCAGGGAAGCTTCTTGTGGGCTCTGCTCTACCCTTCAGCAAATTCCCTCCATTACAGGTTCCATGTGATTACATTCAGCCTATTAGAGGGCAGAGTTTACTGTGAAAGCAGGGGAGGTCTTAAAACTCCCCTCCAGGTCTATTTACGGGCAGGGGAGATCTTCAAATTCCCATTCTCATTACACAATCACATTTTCATAAGCCTATCATTAACTTCTTTTGGTAGTCATGCATTGTTGTTTATTCCATTAGTTTTGATTATAAAACCTACATCAGCTTCATGCCATCCCACTTCACTGTAGCCACTCCAGGAAAAAGAAATGTACCCAGCTCTTACTTCAGTAAGCTAGTCTTCATTTGCCAGTCTTGCTCCACTCAGGACTGCTACTGGATGTGATATCTACTGAGCTCTCTCATAACGGTAGATATTCATTTCAGTTGTACTGGATTTTATGTTGTCTATAAGCCTGTGCATACTCCATGTACCTAAGATGAGTGGAATCATCTTTGCAGAATTTTTTGTACATTTTTTTTTCTTTAGTTTTGTTTTGACCACAGAGTGGTATGCTTGCCTGTCATGGTAATTAGGTCAGTGTTGGGTAAGAAATTTTTAGGGGACTTTTTCTTGCCCCTTCCTCACAACAGCAGGTGAACAACATATCCTTAAAAGGTTGCTCAGATATAAGGAGGCTGCCAAATCCCAAATTCCTGGGCTGCTTGTATGTAGGGTTGCAACTACAGCTCTCAGTGTATCAGCCATTGTTGCTTCATCACTTTCCTGTCACCACAGGTCTCTGATATAGTTAAAAAATGTTAAAAATGCCATGGGTGCTATTTTTTGATTTGTGTGTAAATTGGATTTAAATGAGATAGAGTGGCACAAATCATCAATCTCACTCTCTTCCAGAGTCAAGACAGTTCAGTGGCAGGACAGACTCAAGATAATTGGTGATGACTTGAGATGCAGTGGATGAACTTGGCATCTTCAATGTTTAACCAAGCTCTGAGTTCTCCATAGCACCTTTTTCAGTTGCTTTCATAACCATTGGAACAAATGGTTCCCATCTGCCCATTCCAACAGGGGAAATTTTCACATCCTTGGGGTAGATACCCCCTAGCACACCAATGGGTTGGAGACCCCACTGTTACCCTCAACCTGGTTTAGTCCATCTGCTGAAATGGTTTACCAGATGCGGCTGGTGCTCATGCTACAGCTTCTTGGAGCCACAGGTGAAAGTTAGGTGGAACAGATGGACACGAAAGGCAGAAATCAGTTCTCACAGAGATCAGAAGCCTTCACAGCACAGGTAGTGGTTTTCCCTGAACATACCCTATATCCCATTTGACTCTGGAGGTAATAAAGACAAAAATTATTGAATAGAGGGGAGAAGGAGATGACAAGTTCAGACCTGCCATTTAGAAACAGCCCTTTGACAAATGAAAAAATGTTACATTGGAATGGGGAGAGAATTAAGTCAGAAAGTTTTTTTTTTTCATGAACAAGTTTCAACATTCAACTTCATAACAATTATAAATAAACCTGTTAAATTTTTTGAGACAATGCCAGCCTTTGGATATTTTTTGTTAAATAAATTTCTTATTGAAGACAATGAAATGGAGTTTGTGGCATTTTTATCAAAAGGTAGCTTCCATCCTTTCATTATACTTCTTCCAAATGAGCTGACCTATAGGTAAGTACAAGTTTTTTATGTTGTTTGTCTTCTGTGCTGTTCCTATAAGTTTACTATTAAAATACATTAAACTAAAAAATAAATAAATAAATCAGTGGTTTTGATTATGCTACCAAGTCTACACTTGTAGAGGGAAGAGAGTATTACAACACTTTTAGAGTCTGGAGGACCCTTAAAGCTGAACATAGTCCAGCCCTCTCATTTAATAGATGAGGAAATGAAAAACCCAGAGCAGTAAAATGATTTACTAAGGGCTACAAAACTAATTACTTGCACATCTGAGATTAAAATCCTTGTCTTTGAACTCCTGGTTTAAAATTATTACCACTTCATCATGAATCCTTTCTGATTCAATATATACACTTATTTTATAATGCAGCTGCATACAATGGCAAGAATCTCAGACAATAGCTGACAATCCACTTCTAGTTTTAGCTCTCCCAAAGACCTGATGTTTGACCTATAGCAATTCATTCACTTTTGCATCCTCAGTTGTTGCTGGGTTATTAAATAAAATAACAAGATAAAAACAACAGTTGTTTTAATCCTAAGTATATGTACACTCACTGTTGTCGTTGTTGTCATTGTTGTTGTTTTTTTTGGGGGTTGTGCATTTTGGAGGAGGGAAGACAGGGATATTAGGATTAAGTGACTTGCCCAAGGTCACACAGTTAGTTAGCCTTAAGTGTCTGAAGCCGGATTTGAATTCAGGTCTTCCTGTCTACAGGGCCAGTGTTCTATTCCCTGTGCCATCTAGCCACCCCTAATCCTAAGTGTATGATATCTAAGTGTCTAGTGTATTTTAAGCTATTAGACCTTAAAACTGTGCTGAATTTTAGAATACCCTTAATAAGGATATCAATTAAATTTTCCAGACTTTTAATGTACCAATTAGCACATTACCAGTGAACTCATAGAGTACACAGGAATAAAGATTATTGTATGATATTGTATTGCATTGCATTGTACTGTATTCTATTATATTCTAATATTGCCAAATTAGGTAAAATTGTAATATCAGTGAAGTTCACTTTGCCTTTCTTTTCCCCTACACATCCTATCACATCTCCAGATAATTATTACACTTACATTTAATATATTGACTTGAACACTCTAGTTGGCCCCCATCATTCATTTTGCAGCTGTCACACTTCCTTACCTATGTATCCACCTTAACACTCAACTGTATTCCTTTACACTTCAAAGTTACAGTTAGTATATTATGTTATATACTTTGTCATTTGATGCAATAATCTAAACTAAAAATGTCATAGAGAGCTTTGGTTTTATAGACATATGCCTGAACTTGGAAAGTTGTAATTGGAGTATTTGGACATGATGTTTAATTGTAGCTCTCCCACTTTTTTTAACCTGTATGATATATTGCTAACCCCTTAACTTCTATGGGTCTCAGTTTCCCCATCTACATAGAACAAGGCTGTAAAAGGAACTCTTGTTTTGTTAGAATTAGGACCCTTTCCCTGGAGTTGGTCTTTTGCTTTAGCTGCTTCCATTAGAATATGAGTATTTGTTTGGAAACACAGCAAAGTATTGATTGGTTCCAATGATGGGGGAATTGGTTGAAGATTGTAGATCATTGCAGGTAGGGTTGGGTTATGTACTGCTATTGGAAGTTTTCAACTCAGTAACCTATAAAATGTCGAAAAGGAAATGTTTCTGATTCTTTTGTGATCCATCTTTTATTGACTCTGTACTTTCTTTCCTTTGGAAAACCAGCAAGGTTGCAAGGCATGGGTTTCACTATTTCCTACCCTATGGGGGAAAAAAAAACACAATGTCAGTTACAAACACATAGCAGTGGGAAAATGTACTTTCCTGGGTCAGTATAAGATTCGACCTTAGATAGATTCTTGGGCTGCTATTGACCTCTTGCTTTCATCCTAGAGCAGAGGTCAGAATCTAGCAATCCTGAGATTCCATGTGTGAAGTTTTGTCTTTTATTATTGAATGTTTGACTGGGAAGATGGTTGTCCTATGGGATGTGATTTGTTTAAACCAATAGACCTGGCATTGAAAAATACTTTGAAGGACCAAACAAATTTTTGCATCAATTGATGCTTTGGTTCATCTATTAATGGTCTAATGTTTCTTTTTTTTTTAAATCATCCTATATTTGAAAGACTAAAGAAAGTAGATGCCAGAAGAGTTGTTCAAACAATGCTGGCATTAAATAAGTATGAAATATCAGTTAATATCAAATAAGCAGTCCTACAAAGCTTCCTTGGCATCTGAAATGCAAGATAATTTATGTTTCCTATTTTTGCATATACTCTTTTGAATCCTTTTATGACTTTTTCCAAGATGGAGGAAATAAAATGTACATATAGATAGATAGATAGATAGATAGATAGATAGATAGATAGATAGATATAGATAGATAGATACACAGATACACATACATACATTCCTTTCTATTTGTGTGCGTATATGTATACAGAAAGAACTCATCACACTGAAATACAGTTATCAAAATATTAATAACCTCTGCAAATGATAACTTACAAGCAGCTTCTTCCTGAGCAGGAAAGTTTAGAGAACTGGGGTGGAACCCCAAATTATTAACTTGTCATTATGGACTTAATATATAAAAATTGTATGAAATGCTGAATTTTAAACTTATCAAATTTATAGTCTCCACTAGTGGACCTGAAGAGGCCTGTTTAATTTAATGCATTATTCTAAAAGTGGACAGTTAATATCTAATTCTGCTTGAAAATGTTCTCAATGAATATATCTGTTAGAGCATTATGATAGCTTCTCAGGCACCAATAGAACTAATTCAAAAATTTAAGATATGGACTTTCATGAATGAAGAAACAATCCCCAAATGTTATTAGAACTTATTTTGGTCCATATACCAGAAGCACATGGTTTCACTTAAAATCACATCTTAGAATATAATATTGTAGTTAAATCATCATGTGAATCTAGGGAAACAGAGTGGTATAAGAATGTGCCAAGGGGGGTGGAGCCAAGATGGCGGAGTAGAAACAGCTCATCCAAACCACTCTGCCCCCAGATTCCCCCCAAACTATGTAAATGGGGACTCTGAACAACTTCTGGAGCCCCATCACCCACAGAACGACACAGAGAAGCTAACCTCCTGCTGAGGACAGCCCAACAGCCCTGCAGGAAGGACCAGCACAGCGGTCTGGGAGCCGGCAGCACGCAACACGCAGAGCACAGGAAGCAGAGCTGAGCAGAGCCCAGGTCCTCTGGAGCCTAGGTTTTAGCCCCAGGGCGGCAGGGCCAGCAGCTGGCTGGAGGAACCCCAGAACACCAGGAGCTGTGGCGACTCCAGAATTATCAACATAGTCATGCCTAGGACAAAGTAAGAGGTTAGTGGCCTATGGACTTTGGGACCTGTATTTGGGGGAATGCATCGGCTGCCTCCCCTGGGGGCTAGAAGCCACTGAGGAGACATGCCATTTTGTAGTTTTCAGGGGCAGCTCCAGCTCTTAGCCTGCAATTAATTGTAGGGAGATCCAGTGATCAGTCTTGGGGGGTAATCGCTCTTGCTTTAACCTCCCTGGATCTGGATTGTGATTTAGGGTGGAAGTCGTGGGTGGGTTTACAGCTTGCCAGAAACGGAAGTTGCCCCCCACACGTTCTGGACGAAAATTCCTCTATCTGGCCTTAAAGCCATAGTGTGGCAACAAGCCCAAAAGTCAAGCAATTAAGTGGCAACATGCCAAGGCAAAGGAAACAGAAAAATGCAACCCTGGACTCCTATTTGGGGGCATAGAGCGGGAAAAGGACTGTGAGGTCAGAAGTCCTGCTCCAAAAGCCCCAGGGGAAAACATGAGCGGGTTGCAGGCCATAGAGGACCTTAAGAAGGACTTTAAAAATCAAATAAGAGAAGTGGAGGAAAAATTGGAAAGAGAAATGAGAAGGATGCAGGAAAAGTATGAAATGAGGGTCAACAGCCTGACTGAGGAAAACAACACCTTAAAAAATAGAATAACTCAAATGGCAAAGGAGGCCCAAAAGGCCAATGAGGAGAAGAATGCCTTAAAAAGTCGAATTTGCTAGATGGAAAAAGAATCTCAAAAGCTCACTGAGGAGATTCATTCCTTCAGAGTTAGACTGGAGCAAATGGAAGATAGTGACTTTATGAGAAATCAAGATGCTGTTAAGCAGATCCAAACAAATGAAAGATTAGAAGGCAATGTGAAATATCTCATGGGAAAAACCACTGACCTGGAAAATAGATCCAGGAGAGACAATTTAAAAATTATTGGACTACCTGAAAGCCATGATCAAAGAAAGAACCTAGAAATCACCCTTCAAGAAATTCTCAAGGAAAACTGCCCTGATGTTTTAGATCCAGAGGGCAAAATAGAGGTTGAAAGAATCCACCGATCACCTCCTGAAAAACATCCCAAAAAGAAAACTCCCAGGAATATTATAGCCAGGTTCCAGAATCCCCAGATCAAGGAGAAAATACTACAAGCAGCCAGGAAGAAACAATTTCAATATTGTGGAAACACAATCAGAATAGCCCAGGACCTGGCAGCTTCTACACTGAGGGATCGAAGGGCATGGAATATGATATTCCAGAGGGCAAAAGAACTGGGAATGAACCCAAGGGTCACCTACCCAGCAAACTGAGTATTTTGTTTCAGGGGAAAATATGGTCATTCAGTGGAATAGAGGACTTTCAAGCATTCTTGAGGAAAAAACCAGAATTGAATAGAAAATTTGACATCCAGACACAAGAAGCAAGAGATGCCTGAGAAGGCAATCAGGGAAAAGAAATCAAAAGGAACTTATCAAAGTTGAACTATTTACATTCCTATATGGAAAAACAATAACTGTGAGTGATATCTTTCTCACTATGAAAATAATGGAAGAAGGGGGTGTGGTCATATGAATACATATGTGAATGTGTGTGTATATGGATAGAGGGCATAGGTTGAATTTTTTGGGAAGGGAGAATACTCAAGGGATGAAATTATGAGGTGAGAGAGGAAAGTGGCAAGAGGAGATGGGGAAAGACAGGGTAGGGTAAACTATCTCATGTAGAAGAAGTAAGGGGAAGTGGTTGCAAGGGAGGGGGAGAATAGGAAGGGGAAAAAAAAGGCAAATCCGCATTCTCATTGAATTTGGTTCAGGGAGAGAATGACATACATACTAAATGGGATATCTCAACCTGCAGCAGAATAGGGGCAAGGGGGATGAGAGGAGGGATGATTGATGGGAGGGCATCCTTGGGGGGAGGGGAGGTTGGAAGTACCCACTATTGAAGAGGGACAGAATCATGTAGGGAATGGACCAGGTGGGGGGTGGGATGAGTGGGAGGGAATTATAAGCAGCCTTGTACAATATATCTACTATGATAATGTTTTCCATAGCTAGACATGTACAACATATACTGAATTACTTATCTCCCAAGAGGGAATGGGTGACAAGGGAGGAAGGAAATGGATCTGAAATTCGAGGTCTTAAGATTAAATGTTTCAAATATATATAAATTCTATTAAAAAAAAAAGAATGTGCCAAACCAGGAATCAGGAGACTAGTCTCAGTTCAACTACTAATATGCCATCTAAAGATAGATAAATCTACCATATAGATATGAACTTCAATTTCTTCATCTGAAAATAATGAGATTGCAGTACATGATTGTCAAAGTCCCTGGTAATTCTAAATTTATAATACTTTAAGTCTGTAGACTAAAAATTAATCAGCTAACAATTATTTATTTAGCATCTACTGTGATGAATGATAAACTGATGCTGGATGAGGACATCCTTGATGAAGGCATATTAAGAGTATAATAATAATATCTTAATATTTGATACAATCATGAACTTGAAACAAGTTGCTGAGTACCTGTTTGATTGCCAATACAAGGGGCAGAGAAGATCTTCAAATCCCCATTACCATTACATGTAGCAAAAAGGCCATTTTAAATCTCTCTGCCAACAAGACATCTCCCATACACATGTCAAAATAGTAGAAGGTTTTTCGAACGATGAAGAAAAGTCACCCCCTTCCTATTCAATAATCCTCACAGGATCCTTACCCTCTCTGTGGATGCAAATCCCTTCATAATCTAATCTCCTACTTTTCCAGTCTTTTTACATCTCATCTTCTTACACCCTCTTACTCTATATGACCTCTGCTTATCCAATGATAGTGTTCTCTTCCCTTTCCAACATCTCTTAAATTTATGGATTTGAAAACAAAACTATCTCCTTTGTCTGGATTCCTCTCCGTCATCTCTGTCACTTTGTTTTCCTGGCTTTTCAAGTCCCCACTAATCACATATGCACTTCGGCAAGAAGTTTTTCTCGATCCTTCTTAAGACTAGTATCTTTCTATTTATGACGAAACAAGAGATAGATAACATTATTAAATGCAAAATGCATAATTTGGATTACATTAAATAAAAAAAAGGTTTTGTACAAATGAAGCCAATGTAACCAAGATTTAAAAGAAAGCAGGAAGTGTGAAAACAATTTTTACAACCAATATTTCTGATAAATTTCTCATTTTTCAAATATATAGAGAATTACATCAAATTTATAAGAATATAATTCATTCCCCATTGATAAATGACCAAAGGATGTGAAAAGGCAGTTTTCAGACAAAGAAATGAAAGCTATATATAGTTATATGGGAAAAAATGCTCAAAATCTCTATTGATTAGAAAAATGGAAGTTAAGCAAATCTTAGGTACCACCTAACACCTATCAGATGGGCTAACATGACAAAAAAGGAAAATGTTAAATGTTGGAGAAGATATAGGAAAGTTAGAACACTAATGCATTGTTGGTGGAGTCACAGACTGATCCAATCACTCTGGAGAACAATCTGGAACTATGTCCAAAATGTAATCAAGTTATTCATAACCTTTGATCCAGAAATACCACTACTATGTCTGTATCCCAAAAAAATCATAAAAAAGAAAAAAAAACAATGTACAAAAATTAAAGCAGCTCTTTTTGTGGTGGCAAAAAATTGTAAATTGAAGGAATACCCTTCAATTGGGGAATGGCTGAGGAAGTTGTAGCAAATAAATATAATGGAATATTACTGTGCTATAAGAAATGATGAACAGACAGACTTCAGAAAAATTTACACAGATTTATATGAACTGATGCTAAATGAAGTCAGCAGAACTAGGAGAACATTATACACAGCAACATCAATAGTGTGCAATGATGACTATGATAGACTTACCCCTTCTCAGTGATAAATTGATCCAAGATTATTTCAAGATTCATTAGGGAAAATGCTAACCACATCCAGAGAAAGAATTATGGAGTCTGAATACAAACTAAAGTATATTATTTTCATTTTTGTTGTTGATTTTTTCTGATTCTTATTTCACAACATAAATAAAGTGGAAATATGTTTAACATGAATGTACATGTATAGCCTGTATCAGATTGATTGCTGTATTGGGGAAGTACAGGGAAGGGAGAAAAGAAGAAAAATTTGGAACTCAAAATTTTACAAAAATGAACATTGAGAACGGTCTTTGCATGTAATTAGGGAGAAAAGAGAGTATTAAGACATAAAACAGACTGGTGTCTTCCCATTGTTGATTACCTCCAATGTATGCCGTATATATCTTGTTTGTACACAGTTATTGGCATGATGTCTCTCCCATTAGACAGTGCATTCCTTGAGAATAGGGACTATCTTTTGTTTTCTTTGTATAACCAGCACGAAGCAGAGTATTTAGAACATAGTAGGCAATTAAAATGTTTTGGGGTTATTCTGACTATTTAATATAAAAATCTGTATTTATTATTTAAATTTTTAAGTCCAAAGACTGACAGACTGAAATAATTACTAGAAAGAACTATTTCTCTTTTTTTTTTTTTTTTAAAGCAATTGGGGTTAAGTAACTTGCTCAAGGTTACACGGCTAGTCATTATTTATGCGTGGGTGCTCATTTTCTGAGGCCGGATCTGATCTCCGGTCATCCAAACTCCGAGGCCGGCGCTCTTACTCACTGCGCCACCTAGCCGCCCCTTTAGGGCAATTGGGGTTAAGTAACTTGCCCAAAGTTACACGGCTAGGTTTTTGTTTGTATGGAGAACTCAGGTCCTTCTGATTCCAGGGCCGGCGCTCTATTCACTGCGCCACCTAGCCGCCCCGACTATTTCTCTTTTAAAGGAAATTCACCATGAAAAAGGAAGACGTAAAATAAAAGCAGTAACTTAGCTCTAAAAATCAGTTGCCCCTACATCCTGGTTGACCTAAAACTTGAATTAATTTTAGGAGTTCTGATCCAAGCGGTATTTTGTTCCTCCCAAGTTTCAAGTTTTGTTCTAAACTTAGAAACCTATAATTTTCAAGAGGGTTTTTGTGTTGGGGAAAAAATGATCTCTCAGAAGCAATTCTGAAGCAATTTTACTTGAGTGGTACTAAGACACATGATATTTGCAGTTAAGAGGAAAAGCTCAGCACTCTGGTTCCCAAACTAAAATGTTGGATTCGACACTTTTAGCAACCCAGGTGATAATTAGTGCATTCCTTCCTCTTTTAACAGATTTAATTTGACAGAACATAGTTAAAACAAGATAAACCAAAGTATGTTTGAGGAAAAATATGCTGTATTATTTCAGAGTCCGTAGATAACTTTTAAAATGCCAGACTCTTTCTTCAGTCAATTAGATTAGTGTGGTGTGCTTCAAAGTATTATGGGTTAAGAAGTCTGGATCTTAGTCCCAAGACTTTCACTAACTGTGATCTCCTATAGGTCATGTAACCACTCTGGAACTCATTCACCTTATCTGCAAAGTGAAGAGGATGAGTAGATAATCTCTAAGGTCTCTTCTAAATTTAGCAATCTAAGTATCGACTAAAGAGTATTTTTAAAATTATTGTCTCTTAATAGTGGAGAAAAAAAGAAAAAATGAGTTCACAATAGGTGTTTAAGTTGTATTGAAAACTGACAAAATAAAGCAAGACAGGAAAGGTTAGTGAGATATATTCATCTGAGGGAGAGACATTTTAAGTGACTTTATAATATCATTAGCATACTATGATCTGAATGGTGAATCACAGAATCAAAATGTTGGAAGTGACCTCACTGTCATTTGGTTTAATTTTCCACAATATTCAGTAATCTCTAGTTATCCTCACTGCAATATGGTTACATTCTTATACATTATATCTATTACTAACTTTATCACACTCTCCATAACAGCTGTTCCAAGCTTACCTTCTATCTTCAAATCCCCAGTTCAACCCTTCCCTGATCATTTTCAGAAGATGACCTTATTTTCTGCTTTTTTAAGGTTGAGGTCATTTCAATTTATTTCCTTTAATGTCCCTATTTTATATCTATAAAATTTTCAGTGCACTCACTAATACCCCACTTCTTCTTTCTATTCTAAGAGGACAAAGTAGCAGAAGGCTTACCAATGTAAACTCCTCCAACTACCTCATTCCTTCCTGTTTCATTCATAGCCTTACTCCCCTGTTCATCTCCTCCCTTTATGAATTTTAAATCACTCTATCAGTTATGTTCCTCATCTTACAGATTATAAATATGTTCATACCATCCCATTACCAAAAAAAACCACACCTCTGACCCACTATCCCCTTATGTTATTGTCCAATTTATATTCTTCCCTTAATTGCCAAATGTCTACAAAGAGCAGTTCATCCCTTCTGCTTACCATTATAGCCAACTTACTTCTCAATTCCTTTTAATTTGGTTTACAACCAAATATTTTGTTGTTCTCTCCTAGATTACTCAAGACTTCATTATTGATAAGCTACGTCCTCAATCTCCGTGAGCTTTCTACAGAATTTAATGTGTTTTGTTCTCTTTTCTCTCACACATACATGGTTATTGCTGACCTCTTTCAGTCTCCAAGTGTATGTATATGCATGTGTATATACACATATATATGCATGTGTGTATAAACATTATAGACATTTGTGCATGTGTGTATATGTACATCACAAATGTGTGTATATTATTCTTCATTCTTTCTACCTCTTAATTCTCTGCCTTCCCCATCGTGAGTCACCACAAAATTTCTTTCCTTTTTCTCTTTCTTATATTGATAAGATCATTGGCTCATTGTGTTAATAGGGAACTAAAAGGTTCTATCGTGGTTTAACTAAATTATAATAAAATATGAATTCCCCAAAAGGGGTCATAGATCTCCCACTTTGAAAGGGGATAAGAGAATCCATGCTATTACAAGCATCCCATTTCATTCATTAATAGCTGTTTGTTTGTTTTCCCCACCTGCATATCTTATCCAGAGCAATGACAACTGAGTTTGCATCTCAAATTTAACATGTGTAAAAATGGAGCTCATCACATTTCCATTCCCAACCTAGTTGTCCTTCACACTAGCCTATTTCTGTTGAAAGCACCACAAGCTTTTTAGTCAAAAAGGTTAAGAACCTCATATCCATCTTAACATGTCAGTGTTCCTTACTCTCCATATTCCTTCACTTGCCTCACAGATACTAGCCTCAGAGTATGTCTCACATCCATCACCTTCTCTCATGATACCACTTGGGTTCATAAACCTTAAGACTTACTTCCCGAAATATTAAATTAACTTCTTAGTTTTCTTTCTATTTCCAAACTTTCCCTTTTAATCTTTCCCTTTTAACCTCCACACAGTAGAAAAATAAATAAATGAATAAAGAAGCTTCCTAAAACCTATGCTTAACCATGTGATGTCCCTGCTCAAGAAAATTCAGTGGATAATAGGCCTAACCCCAGAAGACATCATTAATAAGATGAAAATTCCCATATGTACTAAAATATTTATAATAGCACTATAGCAATGAATTGGAAGCAGAATAAATACCCATCTATTTAGGAATGGGTAAGAAAATTATGTTATGTGGATATTAAATAATATTACCATGTTATAAGAAATGATGGGCATGATGAATGCATAGGAGCATGGAACAATTTTCATTAACTGATTTAGAGTGAAATAAGCATAAACAAACTACATTGTAAATGGAAAGAATTACAACCACAAATGTATTGAAAGTGAATGTTGTAAAATTATAATGAATAGGAAGAGCCAAGATGGCAGAGTAAAAGCACAAACTTGGCATGGGCTCCAGCTTCAACCACCTCCAAAACCTGTAAAAAATTATTCCAAACAAATTTTAAAGCGACAGAACCCACAAAGAGAGAAAGAGAAACAAATCTCCTGCTGAAGGCAGCCTGGAAGGGCTACAAGAAAGGCCTATTACCGCTCACTGGGAGCTGAATGCAGTCCCCAGTGAGCCATGTTTCTGGCCCCAGAACGGCCCTAACCAGCACCCAGACTGGCCAGAGCAGGCTTAAGAAGAGCTTATCAAAAGCAGTTGTGATGGTTTCCAGACTGCTCAACCCATAAATGCCAAAAAGAAAATAAAAGGTCAGTGGGGAACTCTATTGTAATGGTGAAGGAACAGCACAGTCCAGACTCTATGCCTAGGGCTAGAAGCAGCAGAGGTGCAGCAGTGCCTAGTGGCTGCTTTTAGAGCTCCTGGCCTGCAGATTTTAAGGGGAGCAAGTGACCATTCAGAGGGGAATCACTCTTGCTTTGACCTGCCTGGATCTGGATTGCAGTCTTGGGTGGTAATACTGGGATGTATGGCCAATAAACCAGAGCTTGTGAGGGCTATAGAGAGAGTGCCCAACTAATAGCTCTGGTAGCTGTGAAAACTCAAGCGATTTGAAACAAAGCTCTCTCCATTCTGTAAACAGAGTTTGACCATGGCAAAGAGCTCAAGAGCCAAGTGATTTGAAAGATGATAAAATGCAGACCATACAGATCAGACCACATGATCCCTTTTGGGGTAGAAAAAGGATCAAAGCACGGAACTGGAGGAGGACAATGAAGTCAGAACTTCTGCATCAAAAGCTTGCAAGAAAGGAGCTCAAGAAGGATTTTGAAAATCAAGTAAGAGAAGTGGGAAGTGGGAAGATAAATGAGAATGATGTAAGAAAATCATGAAGAGATTCAACAACCTGCTAAAGGAGAGCCAAAATGTTCTGAAGAAAATAACACCTTAAAAATAGACTAACTCAAATGTCAAAAGAGGCCCAAAAAGCCAATGAGGAGAACAAAGGCTTACAAAAGTCTAATTTGCCAGATGGAAAAGGAATTTCAAAAACCCACTAAAAAGAATAATTCCTTCAAAATCAGATTGGAGCAATTGGAAGCTAAAGACTTTATGAGATATAAAGATATCATAAACATATCCAAACAAATGAAAAAATTGAAGGCAATGTGAAATATCTCATTGGAAAAACCACTGAACTGGAAAATAGATCCAGGAGAGATAATTTTCAAATTATTGGACTACCTGAAAGCCATGATCAAAAAGAGAGCCTATAAATCATCCTTCAAGAAATTCTCAAGGAAAATTGCCCTGATCTTCTAGAACCAGAGGGCAAAAATAGAAATTGAAAGAATTCACCTATCACCTCTTGAAAAATATCCCCAAAAGAAAACCCCTACGAATACCAGAGCCAAATTCTAGAGTTCCCAAATCAAGTAGGAAATATTACAAGCAGCCAAGAATGCGATCATGTCAACACAATCAGGATAACACAAGATCTAGCAGCTTCTACATTAAGGGATCTAGAAGGCTTGGAATATGATATCATGGAGGTCAAAGGACCTAGGATTAAAACCAAAAATTACCTATTCAGCAAAACTGAGTAGAATGCTTCAGGGGAAATATGGTCATTCAATAAAATAAAGGACTTTCAGGCATTCTGGATGAAAAAACCAGAGCTGAACAGAAAATGTGACTTTCAATTGCAAGAAGCATGAGAAGGTAAACAGGAAAAAGAAATCATTAGGAAATTATTAAAGTTGAACTATTTATGTCCATACATGGAAAAATGATCATTGTAACTCATGGACCTTTCTCAATATGAGAATAGTTGAAGGGAATGTACATGTATGTATGTATATATGTATGTATGTATACATATATATTATATGAGAGTGTATGTGTGTATTAATATATGTGTGATTATGCACATATGTGTCTACATGAATACAAAGAGGACACAGGATGAGTTGAATAGGAAGGGATGATAACTAAAAAATAAAATTAAGAAGTGAGAGAGGAATATATTGGTAGAAGGAGAAAGGCAGAAATAGATTAGGGTAAATTATCTCATATAAATGATGCAAGGGAACATTGTTACAATGGAGGGGAAGAGCAGGAAGGTGAAAGGGAATGGGACAAACTTACTCTTATTGAATTTGGCTTAAGGAAGGAATAACATATACATTAAGTTGGGTATCTTACCTTACAGGAAAGCAGTGGGGAATAGGATGGGGGGGGGGGGTGTCATAGAAGGGCAGGCTGGGGGAGAGGGTAGTTAGAAGCAAACACTTTTGAAAAGGGGCAGGGTCAAAAGAGAAAATGGAATAAGTGAGGGGCATGATAGGATGGAGGGAAATGTAGTTAGTCTTTCACAACATAACTACTATGGAAATGTTTTGTGTAGCTACATATGTACAACCTATGTTGAATTGTTTGTCTTCCCAGTGGGTGTGGGTGAGGAGGGAAGAAAGGAAAGTCTCTGGATCTCAAGGTTTCAAAAAAAATGTTAATGCATGTTACATGAAACTGGGAAATAAGATATACAGGAAGTGGGGTATAGAAATCCATCTTGCCCTACTAGAGAGTTAGAGCAGCATGGGGGAGGATATAAGAAGAACAGATTGGGGAAAGGGGTATTTGTAGGCTCACTATTTTGGGGGTGTGTTAGGGGGAAGACAGGGATAAAAATATGTAGCACAAAATATTGTGGAAATTAATGTTGAAAACTAAAAACAAATAAATAAATTGGAAAAATTATAAAGAACAAACTTGGCACCAAAGAGATATTATAAGGAGATTTCTCATCAATTCACACCTGGATTTTTGCAATATGCTGATAGTTTTTATTTGACTCAAATTTATCTCCAATCCAATTCATCTACCCTTCAGCCACTAAAGTGATTTTATCCAAAAGTACAGGTCCAGTCATGTCACACCCCTACTCAATAAACTTCAGCAGTTTCTTAATGCTCCTGGGATCAAATACAAAATCCTCTGTTTGGCATTCGAACTTCCTCATAAGCTAGCCGCCGCCTATCCTTCCAGTGTTCTTATACCTTACACTCCACCATATACTCTTTGATCCAGTGACACTAGCGTCCTGGCTCTTCCAGGAATGAGTCACTTCATCTCTCAGATCTGGATAATTTTTTCTTGCTATCTCCCATGACTAGCATTCTCCATCCTCTCATCATCTGACTACTAACTTGTTTGGTTTCCTTTAAATCCCAAACAAAATCACACCTCCTACAGGAAACCTTCTTCAATTTCTCTTAATTTCAGTGACTTCTCTATTTTAATTATTTCCTACTTATCCCGTATATATATATATATATATATATATATATATATATATATATATATATTGCTTTGTTTTCATGTTTTTTTCTCTCCCATTATATTGTAAGCTCTTTGAGGTCAGGGATTTTCTTTTACTTCTTTTTGCATCCCCAGTGCTTAGCACAGTGTGTTGCACATATTGGGTGCTTAATAAACGTTCATTGACTGATTTGTTGAAATGTTATCCCCTCTCCCACCCACCCCTATCCCGTGAAGTAGTCTGTGTCTTCTCCCACATGGAAGTCATCTATCTAACCACCCTCTAACATCCCATAGAACTTACCTTGAACATCTGCTTCATACTTATCATGTTCCCTCTTGCATCATAGTCATTTGTATAATCTGATTCTAAATTCCTTAAGAATCTGTTTTGTATCATTTTTATATCCTTAGCTATTAGTTCAGGGTACACAGGAAGAAAATTGAGTAAATGCCTACTTAACACGAGCCTGCTGAATTGTATACAGGGATCTGCTCTGCAACACTCCTGATTTCTGGTTGTACAACTTTTACTTGAAGAATTATGACAAGAACCCCAAGACCTGCCTCCCCCCACAAAAAGGAGTCCTCTCTCTTAACATAAGCGATATCTGACACTCAGGACTTCCAGTTGAAATGAAAAGAGCAACTTAATAGACATTTTCTGTGACCATGAGAATCTACCTATTTTCTCTCTCTCTCTCTCTCTCTCTCTCTCTCTCTCTCTCTCTCTCTCTCTCTGTATACACACACACACACACACACACACACACACATTTGGAATATATATATATATATATATACACACATATATAATATATACACATATTTACACATACACATACATATCCATATATGAGTACATATACACACACACACATATATATACATAGACATGCGTATATACACATATGCATTTTATATACGTGTATATACCTATATGTATGTATATATGTATCATAAGTCCATAAGGTATGTGTTACAACTGAATTTATTACAAAACATATGAACATGCATGTGGAATTCCAGGTGCAAGGAGTTCACAATTCAAATAGAAGCTTGCATATTTATGAAATTACAACAAAGGTAGGAGGAGGAATCGTAATCTTCTCTTAAATAGGAACAGCATGGGAGGAAAGAAAGAACAGTATAGGTGAGGAAAGGACTGATTGCCCCCCAAAAGGGAGTAAAAATCCTGAATGAGTAAGATAACCAAAGCCACATTCTTTCCCCTTGGGAGTTTTTAAACTATGAAGATACAAAGGTCTGCTTTTCTACAAGGGTCCCAGCTGCACAAATTTTATCAAGCTTGTGCAAACTGACTGGCACCTGCCATAACTCCGAAGGATACCCAGGGAGTCCAGCTTCGAAGGCAAACAACAGCTTATATCAGCTGGAGGAGTGGGGAAAGCCTTCATCTTTGCCGTGTTCAGGGACTCTTGCATTCTCTAAGTCCAGCGTTTCTGGAAAATATGGCAATTTAAGGAGACAAGTTCAGGGGGGGCCCTTAACTCTTAACTTTTAAAATTATAATTTTTCTTAAATCTGAGATATTGAAATATGAATAGAAGTCTGTGAACTGGAGGGAACCAGCCTCTAACCTGTGTGTTAATAGAACCAAACAGAGCAGGTCAGAGACAGAAGAGTCAGGAATCAAACAGAAGTCTAATTTCAAAGTAAGTGAAATGGCTTGCAAGCAAGGACACATACAGGAGTCCCACCCCTAGTGTGGGGTATTACTTTAGTCTAAGCCAGTGGTGGGGAACCTTCAGGCTCAAGGCCACATGTAACCTTCTTGGTCCTCAAGTGCAACCCTTTGACTGCATCCAAACTTCACAAAACAAATCCCCTTAAAAAAAAATTTGTTCCATAAAACTTGGACTCAGTCAATGCATCCCAGGACCTAGAAGGTTACATATGGCCTTGAGCCCACAGGATCCCCCCCCTCCCCGAGGCAGATCTCAATACTTATGCCTATTGCTACACAGTGAACTATAGCCTTGACAAAAAGGGGGTACCACAACAACGAGACAAGTTTGATTCATACCTTGACTTCATGACTAGAACGTGGGTATTTGTCCGAGCTTGTCTGACTCTTGTCTGAGCCCAAAGAATACGGTGCGGATCAAACAGAACAATAACTTTGTTATTTTGCCGGAGTTCAAAAGCATCCAGACGGTGAGGGCAAACGATCTTTTTTTAAGTCAAGGTCAGGATACAGCTTGCTTGCTGGGCCTTGGCTCTGGAAAACAGGGTGTCTCTTGATATCTTGACAATTCCTTTCTTGACATTAAAGATCTGCCCAGGTAGCACAGCATTTTCCCCTAAGGTTTCTGACATTTGAACTTCATCCACAAATCATCATAGATCCTTATTTTTCTCCATACTCTATGGCTTAGCATTTGTTCATCCTTAGGCCTGAGGGAGGGATTAGTTATGAAATAGATAGTAAAAGCAATAACATTCTTATATTACAGAAGGGAAAAGGTGAAACTGAAAGCAGTTATATAACTTATTCAGCTAAAGGCAAACAGGCTAGTAAACACTGGAGATGAGATATGAATGCAACTTTAGCTTGACTTCATGTCTCACATTTTTCCTATTATTTCATGCTGCTTCTCTCTGATACCATGTTACTTTACTAAAAGTCTTTCCTAATATTGAACCTCAATTTGCTTCTTGATGACTTTAACACCACGGACTTATTTCTTCCCTCTGGATATACACAAAAGATATAAATCTAACATATACAGGATGTACCAAAAGTCTCAGTGAAGCTTTAAGTTACTTTAAAAATTCATCAAGACTATACCCTGTATTTGAGGGCTATAGTAATATGTACATCCCCCAAAGTATGAATTTTCTAGGTTAGTTGCTGCAGTTTCTTCAATTTCCTCTCCTGTTATCATGTTTAGAACCTATAACTTTCTTTGGTTATACTCTATTTGATCAATATTCTGCTATATTTTTGTGTCATCCCACAGAGGTTCTTTAATAAGGAGTTTGCGCTTTACAATGTAGGCAATAGGATGCAACTGGATGTTTTTGAGCTGGGGGGCAACATGATTAAAAATGTCTATTAGGAATGTTTTCCTCCTAGAAGCTATGTAGGTTAAAGGAGACAGAAGGCATGCAATCCAGTTTGATAGGAGGTTGTTATAATCATACAGACAACACAGTAATGAAGCCTCGAATTCCAGTAGTAGAACTATGAGTGGAGATGGATTTGAGCAATATTATGGAGATATAATTCAACCCTGGGATATAATTCAACTAAATCTAGAGACTTGAACTTATTTAAAGCAGATAGTAGATCTCTTATTGCCTCCTGACTTATTAATGCCTTCAATTCTTAAACATTTTTGTTCTCTCCTTTTTCATGCTGAAGATCAATCTCTTTGACAGAAAAAAAAATGGAAATGAAATGAGTTGAGGGATTCTGATTTCTTTCTGTCACCTATGAATATTATGTAATTTGCTTCAAACACTGAAACGATATATTTCTAGTTTTTCTTCTTGTTCCAGATAGCTTTAAAAAGAACCTTTGTTTTAGTCTTTGCAGTTTTTCACAAGCCCCCAAATCATTCTGGACTTAAGAATTCTTAACATTCTTGTATTTTTGTGTATGGTTATGTATTCATTCTTGAATTTATAATTCTATTTCCATTCTTTTCAACATTCCTTCTGAAAATATGAATTAACTTATAGGAGGATATTAACATCCAGCAATAACTTTCAGAGTTAAAAGAAGACAGCAGGAGTTTATTATTATAATCACTGCTACTAGGATGATAATAGTGATTACAACTACAACTAGTACCACCTCAACAAAGAAGTATAAAAGGAAGACCAAAAAGAACAAGAAAAGCAACAAGCAGAAAAACAAGAGCGAGAAGAAATGAATTTAAGAGTGCCTTTAGAGAGAAGGACTTCTAGGTCACGTGATCAATATGATGAAGGACTAGACATTTTCCTTGATCCCTATGATTTCTTAAATCTCTTCAAAATTGGAATTATATAACCAAGAAAGATCAGTCCCTTTTCTCTTCATGGTCTAAAGAGCCAAGAACACAAACAACATGAAGAATCCATGAATTGCTACCTACCTTGTCCAATACACACCTACACATCTTATAGCAAAACTACATAAAGCAAGCTTCTATCTTAAAAAAGAAAACAACATGGAACCCCACCCCCACCCCTATTGTCACAAAGATTCAAACTCCAAAGTATAATCATTTGCTCAGATTGTGATAGCCAGATAGCCAGCACTCTGTGCTGCAACAGAGCTATGCAGGAGAGGTGAAGAACAGAGGGAACTGAGTAGACATATGTCTAGGTTTGTAATAGAGTGCAACCCTTTAAAAATGCTCCTCCTTCCACAGAAATATTGTTTACTACATCTATATTTATATCTATATGCTATATATTTATATTATTTCCTTGTAGTTGGCTCAGAAAAGGCTATCTCTTTAGGGCGGGGAAGGGAGATAGACACATCTCAAAGCAATAGAAGACACCCTGCTACATTGGAAAGATACTTAGTCTGAGGACCCAGCTCTGAAGTCTGTTTTTTGTCACTTTTGACTGGTGATTTGGAAATAGATATAAAGAGCCAACCATAATAAAATGATCAATAAATTTATCATTAAAAGACACATAGATGATACATGAGAAATAAATTCAGATGATATATAGATAGAAAAATAGATACATACATAGATGGATGGATAGATAGATAGATAGATAGATAGATAGATAGATAGATAGACAGACATTATTTTATTGCAGTTGGTTCAAAGAATGCTATTATTTTGGGGGGAGAGAACAAACATTAGGAGGGATTCTGTTGTAGTAGAAAGATTTGTAGTCTGAGAACCTAAGTTTAAATATTATTTCTGACACTTCTTATCTATGTAACCTTTGGCAAATCATTTATTCTTTTGGACTGATCATTATTTTTTTATTAAGTACTTAATATCAACTAATTATTATGGCTACAAAGAAAAGTAAAGACAATGAGTTTTCATTCTCAAGGAGATCCTCAAGGAGTTAATTTGAATGGGGAAGATAACATATAAAGAGTTAGCTATATACTACATCTGTGCATATACTATCTATCATCTATCAAATATCTATGCATCATTTAGTTATGTGCATTTCATTTCAGTTAGTAATCTCTATCTCTTTCACTATTGCTATCACATTCTATGTAAATGTATTTCTATATATTATATCTTTAAATATTTACAAGCCATTATGTGTGCATGTATATTATAATGTGTATAATTTTGTTTATATGTGTGTATGCATACATCAATATATGTATGCCTGTATACATGTGTGTTCATGACACATTAACCTAATTTTATAATGGTGAAATAGAAAAGTATATTATTTCTGGATTGAATTGCTACTATGCCTCAAATGAATATTAGGTATGTTCTAAATTGAGTTCAAATTGAGCAAGGTTTTGATATATCTGCAAAGGGGAAAAAAATCTTTGAATATAGGTAAAAGTTCATTTAGAAAGACTAAACAAAAGTCTTTGGGCATTTGTGTTTATATATAAATCATAAACTAATAGCTTACCTTATAATATGAGTATATTATTTGACATTACCAGTATAGAGATCCTTCTCTGGTCTGTGGCACATAACTTATAGATTTGGTTTTAATCACTTTATTTTATAAGATGCCAGCTGAGCCTAGAGATGAGTCAGCTATGGAGTACCACATTAAAAGGCAATTTCTAAGAATGAAGCAACAGGCTTTGAAGTAATTAAGTTGTTCATTGTTTAGGTAAATGAGGATGGTTTCAGAATGCAATAAAACATCATTGAGCATATGAGTTTAAGGTACCATTAAATTTACATTAACTACTTAGTGATGAATATTGTTGAAGCATGAGTATGTTTATTGAAATTTCAAAGAATGTAAGCATGATATACTTCTGAGATTCTAAGGTCAGTGAAAGATTTGCTTTTAAATGAAAGTTATCTTAAATTTAATCAAAGTGTTCAAATGGAATTTTTCCTTTAGACCATAGATGATTTTGTTTTATTCAATGTTAATTATAATTTATTAAATATATTGTGAAATGCAAAAATCTTACTTACCTGTGGGTTAAACTCAGCTCAGAACTACCTCTCAGAAGTACATTAGCAATGAGATAAGGAAATTTTACCAATGGATGAAATCTACAGATTGGAATTCCTTTGGGAGGAAGGATTAAATCTTCTTTATCTTTCCATCTTCCTTGGTGTGCATAATTGTACTTATCACATCAATGGAGAATGGCTTGGATTTTGAAGCGATAGAAGAATGAAGCATTTATTAAACACTTATTATGTGCAATACACTAAGTTACATGCTGAGGATTTAAACATAAAACTAAGAGAGTCCTTGCTCTCAAGAAGCTCACATTTTATTGGTAGAGACCACAAATATTGAAGGTTTCACCTGAAAATCAGATGGAAAGATTTTATTGTCCTTAGGGTGCTTTGGAAAAACAAATGGACATGTCTCCTTTCTAATATCATTTCCACTGATAAAATTTCACCAGTTTCTGATGTTGAATGATTTGACAGTGCCAAGAGGGACTTTAGGGACAAAATTTTTCATTTCTGGAAAACTGTTCAAATATGAAAAACTCATTTTATGCAATACATTGTCAATATCCTTACCTTCTCTTTTCTACCTGCCATGGTAGTCCTGGTAATATAAGAAATGAACAAAAGGCACAGCAGTGAAGAGGCACCAAAACTGGTAGTTTTCCAAGGATATGTTCAAAGATTACACCATGAATCAAGAAGAAAATATTAGAACCTATGAGAGCATGTTTGTCACCTGAATCTGTCTCTGGGACTCCCCTTCCCCCGTCAATACCACTGAAGCCTCCCAAGGCAGAAAATGGAAAAACTAGTGATAGAAAGATAGTGCTTCCCCTGTCAAACCCCAAGTTCTTACCCTAGAGCTAAAGAGAGTCTAAAGCCTTCCTAGGAAAAACGTATTAAGAAAAGGACAAGGGGAGGATCAAAGATTGCAGAGTGAAAATAAGAACTTGCTTGAGCTCCCACTCTAACCACATTCAAAGCCTGTAAAAGAAATGACTCTAAACAAACTTTAGAGTACAGAACCCATAAAGTGATAGAGAGAAACATATCTCCCACTGAAGGCAGCCTGGCAGGCTGACAGGAAGGGTCTATCGCACTAAGATGGGAGACAAGAACAGTCATGGTTGGGCCACACCAGCCCAAATGCAGGATAGGCCCAAACAGCAGCCTAGACCAGACATAGCAGACTTCAGGAGAGTGAATCACCAGCAGCTGTGGTGGTTTACAGTCTTCTCAATCCATAAACACCAAAGAGAAAGTAAAAGGTCAATGGGCAGCCCTGTTAATCCAGGGTAAGAGAAGAACTAGGTTTGTCCCCTGCCCCCAGGGCAAGAGGTGTAGGAAGCTCAATGGCTGCAGCTAAAGTCACCTGGCTGCCTCAAAGCTCCTGGCCTGCAGATCATAGGGGAACCAAGTGACTATTCAGAGGGTAATCACTCTTCCTTTGACCTGCTTGGATCTGGGTTATAGCCTTGGGTGAGGAACACCAGTGTGCCAGAGATTGTGGTGGCTATAGAGGGGTTGCCCTCCTCAAAGTTCTGACAGTGGTGAAAACCCCAGCAATTTGTGACACAACTGCCCCCACTCTAGAAGCATAGTTCTACTGTGGCAAAGGGCTCAAAAGTCAAGTAACTGGCTGGCAAAATGAGAAAACAGAGGAAGCAAAATAAGACAATAGAAACCTTTTTGGGGGGACAAAGAGGATGAAAACATAGAACCAGAAGAAGACAACAAAGTCAAAATTCCTGCTTCAAAAGCTTCCAAGAAAAATATGAGCTAGTCACAGGCCATAGAGAAGCTCAAGAAGAATTTTGAAAATCAAGTAAGAGAAGTGGAGGAAAAATTGGGAAGAGAAATGAGGATGATGCAAGAAAGTAATGAAAAGCAATTCAACAGCCTAACTGAAGAAAATAACACCTTAAAAATAAAGTAACTAAAATGGCAAAAGAGGCCCAAAAAGCCAAAGAGGGAAAGAATGCCTTAAAAAATTGAATTTGGAAAAGGAATTTCAAAAGCTCACTGAAAAGAATAACTCCTTCAAAATTAGATTGGAGCAACTGGAAGCTAAAGATTTTATGAGAAATCAAGATACTATAAAACAGATCCAAACAAATGAAAAATAGAAGGCAATATGAATTATCTCATTGGAAAAATTACTGACCTGCAAAATAGATCCAGAAGAGATCATTTAAAAATTATTAAACTACCTGAAAGCCATGATCAAAAAAGAGCCTAGAAATTATCTTTCAAGATATTTTCAAGGAAAATTGTCCTGATATTCTAGAACCACAGGGCAAAATAGAAATTGAAAGAATTCATCGGTCACCTCTTTAAAAAAAATCCCCAAACAACTCATAGGAATAATATACCAAATTCTAGAGTTCCCAGTTCAAGGAGAAAATATTACAAGCAGTCAGGAAGAAACAATTTGAGTTTTGTGGGAAAACAATCAGGATAACAAAAGATCTAGCAGCTTCTACATTAAGGGATCAAAGGGTTTCAAATATGATATTCCACAGGTCAAAGGAGCCAGTATTAAAACCAAGAATTACCTACCCAGGAAAACTAAGTATAATGCTTCAGGGGAAAATGTGGTCATTCAATGAAATTGAGGACTTTCAGTCATTCTTTTTTTTAAAGACTACTTTATTGGGGGGCGGGGGGAGGAGAAGGACACAGGGTACAGGCTCCAGTGCCACTGCCTCGGCATTGTCCTCAGCCACGGGCACATGGATAGCAGTGGCCAGGCTGGCCCAGCTCAGGAGTCTGGCATCCTAGCATCTGGCACTGGGTAGAGGGGTCTCCAGGCCCCAAAGGGTAAAGCTGCTGAAGGTGCCAATGGCCTGGATGGTCAGATCTTCTGGTCCCTTGCGCTTGTCTTCTTCCCAGAGCACCAGCCTCACGTAGAGTGAGGGCAGTGTCACCTCTTCCCCATGCAAGCTGTGGCCCCTGAAGGACACCACTGACCCTGAAGGCTGTGGGCTAATGGCCGGGGCTGAAGAAATGACTGAAGGCAGCAGTCCCATTGTGCTGGATTTTGCAAGGCAGCAGATGCAGCGACCTCCCCACTGTGGCTTCACACAGAGCTTGGCTGTAGCTGGATGAGGCCAGGGACCTTGGGGGCTGTGCCATCTAGCATCCCGTCCCTGTGTGCCTGCACTGCTACTTTCAAGCATTTTAATGAAAAAAACAGAGCTGAAAACAAAATTTGACTTTCAATTACAAGAAGCAAGAGAAACATGAGAAGATGAACAGGAAAAAGAAATCATAAGGAATGTTAAAAGTGAAACTATTTATACCCCTACATGGAAAAACAATAATTGTAACTCATGAGACTTTTCTCAGTATGAGGATAGCTGAAGGGAATATGTGTGTGTGTGTGTGTGTGTGTGTGTGTGTGTGTGTGTGTGTGTAGGAGGGTGTGTGTATAAATGTGTATGTGAGTATATGCATACGTGTGTACATGTGTCATAGACAGAGGGCACAGGATGAGTGGAATATGAAGCGATGATATCTAAAAAATAAAATTAAGAGGTGAGAGAGGAATGTATTGGGGAAAGGAGAAAGGGAGTGATAGAATGGGCTAAATTATCTCATATAAAAGGGGCAAGACAAAACTGTTAAAACAGAGGGGAAGATCAGGAAGGTAAAAGGGAATGGGTCAACCTTACTGCCATTGAATTTGGCTTAAGGAGGGAATAACTTACACAATCAATTGGGTATTTTACCCTACAGGAAAATAGGGGGAAGCATATAAAAGGGGGGATAATAGAAGGAAGGGCAAAAAGAGGTAGAGGGTAGTTAGAAGCAAATACTTTTGAAAAGGGACGGGGTCAAAGTAGAAAATAGAATAAGTGGGGTATGGGATAGAATGGAGGGAAATATATTTATTCTTTCAAAATATAACTACTATGCAAATGTTTTGCATAACTACACATGTACAACCTAAATTGAATTGCCTGTCTGCCCAGTGTGGTTGCGTGAGGAGAGAAGAAGGAAAATAATCTGGAAATCAAAGTGTTAAAAAAATTATTTTTACATACAACTGGGAAATAAGATATACAGGTACTGGAGTATAGAAATCCATCTTGCCCTACTAGAAAGTTAGGGGAGGGATGGGGGGAGGATATAAGAGAAAACAGATTGGTGGAAGGGGTATTCAATAGGTTCACTATCTCGGGGTAGGGTTATGGGGGAAAGACAGGGAGAAAATTTGTAAAAATTGTCAAAATCTTATGGAAATGAATGTCAAAAACTAAAAATAAATAAATAAATTGGAAAAAAAGAAAAGCTTAATATGGGCAGGCAAAAGGAGTGATAGTAGGAGGAACAGTAAAGAAGTATCACCTAGATCAGGGGTGGGGAACCTGTGGTCTCAAGACCACATGTAACCTTCTAGATCTTCAAGTGCAGCCTTTTTGACTGAAGTCAAACATTACAGAAAAAATTCTTCCTTTTAGCTACTCAAATTTGTTCTGTGAAGTTTGGGTTCAGTCAAAGCGCATCACTTGAAGACCTAGAGGGCTATATGTCACCTCGAGGCCACAGGTTTACCACTTCTTTCCTTGATAGAAACAAATTAGAAGGAGCAGGGTCACTAGAGGTCATTAAGCTCAAATAGCCACACATAAAATTCTATGAGATGTGAAATCATTCAAAGTCTACTCAGATTCAATAGGCATCTCAAAAGTAAAAAATAAAAAGGTAGCCAGTCATCACCAGAAAATCAAAGTTTCCCACTCATCTTGCCACCTGTCCTGCCTCTGAACCCTCCTGACTACAACAACCATTATCAAGACAACATACCTGATCTCCAGAGAGCATGCCCCATAAACTCCAATCCCCATCTAAAGGAAAATAGAAATTTACTAGACACATGAAAATAATAAACACAAATAGAAATAGAAAAAATAATCATCCAACGCCATTGGTAAATGGGATAGAAAAATACACATCATGATTTATTTAATAAGTGCCATCATTGGGTGGAGCCAAGATGGCAGAGTAGAAACAGTACCTCCAAGGCTCTCTCCCCCCAGATTACCTCCAAACTACGTAAAAGGGGACTCTGGACAACTTCTGGAGCCCCAGCACCCAAAGAACAACACAGAGGCTAACCTCCCACTGAGGACAGCTCAGCAGCCCTGCAGGAAGGGCCAGTGTAGCACTCTGGGAGCCAGCAGAGTAGCCCGCAGCATGCAGAGAGCTGAGCCCAGGTCCATGTGAGCCGTGGTTTTAGCCCCAGGACGGCCTGGCCAGCAGCCGGCTGGAGGGACCCCAAAACACCAGCAGCTGTGGCGATTCCAGAATGGTAAACACAGACATGCCTAGGACAAAGTGAGAGGTTAGTGCTCTATGGACTTTGGGACTAGTATTTGGGGAACGTGTTAGCTTCCTCCCCTGGGGGCTAGAAGCTGCTGAGGAGAAACGACATTTTGCAGTTTTCAGTGGAGGCTCCAGCTCCTGGCCAGCGAACTGTAGGAATATCCAGCGATCAGTCATGGGGCTGGGGGGGTGATGGGGGGGGGGTAATTGCTCTTGCTTTAACCTCCCTGGATCTGGATTGTGGTCTGGAGCAAAGGTTGTGGGGCAGGTTTCCAGCTTGCCAGAAACGGAAGTTGTCACCCCACACATTCGGGACGAAGCTCCCCTGTCTGGTGGCAGAGTCCTACTGTGGCAACAAGCCCAAAAGTCAAGTAATTAAGTGGCAACATGCCTAGGCAAAGGAAACAAAATAAACAGAAAAATGGAATATTAGACTCCTATTTTGGGGGCAAAGAGGATAGAAGCATGGAACAGTCAGAGGACTGTGAGGTCAGAAATCCTGCTCCAAAACCCCAAAGGAAAATATAAGCTGGTTGCAGGCCATAGAGGACCTTAAGAAGTACTTTAAAAATCAAATAAGAGAAGTGGAGGAAAAATTGGGAAGAGAAATGAGAAGGATGCGGGAAAAGTATGAAATGAGGGTCAACAGCCTGACTGAGGAAAACAACACCTTAAAAATAGACTAACTCAAATGGCAAAGGAGGCCCAAAAGGGCAATGAGGAGAAGAATGCCTTAAAAAGCCCAATTTGCTAGATGGAAAAAGAATCTCAAAAGCTCACTGAGGAGATTCATTCCTTGAGAGTTAGACTGGAGCCAATGGAAGCTAGTGACTTTATGAGAAATCAAGATGCTGTTAAGCAGATCCAAACAAATGAAAGACTAGAAGGCAATGTGAAATATCTCATGGGAAAAAAAAAAAACACTGACCTGGAAAATAGATGCAGGAGAGATAATTTAAAATTATTGGACTACCTGAAAGCCATGATCAAAGAAAGAACCTAGAAATCACCCTTCAAGAAATTCTCAAGGAAAACTGCCCTGATGTTTTAGATCCAGAGGGCAAAATAGAGGTTGAAAGAATCTGCAGATCACCTCCTGAAAAATATCCCAAAGAGAAAACTCCCAGGAATATTATAGCCAGGTTCCAGAATCCCCAGATCAAGGAGAAAATACTACAAGTAGCCAGGAAGAAACAATTTCAATATTGTGGAAACACAATCATAATAGCACAGGACCTGGCAGCTTCTACACTGAGGGATTGAAGGGCATGGAATATGATATTCCAGAGGGCAAAAGAGCTGGGACTGAATCCAAGGGTCACCTACCCAGCAAAACTGAGTATTTTGTTTCAGGGGAAAATATGGTTATTTAGTGGAATAGAGTACTTTCAAGCATTCTTGAGGGAAAAAACAGAGTTGAATAGAAAATTTGACATCCAGACACAAGAAGCAAGAGATACCTGAACAGGTAATCAGGGAAAAGAAATCAAAAGGAACTTATCAAAGTTAACCTATTTACATTCCTACATGGAAAAACAATAACAGTGACTGATGAAACTTTTCTCAGTATGAAATAATGGAAGAAGGGTATATGGTCACCTGAATACATATGTGAATGTGTGTATATATGTTTACAGTTATACATGGATAGAGAGCATAGGTTGCATTTGTTGGGAAGGGATGATACCTAAGGGGTGAAATTATGAGGTGAGAGAGGCAAGTGGCAAGAGGAGATGGGGAGAGACAGGGTAGGGTAAACTATCTCATGTAGAAGAAGCAAGGGGAAGTGGCTGCAGAGGAGGGGAAGAATAGGAAGGCAAAAAGGCAAAACCACATTCTCATTGAATTTGGTTCAGGGAGAGAATGACATACATACTAAATGGGATATCTCAACCTGCAGGAGAATAGGGGGAAGGGGGATGAGAGGAGGGATGATGGATGGGAGGGCATCCTTGGGGGGGGGGGAGGTTGGAAGTACCCACTATAGAAGAGGGACAGGATCATGTAGGGAATGGACCAGGTGGGGGGTGGGATGAGTGGGAGGGAATTATAAGCAGCCTTGTACAATATATCTACTATGATAATGTTTTGCATAGCTAGACATGTACAACACATACTGAATTACTTATCTTCCCAGAGGGAATGGGTAACAAGGGAGGAAAGGAATGGATCTGAAATTCGAGGTCTTAAAATCAAATGTTTCAAAATATGCATAAAAACAAAAACAAAAAACATCAATGGAAATTTTAAATGGATAAATAAAACATGAAGTTGGAGTAAAAAAAATAAGTGCCATCATTCCATTTGGGTCCATGTATCTTTATGAGTTATCGTTTGCTGCAATGGCTGTTGCTGTTGTTATTGTTCAGCAACAATTCCCTCCTTCCATTACATATATATATACACACACACACAAAAACATACTAAATGAAGATTATATATATATATATACACACACACACAAAAACATACTAAATGAAGATTATATATATATATATATATATATATATATATATATATATATATATATATATATATATATAATCTTCATTTAGTTTGGTTTTGTGTTTTTGCCATGACAACAATTTAAAACCAAGAATCAAAGCAAAATGAACTTAGAATCATACCTTTAAATCCTTTTAACATAAAGTGTTAAACTAAAATTTCACAAATAATGAAGCATATTCAATTACATTTCACTTAATAGTTACATTTTTATTGAGAGCAAAAAGGTTGTTGTACTAATAAAATAAATGGAAATACTTTTAAAATATGTATTATATATTTATGTCTTTTTTACTTTGTGTTTTTGTTTACATTTCAGAATCTATGTACTATGTTCAATTAATAAGCATTTGTTAGGCATCTTCTACTACACATACAAGGTCAAAAGACCTGAGATTTGACTGTACTGAGAAGTTAAGTGACTGGTCCAATATCACAGAATCAGTATGTGTGTAAAGCCAATCACAAGCAGCTTTCCAGAGGATGGATGCTGTGAACAGCTTCCATGATTTTGATTACATAAGGAACACTCTTTTTATTCAGTAAAAAATCAGAGTAAAACATTCACAGAAAATCAAGGTACAGCATTCACCATGTCACAGCTCAACAACTTATCACTAAAATGGCCACATAGTTTTCACCAAAGTGGGCACACAGTTTTGAACAAAGTACAATCATTTAGTCAATTAATCACTTAGTAACTCAATCATTAATGCAGTCACAAAGTACAATAGGTCAATGTCCTCCACCCATGGGGCACTTTCAGTTACAAGTCAGTCACTATTCAGTCATCAGTCACTACTCAGTACCCTCTTAAGGGGTAGTGGGAAATACACAAGCTATACACTCCTATGTCACTAGTAAATTACGTTTTCAGTCACTACTCAGTGCCCACAGAGAGGTCTTTTCATCTTGACTTGGGGCAAATTTTCAGCTTCCACTGCTCCTCTTCCATGGCCCCATCTTCTGCCCAAACCTAACAAACTGCCAACTGAGTTCAAGGGCAAACAGCTCCCAATTCCTTGTCCATCTCTCTGTGCAGTTCCTGCTCCACATTGGAGCTCACAGTGTCCAATCCATCTCAAATCCTTCACAATCTCTGTTCCTGGGAATACAAGGCTTAACAAAGCCACCAGAACATTCATTCACATTAAGAAAGCCACAAGAACATGTGTACAGAATACCGACACCTCAGTCATGCCTCCTTAGTCTTCTACAGCTCCAGGTGGCTCTCAGAAATCCTCAGTAGCCTCAGAAGCTCTGACTAGTCCTCAGAAATCTTCAGTAGCTCCAGTAGCCTCAGAAGTCTTCAGCAGCTTCATTTTCAAAATCAAAGTCACTGGGGCAGCTAGGTGGCACATTGAGTATAGCACTGTCCCTGGAGTTAGGAGGACCTGAGTTCAAATCTGGCCTCAGATAGTTAACACTTACTAGCCATGTGACCTCAGCCACTTAAACCCAGTTGCCCTGCCCTCCTCATTCCAAAAACAAAACAAAATCAAAATCACTTTCTCCCATACTCAGAATCAAAATCACTTACTCCATGGAATTTCCAGTCCAGCAGCAGCAGCCCAGCCTTCAGATGCTCATCCCAAGAAGTTCTGACTTTCCCAGCTGGGGTTCTTCCTTATATACAGTATTGCTCCTCCCTATTCAGCCCCTTCCTGTTATGTCAGCAACAGGGGTTCATACCTTCTATTTCTTTAATAGAGGCTTAATTTGAAACTAGGTGCTAAGTACCTGTCAGTTTAGAGATCTTCAAATTTCATTACTTTTACAATGTGTCAGAAAACAAATATGAATACAGGTCTTCTTGGTTCTGAGGTTAAATTTCTATCCACTATGTTATGCAGCTTTTCTGGATATACATATAATTTATAAATAACTAAACGTACATACATTGTGGATGTTTTTTTTCCCTTAGAGTTAATTCAATAACTTTGGAGACTATTGACTTAAGCAGTTAATGTTTTGGTAAATCTCTGATGACATTAATATAAGTATTACCTCCAACTATGTAGATCAAAGTTCATCCATGCCTTCTGCCATTTTTGTCCAATTTTTCTTATCAATCCTCCAAATAGTATTCATGTACATTGCCAAAGTTTTTCCACTTGGTTTTAAGACCTCAGGGTACCTCTCTTCCATATGGGCTCTTCCATCTGTTTTCCTTCTTTTTTTCTACATGACCAGTTGGTTTCCTTTTATGGTCATTATTTTCTCTATACAATCTATTTTTGGTTACATTTTGCAACCTAGGTGTATCAATCATGCATTTCTTTGGGTTCATTATAATTTAAATTTATTGCAATTGTGTGGTTCCATGATTCACAATCATATAAAACTTACCAGGATAATATTGATTTTACATAACTTCTTGAAGAGAGATGACACACATCAGTGATTCTTGGAAGTAATAGAGACATAAAGGGGACCCATGTTACATGTCTCATGATCTAATTTAGGATCTAAGAAAGTTTAAGAAAAATATTTAGATGTTTCTTTTCATGGTGCCAAAATCCAGAAGTCAAGGTAGAAGTAAAAAATTGATTGTAGACATGGGGATTCAGTCTGAGAAATTGGATGTTAAAAGGAACAATGAAGGGATTTTTTATTTTTTTATTTTTGTGTGACTCAATAGTTCTCTCCAGAGTCTCAGTCTTTTATGGTTCCTGTGTGTTCTCTATGTCCTCGACATATGAATATGTAAGTGTGTTTACTGGTTTCCTATTAAACAACCTCTTAACTTATCCATACCAGTAAAGTAATAGATTCAGGTAAGAGAGTATGGTGATGGTGGTGAGACATTATAAAAGAAAAATAGTTTGGGAAATTCAAAATTATTATTTGATTTTCAAAATGCAATTAAGTCCAATCTTATCCAAGTATTGTAATGGAAATGCAGATTTAAAGATCTTCCCTGCCCCTAGCTTAAGTGCACCTGGAGCCTGTGGTGGGAGGCTTGTTTTTCAGGAAAGCCCACACCTTGATACTTTGTGATTGGGCAGTGGGTCAAGGAGGTTGTTACATTCTCTGAGCCAAGAGAAGGCTATATAAGCCCTGAGGAGAGGCTTTGCTTTGGGGCTCACTTTGAGAAGTGCTGTGTGATTTGACCAGATGAGACTCTGGGAAGCCGTTGTTGAGAGCCCCCCGGCTTTGAAAACCCAGATGTTGATGCTTCCCTCTCTGGTAACTGATTTGGTATTGATATAATGTTTGGACAGTTTGAAAGCCTGTCTGTTTGATCTGTAAGTTCTGTAACTCTGAAGTTCGGGGTGCTGACCTTTTTCCCCTGAACTAGGTAATATATGTTTGTTTGATTAAAGTAAGCTTGTTAACCCATTTTGAGTTGCTTTCCTTTTGAAAAGGAGATCTAAGAACCTGTGTTGGCAGTCACCCTAGGGATATTGGGGTGCTTGCTGCTACAAGTATTCATTTCCAAGTTCTGATATTGTCTATCTGAAATACCCTCTCAGAATATACCTACTAATGAAATGGTTCAGCTAGGAAGCAGATCATTGAATACATAGCCAGGCCTGGATTCAGGAAAACCTGAATTCAAATCCATCCTCAGACAATTACTAGCTGTGTGACCTTAGGCAAGTCACTTAACCCTGTTGGCCTTTGTCACCTTATCTTCAAAATGAGCTGAAGAAGGAAATGGCAAACCATTCTGGTATCTTTTCTAAGAAAATCCCAGACACAGTCATGAATAGTAGTACTTGACTGGAAGGACTGAACAACATTGTTCATCTGAAGTATGCTCTCAGAATTCACAAAATAATTTAATGAGTCTACCAGGAAAACTCTAATATCATTTCTGGGTAATACTTTTTTGTGATTCCCAGTATGTTTTCCCATTATAGATGGTTACCTCACAAATAAGGATTTTGTCTTTTGTTTGACCTTACACTGGATATCACTTTTATGCATTTACTGAAGCTAGAAATAAAACTCCATATTTATGAATATGGGGGAAAGGAGGAGTCAATTTAAATATTTGACCAAATATTTTCTATAATTAAAGTAATCCTACTGTCAAAGTATTTATTACCATACATTTTTATTTATTCTTTGAGAAACAGCATTATAGGGGAGCTAGATGGCAAAGAAGATAAGAGTCCCTAGTCTGGAGTCAGAAAGACTCATCTTCTTGATTTCAAATGTAACTTCAGATACTTCCTAACTCTGTAACCCTGGATAAATCACTTAACCCTATTTGCCTCAGTTTCCTCATTTATAAAATGAGCTGACGAAGGAAATGGCAACTGATTACAGTGTCATTGCCAAGGATACCCCAAAATGGGGGCACAAAGTGTTGGACATGACTGGAAAATGTCTCAACAAATACATCATTCTTTGAGTCACAAAGACATGAGTTCAATCTTATATCTGAGAAAAAAATTGTATGTATGTATATATATGTAAAAATTATATAAAATATATGTGTAATATATATGTAAATATATATATGTAAACTATATATGTGTAAAATTGTGTATATATATATGCATATATATATATATATATATATATATATACTGACTGTGGGACCAGAGAAGTCATTTAATCTATCAATGCCCCATATACCTTTGTAAGACTATAATGGAGAAGACACATTGTGAAGAGAATTTCTTTTCCAGGAATTCCCTACACAGTTAGATCTAGACTCTTCCCTTCAACTCCCTCAAATCCTACTTATAAGTGAAAATTCAAGCATTTCTGCAATATACTATGACAGCAAAGAAACAATTTTTAAAGAGCCTTTATACATTTCTAATTTGGCCTGAAGATGTATGTATACCATGGAAATAATTAAAATTTCCGTTTTCTTGCTTTTCTTTTTAAATAAATTCTTTGCTGTGTGGTATTTTTAGCTAATATATTTTCTGATTGTGATCATTATAAAATTTATATTATTTGATCACACATGTATAATGGTAGAACACCAATATGGACTCACTTAAGCTAAATTACCCTGATGCCCATAGAAATATACTGGCCAAAAAAGACATGTACTTTGTACAAGTATAAAAAAGCACATTCTATATATAATATGACACAATACAGTATGGTATATGTAAATATTTAGCCTTATACTAGCTATCTTCCATATCACATTTATGCAATTATTGAGCTAGAAATAAAACTCCATACCAATGAATATGGAGGGAAGAGGGAGTCATTTTAAACACTTGATAAAATATTTTCCATGACTAAAAGAGTATTGGATTAAGAATAACTTTTTCAAAGATGCCCCAGACAACAATCCCAATACTGATGAGATAGAGAGTGACTCCATGAAGGTGACACTACCCAGTCTCAGGGTCCTTCCCAAGCCCACCTAGTGATAACACAGTCACCAAGGCAAGTGCTCATAGTCCCTCTGAACATCCAGTCCCTAATTGCCACTGAACTCAAAACTCTGATTAAAGACCTAATATAGGAGGATGAGAAGTTATACCAATAGTTACATAAATTGCCCTTTGCTGCAGGGATTAGGTAAGATTTTGTAAATGTTCCATGGTAATGATGATCCCTGAGTAATTAAAAAATGGGCAGGATATGAAGAAACTTCTCTAGACAATGATGCTCACTCCCTGTTTCTTTGAGAGGTGTCTGAGAAGTATTGTGCCACCCTCCTCCCAGTGATGACTGAAGCTAACATTGTACAAGCTGCTCTAAACTGCCTTGATGTGGTGGAGGGACACAAGAAAAAGTAAGACATTCAAGTATACTCCAATGAGACCTGCAGGGGAAGATGATGTAGACCTAGGGGAAGATTCAGGCAGAAAGAGTCCTTGGGGCCCAGGGATGGAAGGCCAGGAGACGGACCAGGAGAAGGCAGTGGTAATATCAGATTTTGAAATTGGGGAAACAAGGACACCCAGTCTACCCTATACTAATACCTCTGAAATTTGGGTGCCCCTTGCTGGATATTTTTAGGAAAATCAGTGAGAAAACTAAGAGGCCTCCTGTCAAGGTATGAGAAGGAAAAGGGCAGGATCAATGGCATAATCCACAAAGGCAGCCAGGAAAGTGAAAACCAAAATGATGGAAGCCCTGTCTCAAGCCTCCAAGAATGTCAGGGATCCCAGAAGAAAAACATAGTGATACACCTGTGGTTTCGGGGTCCCAGGGATGGTTCCCCTCTATGGTCCTTTTTATTTTCAGATCATCTACTAATAGTCAAGAATGTATGGTCCTTTTGGACACAGGAGCACCTTCATCACAGAACACCGAAAACCTTGGGAAGGACTTGGTGGCCACACTGTTGTCGGTAAATGTACCACTATTAATTTTTAAATGAATCCTGTCTTGGTTGCTACAACACAAATTGTCATCTTACCTAGCATTCATCTCCCTTTTCCAATTGTAGGCATGATTATTATGAGCTGAAAGTCTTAGTCACAGAACATACCCAAGGCCCTGACACTGAGTCAGGTGTGTTCACTGCAAACCAGTCCAACTTTTCCAGTGTTTGCAATTACATTCAAAGACTCACAATCCACATTTACACCCTTGTTCATGGGCTATTTGAATGGTCCTGGCCCATGGACTACTGCTTCCAGTACTTGGAGGAATTCCTGGTAGAAGAGGGCTTCCACACAAGGCCCTATATGGATGCCATTCTTATGGGTGGTCCCAAGACATGTAGGCTGATAAAAAAACTATGACATGGTCAATCACCTGACTACCAGAAGACAGGCTATAGCTTTCCATAAAATTTGGGGCTCTATACAGTAGTAAGTTTTTAGGTGACATCTGGAAACCCTGAGACAGAGTCATACCAGCAACTCCAGTCCAGGAAAAGTTCCTTTCCTTGAGAATACCAAATCAAAAGTACCCAAAACTTGATTGGCATGTTTGGATCATATGAGACTAGAAGCTGTTATTCCCACCTCTTCTCATACCATAACATTCTCACTCTTCCCCAAGAGGAGAAGACAGACCATTTATGTTTCCCTCTTTCAGTAGATTTAAATCCAGGGTTGGAGGAAAAAGAAATCATCTGCCTTCCAAACCGAAGTGACACTGGGGCCTAGGACCCTTTAAAAGAAAAGGGAAGGAAGTCTAACCCCCTATGCTACTTAGTGTTAAAAAAAACCCTCCATTCCCATGTTACCATATAAACCCATCAAAGGGAGTTTGAGATTAACTGATCCCCCAACTGTGGTAAGAAAGTTCATATTTCAAAGAGGTGATTTTTATCCCTAGCACTTGTTTCTTTTCTAACTCTGTGACCAGAGCAACCTTTGTCTTCTTTGGAGATGTTGTTTGGGACTATTCGTAAGATCTAGTCCAATGTCCTTTCTCTGGTTTGGGATCTGTTCTCCTGTATTCTGCTTGGAGGGTGGGACTACTGGGCAAGTGGTCTGTTAGAGATTTTTATTACTGTGTTATCCTTTTTCTGCAAATAATTATCACTAAGTTTTTGGCAATTTCTCAATAACAAAATATTTACGTATTTCTATCATTAAATTATTGTTATGATGTGATTTGTGTTAGCCAATTATTTCTAGTTAAATAGTCATTAGATTCAATGAGTGGATTTTAATTATTGTAAATGTATATTATTTGATGTTATGAATACTGTTTAATATTTGTAAAGAAAGAATTCATTATGGAGTCACTTTAGGTTAAGTGGTCCTAATGTCCGTAGAAAACTATAGGCAAAACAGTTGTTACCTGGATGGTGTTAACTTGGTGTGAGACAAAAAAGGTTTTTTGCTTTTTGACTATAAACTCTAGACCTGCCTCAAGGCCTTCAAGTCATTCTCCTTCTCCTTCCTTAAGGTTAGATCCTTCCACAAATTTGGGGCCTCAATAAAGAAACTCCCCCTACTGGATCTTCACTGATAAGGGTCCCTGAAAAAAATTTCCCTCACATTTTGGTTTGATTAGGAATGCTCACTCCTACATCTGGCACTGATTACCTCTTGCCAAGTGAGCCCATTTTAGGCTATATATTCTTAACACCTGAATCCCAACTTTAAGAGTGTTTCTTCCAAGACATATCACCCTCACCCTTTTACTTCCTGGATGAGTTTCTTGCATCTGTAAGAATGAACTTCTGTCTGTATTTATTGCGATATAGTGTGTGTTTGTGTGTGCGTGTGTGTGCTGTTTTTGTCTTTTTGCTGTGTTGCATAATAATAAACCTTGAGAATTTCCTGACTACCAACGGTTTCAAAATTCTGTAATATACATATTTGTTTTAACCTAAGCTATAAAGACAAATAGAAGACTGACTCTAGGTGTAGGAAAGACTAATAGAATTAAGAAGAAAAACTTATCTTTTTTTTAAACAAATGCTTTATTAACTTCTGTTTTACATCATTCATTTCCGCCAGATTTTGAGTTACAATCATTTTCCCGCCATTATTCCCCTACCCAACCCCCCAGAATAGCAGTCCCACAAGATATCGCTTCCTCCAATCTGCTCTCTCCCATACCTTCTCCCATATACCCTTCGACTTTTCCATTAGAGGAAGGTGAATCTTTGTGTCCCAATGCCTGCACATCTTATCTCCCAATTATAAGCAAAAGAGTATTAATAATAGTATCTATATATATTTGAAACATTTAATGTTAAGACCTCGAATTTCAGATCCATTTCCTTCCTCCTTGTCACCCATTCCCTCTGGGGAGATAAGTAATTCAGTATATGTTGTACATGTCTAGCTATGCAAAACATTATCATAGTAGATATATTGTACAAGGCTGCTTATAATTCCCTGCCACTCATCCCACCCCCCACCTGGTCCATTGCCTACATGATCTTGTCCTTCTTCTATAGTGGGTACTTCCAACCTCCCCCCCCCCAAGGATGCCTTCCCATAAATCATCCCTCCTCTCATCCCCCTTCCCCCTATTCTGCTGCAGGTTGAGATATTCCATTTAGTATGTATGTCATTCTCTCCCTTAACCAAAATCAATGAGAATGTGGATTTGCCTTTTTTTTCCCCTTCCTATTCTCCCCCTCCCTTGCAACCACTTCCCCTTGCTTCTTCTACATGAGATAGTTTACCCTACCCTGTCTTTCCCCATCTGCTCTTGCCACTTGCCTCTCTCACCTCATAATTTCATCCCTTGAGTATTCTCCCTTCCCAACAAATTCAACCTATGCCCTCTATCCATATACACACACATTCACATATATATTCATATGACCACACACCCTTCTTCCATTATTTTCATAGTGAGAAAGATATCATCAGTCACAGTTATTGCTTTTCCATATAGGAATGTAAATAGTTCAACTTTAATAAGTTCCTTTTGATTTCTTTTCCCTGATTACCATCTCAGGCATCTCTTACTTCTTGTGTCTGGATGTCAAATTTTCTATTCAATTCTGGTTTTTTCCTCAAGAATGCTTGAAATTCCTCTATTCCACTGAATGACCATATTTTCCCCTGAAACAAAATACTCAGTTTTGCTGGGTAGGTGACCCTTGGGTTCATTCTCAGTTCTTTTGCCCTCTGGAATATCATATTCCATGCCCTTCGATCCCTCAGTGTAGAAGCTGCCAGGTCCTGGGCTATTCTGATTGTGTTTCCACAATATTGAAATTGTTTCTTCCTGGCTGCTTGTAGTATTTTCTCCTTGATCTGGGGATTCTGGAACCTGGCTATAATATTCCTGGGAGTTTTCTTTTTGGGATCTTTTTCAGGAGGTGATCTGTGGATTCTTTCAACCTCTATTTTGCCCTCTGGATCTAAAACATCAGGGCAATTTTCCTTGAGAATTTCTTGAAGGGTGATTTCTAGGTTCTTTCTTTGATAATGGCTTTCAGGTAGTCCAATAATTTTTAAATTGTCTCTCCTGGATCTATTTTCCAGGTCAGTGGTTTTTCCCATGAGATATTTCACATTGCCTTCTAATCTTTCATTTGTTTGGGTCTGCTTAACAGCATCTTGATTTCTCATAAAGTCATTAGCTTCCATTTGCTCCAGTCTAACTCTGAAGGAATGAATCTCCTCAGTGAACTTTTGAGATTCTTTTTCCATCTGGCAAATTCGACTTTTTAAGGCATTCTTCTCCTCATTACCCTTTTGGGCCTCCTTTGCCATTTGAGTTAGTCTATTTTTTAAGGTGTTGTTTTCCTCAGCCAGGCTGTTGACCCTCATTTCATACTTTTCCTGCATCCTTCTCATTTCTCTTTCCAATTTTTCCTCCACTTCTCTTATTTGATTTTTAAAGTCCTTCTCAAGGTCCTCTATGGCCTGCAACCCACTCATGTTTTCCCCTGGGGCTTTTGGAGCAGGACTTCTGACCTCACAGTCCTTTTCCCACTCTATGCCCCCAAAATAGGAGTCTAGGGTTGCATTTTTCTGTTTCCTTTGCCTTGGCATGTTGCCATTTGATTACCTGACTTTTGGGCTTGTTGCCACACTATGGCTTTAAGGCCAGAGAGAGGAATTTTCGTCCAGAACGTGTGGGGGGCAACTTCCGTTTCTGGCAAGCTGTAAACTCACCCAAGACTTCCACCCTAGATCACAATCCAGATCCAGGGAGGTTAAAGCAAGAGCGATTACCCCCCAAGACTGATCGCTGGATATCCCTACAATTAATTGCAGACCAGGAGCTGGAGCTGCGTCTGAAAACTACAAAATGGCGTGTCTCCTCAGAGGCTTCTAGCCCCTGGGGGAGGGAGCCAACGAATTCCCCCAAATACAGGTCACAAAGTCCATAGGAAACTAACCTCTTACTTTGCCCTAGGCATGTCTATGTTGAAAATTCTGGAGTCGCCACGGCTGCTGGTGTTCTGGGGTTCCTCCAGCCGGCTGCTGGCCCTGCCACCCTGGGGCTAAAACCTCGGCTCACTCGGACTTGGGCTTTGCTCAGCTCTGCTTCCTGTGCTCTGCGCAACACGCTGCCAGCTCCCAGACCGCTGTGCTGGTCCTTCCTGCAGGGCTGCTGGGCTGTCCTCAGCGGGAGGTTAGCTTCTCTGTGTCGTTCTGTGGGTGCTGGGGCTCCAGAGGTTGTTCAGAGTCCCCTTTTACATAGTTTGGGGGGAATCTGGGGGCAGAGTGTCTTGGATGAGCTGTTTCTACTCCGCCATCTTGGCTCCGCCCCCGAGAAAAACTTATCAAAAGCAATACTAAAATATAATCTTTCAGCTCAGAGAACAGACCAAAGAGAACATAAAGGGACAGTGTTGAAGCCATGGAAGTAGAAAGCTGCCCAACTCAGAAAGTGAGAAAGAGAAAGTTCTTAAGATAAAGATTGCATTTTTTGAGGGGGAGGGAGACTTTCAAGAGAAGCTTAATTCTGCTGTCAGTTGAAAGGTATAAGAAAATCCTATCCAAATTAAAAATGTCTATTTCTATCACACATATATCGAACCAAGCACAATATCCTATACACATAGGAACCTCAGTTTTTAGATAACTAAGTTTTTTTTACATAAGCTAGCTAAATTACAGTTAAAAACATTGCTATGTAAGCAACTCTTTAGGACATTTAGTCGTTAATGAATAACTCAGAGCTTACAGTACACATGGACACTAGGGGACCATATAACCAAATCTTTCTTATAAACTCTACAGGATTTTGTATGTCATCCATATATAATGTTGGAAACTCATTTTATCCAATGAATTATGCAGACACACACTCATGTACACACTTTTTTAAAAATCAAATTGTATTTTAATTGGAGTTCTATATCAACATTTCTGAAAAGTGGACCATATTGTTAGGATACCAGCATTTCACACTAATATTGAGAAAAAATATAAATTAAACCCATTATCCTAAGCTGACACTCAAACTCAATACATTTTTAAAATAAAGATTAGCTAGGTAATTGCTAAATAAGACCTTAAAACTTCAGATTCATTATTGGTCTTAATAAAAATTCCATGTCTTTGAATAAGCAATAGATCAGCAAGTTTCTTAAAAGAAGAATATGTTCGTTAGAAGACATCATTTTGGTAAGTTCTTCCTATGCAACTCCCTGATAATGTAAAAGATAAAATTAAATTTGATTTATTTCAATTTTAATGTACATGTTTGCAAGTATGTATTTTCACACTAAGTCAAGATTTAAGCCAAACCAATGAGTCAAATTAATGCTCCCCAGAATCATATATCAAAATATCTATAGATGAAACAATTGACTCTGCTTCCCTCAATAATGGCATTTTAAAACTCATTTACAAAATACATAAGATTCTGTTTCAGTTGGACACCAGTTGGACACTGTTGTCCCAATTTTCTACAAGTCAAATTTTACTTTATTTGCAAACCCACTATTTAGTTTACTACACACACACACACACACACTCACACACTCACGCGTGCGCACTCACCCTAATTTCATTTCTCTCTTTCTTCGAACAGACTCTGTTCCACACCAGGGTTCAGGAAGTTTGGCATGTAATGGTGCTGTGACTTGGTTTTGGATTTAGAGTTTGAACACTTTTTCCCTGATAGAACTGTGACTTTCTCCTTAAAATCCTAGCCCTGAAGGGTAGGTGAGTCTTATCCCCCAAATTCCCGCTCCCTATCTAAGGCATTTGTTTGTTCATTGAAGTTCTTTTTTTTCCTCCAAGTGACTCTTGGGGTAGGGGCCTCAGGACAGGCCTCCTCTGAAAAATATGTCCTCTGGAAATTGGTAGGAGTCAGTCAGAGTAAATTGACATGCGATAAATTATATTGTAATCTGAATCGGTTCCTTTTAGAAGGATGTAGAACTAAAGGATGACCAAATTTTTACTAGTCAAATTCTAATTCTAAACTGCTTTATCTTAAAAACAAAGTCTAAAAAGCCAACAAGAAAATTAGATCAGTGCACACTCTTGTCATTCCATGTATCTATGTCTCTATAACTGTTATGTTTCATGTTTGTGGAGAAAGATTTAAAATAATTCCAGAAAAACTTCTAAGGAACTTGTAAGGTCTGTAATTAGAGAAAACATTGAGAAAGGACACCCACCTTAGGCTTTCAAAGATTAAGACTTTTTTGATTGGTCCCAACACTGGACAAGTTGGGATACCAGAATAAAGTTAAATAATGAGTAATGAAATAAAAAGCAAGCTGAGACTCTCCCAGAAGGTGAAATCAGTTAGAAGGTAGTTTTTAGACTGGAATTAATCTAAACTGGGCAGCCCAAGATAGCTGAGAATTTTAATTCAGGTTTAATAAGTTTCTAAATTTTGTACTTCATGTTTAAATTAAACTAGAGAACTCTCTTTGTACCCTTTATGCCAATGTATATGATATCAAACAATGTGTTTAAAACGTAAAAATAAGGGTTTTCTGTTCTTTAAGTGATCACTTTATAATTTCAGTAATTTGTTTAGAAAGTATATTAACATTATAAAAGCTGGGGGGGGGGCAGAGCCAAGATGGCAGTATAGAAGCAGGAAAACTTCACAAGCTCCCCCATAAACACCTCAAATACCTATAAAATTTGACTCTAAAAAAATTTTAGAGTTGCAGAACCCACAAAGTGACACAGAGAAGCAAATTTCCTCCTGAAGGCAGCCTGGCAGACCAGCAGGAAGGGTCCATCAGAGGATGCTGGGCACCAAGCCCAACCCTGCTTGGACCCACAGTTTTAGCTCCAGGGCAGCCCCGACCAACAGAGACTAGAGTGGACTTTTGGAGAGTGGATCACTAACAGCTGTGGCACTTTCCAGAAATGTCAACCCATAAATGCCAAAAACAAAGAAAAGGTCAGTGTAGAACTCTTTTGGAACTGGGGGAACAGAGGCAGTCTGGCCTCTGCGTCCAGAGGGAGAAGCAGCAGAGGCATGGCAGGCATGCTGCCACCTCCACGTGGTTGCTTCAGACCTCCTGGCCTGTAGATCACAGGGGGGAACAAACGACCATTCAGAGGGTAATTGCTCTTCCTTTAACCTGCCTGGATCTGGATTTCGGTCTTGGGTGGTTGTCCTGGGTATGTGACAAGTGAGCCAGAGCATATGGGGCTGTAGAGACAGAGCGCTCCTAATAGCTCTGGCAGCTGCAAAAACCCCAGTGATTTGAGACAAAGCTCTCCCTTTGGGAAGAAGAGTTCTACTGCAAATAGCACAAAAGTCAAGTAACTGAGGGGCAACATGAGCAAGCAAAGGAAGCAAAGCGAGCAAAGCAATCCAACTTTTGCTTCCCTTTTTGGGGGAGAAAAAGGATCAAAGCATGGAACTGGAGGAAGACAACAAAGTCAGAACTCCAGCACCAAAAGCGTCCAAGAAAAATATGAATTGCTTACAGGACATGGAGGAGCTCAAGGATTTTGAAAATCAAGTAAGAGAAGTGGAGGAAAAATTGGGAAGAGAAATGAGAAGGATGCAAGAAAATCATGAAAAGAGAGTCAACAACCTGACTAAATAAAATAACACCTTAAAATATATTAACTCAAATGGGAAAAGAGGCCCAAAAAGCCAATGAGATGAATGCCTTAAAAAGTTGAATTTACCAGAGGGAAAAGAGGACTACAAAAGCTCACTGAAGAGAATAATTCCTTCAGAATAAGATTGGAGCAAATGGTAGCTAATAACTTTATGAGAAATCAAGATACTATTAAACAGATCCAAACAAATGAAAAAATAGAAGGCAGTGTGAAATAACTCATTGGAAAAACCACTGACCTGGAAAATCAATCCAGGAAATATAATTTTAAAATTATTGGGCTACCTGAAAGCCATAATCAAAAAAAGAACCTAGAAATCATCCTTCAAGAAATTCTCAAGGAAAACTGCCCTGATATTTTAGAACTAGAAGGCAAAATAGAAATTGAAAGAATTCACCAATCACCTCTTGAAAAGGATCCCAAAAAGAAAACTCCTAGGAATGTTACAGCCAGTTTCTGGAGTTCCCAGATCAAGGAGAAAATATTACAAGCAGCCAAGGAGGAACAATTTAAATATTGTGGAAACACAATTAGGATATCATAGGATCTAGCAGCTTCTACATCGAGTGATCAAAGGACTTGGAATATGATATTCTGGAGATCAAAGGAGCTAGGATTAAAACCAAGATTCACCTACCCAGCAAAGCTGAGTATAATGTTTCAGGGGAAAATATGATCATTCAGTGAAATAGAGAACTTTCAAGCACTCTTGATGAAAAAATCAGAGTTGAACAGAAAATTTGACAATCAAATACAAGAAGGAAGAGAAGCAAGAGAAAGTAAACAGGGAAAAGAAATCATAATGAAGTTACCAAAGTTGAACTATTTACATTTCTACATGGAAAAATAATTGTAACTTATGAATCTTTTCTCTGGATGAGGATAGTTGAAGGGAATACAAATGTGGATATATACACTTATATGTATGTATGTATATATGTATGTATGTATGTATATATGTATGTATGTATGTATGTATGTATATACACATACATATTTATGTCTATATAGGAGGGAATATATATGCTTGTATGAATACATATGTGAGCAGGTCTATATATGTGTACAGGTATACCTAGACAGAGGGCACAGGGTCAACTGAATAGGAAGGGATGATACTTAAAAGGTGAAATTGAGAGGAGAGAGCGGAAAATAATGAGAGGAGATGGGAAGAAACAGAATGGGGTAAATTATCTCATATAGAAGAAGCAAGGGATAACTCTTACAATGGAGGGGAAGAACAAGAAGGTAAAAGGGAATGGGTCAACCTTACTCCCATTGAATTTGTCTTAGGGAGGGTATGACATATACACTCAATTGGGTATCTTGCTCTACAGGAGAGTAGGGGGTAAGGGGATAAAAGGGGGGATGATGGAGGGGAGGGCAGATTGGGGTGAAGGGTAGTTATAAGCACACACTTTTGAAAAGGGACAGGGTCAAAGTAGAGAATAGAACAAATAGGGGGTGGGAGAGGATGGAGGTAAATATAGTCAGTCTTTCACAACACTATGGAACACGACACAACTACACATGTACAACCTACATTGAATTGCTTATCTGTAAGGGTTGGTGACAAGGTAAAAAGGAAAGAATCTGAAATTTACAGTTTCAAAATCAAACATTTGAGAAAATGTTATTATTATTATTATTATTATTAATATTATTTGTACATGCAACTGGGAAATAAGATATACAGGGACTGGGGTATGCAGATCCATCTTGTCCTACAGAAAGTGGGGGGGGGTTTATGAGGGAGGATATAGGAGAGAACAGATTGGGCGAGGGGGAATACAGTGAGATTGCTGTTTTGGTTTTGTAGGTAGGGGAATGACAGGGAGAAAATTTGTAACTCAAAATCTAATGGAAATGAAAGATGTAAAACTAAAAATAAACCAAAAATTTAATTAAAAAATACATTATAAAAGCTGATTTATGAAGAGTATAACAGGTGAAGAGAAGCAGGACAAAATTGGGATCAGTACATATATAAATATGTGTATATATATGTGTGTGTATATGCATAAGCACATACATGTTTATATGCACATGTATACATATACACATATATATGCACACACACATAATTTGGAATGTAAAGGAAAGGAGGTAGTCTGAGTAATGGGTTTGAAAGTTTAGGAAAGAGAAATAAAATTCTATGCGAAAATATGATGGACAATAAAAAAATGGTTTGGAAATAGATGGAGGTAGAGTGGTCAGCAGCAAGCCCATATGCTCTAAGCACCCTGCCCCCATCCTTGGATAGATGCTCTGATTGCCTTTGTGCCAGCTTTAGATTGCATCTTGAGAGAGTGTAAGTAAGTTAGGTTTTAAGTGGAAAAATTGAAAATGAAACTTTCTGTAGCTTGATTTGAAAACCAATAAAATTATAGAGGGTTGGGAGGAATTATGTCCACCCACTTTTCAGGGAAGGCCTTATTAAATCTAATATTACATAAATATTGACTGGTAAATATATTGGTTGTGATTTTCTATTATTACAGAAAATCTTGGTGTTTCCTTATACTGTTCAAATAATTATTGGAGGATTTGGAGGTTCTTGCCTAGGGATGCTGACCACATTCATCAGCATTAATTCAAATTCCTTAGATCTCCTTTTTGCCTGGGTGAAGGCCTGGTCTTAGAAGGTTGGCCCAGTGCATTTTGAACTGACCTGGTGGTGGTTGGTGTGATTTCAAACTGTTTGTAAAACTCTATATGAATTTCCTAGTATATACAGCCATGTGCCTTTTTAAGGGAATATATGTGTTTGTGTATAATATTTCCTTTCAAAGTGCTAAGAGTATTGGACTTTAGAAAAAAAAATTAAATTGTTTATCATAAGCAAATATTAATCAAAATCTGTTCTTAAGGATTAAAAATGACATCTCAGAGTGTTCTTCCTATCATAAGAAAGCACAAAAAGATACTGTTTTCTGGCATAAAGAAATTTATTAACTGTATGGCACTGAGAAAGTGCTATTTCCCTCAGTTTACTGTTCTGTAAGAAGGTAATGGAGGGGCGGCTAGGTGGCACAATAAGTGTGCCGGCCCCGGAGTTGTGAGGACCAGGGATAGGTTCCGGCCTCAGATATATAACACTCACACAAAAATAACTGGCCATGTAACCCTGAGCAAGTTACTTAACCCCAATTGCTGAAGAAGAAGAAGGAGGAGGAAGAGGAGGTGGTGGTAATGGAACCCCTTCCCAAGAATATTATGAGGATCGCATGATTTTAAAGTGTTTGGCATAATGCTTGGTGTAGGACAAATGCTATCTGAATGTTAACTGTTTAAATATCATTGTTTAAATTAAAGCCATCTAATTGGTAATTAATTGATTTTGTTTCAAGTTTAAGTACCTGATAATTGTTTATTGTATTTTTATATTTCTAAAAATTCCTTATACTGTATTTGGTAACAATTGGTAATAATTTGGTAGCAATTTCATCACCTATGTTGTTAGGAAAAGCAAATTCTCTTATAACCTAGATGTTTTAAGATTAAGAATTGTACTGACAGTAAAAAAACAATGAATGAATGAGTCGGGAAACTATTAGATCAATCTATCTGATCCTGTGTTATAATAATTTGAAATCTAAGAAATCATAAACTTTAAGTTTTGTCTGTATTTTAAAGGGAAGTTTTAGCTAAATTATTTGGCTTTCATTTATGAAAATTAAGATTGTTAACTAAACTAAGTGTAGTTATTGTTTTAATCAAGTATTTAAAAAGTGCTTTTGTGAATTGAAACTAGGTAATTATGCAAAGAAAAGACCTTGTAAAATACCCCTATAATTTTTAACCTGTGCAAGAGGTTTCGTGTTATGAAATTCGTACGGAATAAGTCCTCATTACAAAAAAATTTTTTTACTACAGAATTTAGATAATCAGGAATTTTTGGTAGTTAGAAATTAGTAATTTCAAAATAAAATGTAAACTCTTTTAAGAAAGGGAAATACTTTTATGAAGAAATGTTTTGCAAAACCTTTTTCTGTGATTTTTAGACCTCCTAACTTTCCATTTGCAAGCAAATTTACTGTAGTAATAATTTGATATTGGTGACAATTTTGTCAAAATTGACTGTGAATTTCAAGCTTCATTCAAAGCTGTGTTGTGTCCTTGGAGTGACCTTAATGAGTACTTTCTGATAAAGAGAATTTGGAGTTCAATGGGAGCTTCATCAGAGGTCTAAGGTTAGTGATTAATATGAAAACAATTACTCTAATGAGCTGTAAATGTGAAGTATCTTACTGTTTTTATCTGAATTCATTCTATGGCCTAGCAAGGGTCACATTTAGTGTTTGAGCTTATCATATGTATAAGATTCAATTCTAGAAGTATCTCATTATTTCAGATTAAGTAAGGTTAGAGAAACATAAATAAATTTGACAAAGATAAAAATCTATTAAGAGATTATAGTTGCATACCTAAAACTCTGATTACTGGAACTTGATATTCAAGATTTTATGGGACTGTTAATTAATGTTATCCTGAGTCTGACTCCAGGTATGGTTATCAAGGAATGCTTGTTAAATAAATGGAAAATAAATAAATTAAGCAACTGATCCATGATGCTAGCAACCCTGTGGGGTATATGAACTGCATCTATGAATTGTAGAGGGTGTTCTCTTGGGAAAATTTGCGAGACCAATGTTTGCTTCAGCTGAGGTAGGATTCTGATGATTCAGTTTCCCAACTATGACACCTGGAAGGCTTTAAGCCTACCTCAGTGCTATTGGCTACCTACATAACTTCTACCTGGAATTGACATGAAGTTAGGAAAACACTGTTCCCTTACTTTAGTTATATCCTTATTCTTTTACGACAATATTCTTTAATCAAAAAGTTTTGTAAACAATTTTAAATTTATTGAATAATAGATTGATACTGCAACATCTAAGGTTACTATAGTAAGATGTAAGTATGTGATTGAGCTCTTTGGCCTAGAACTAATTAAGTATTTAACCTTGACATCTCTTGATAGTATATATACCTGTATATAATGGTATGGGATAATTAGTTCAAAGACTTATGAAGCCATTATATTGTTCTGTTACTTAGTTAATATCATATCTGTCTCAGTTCTGTTACAACTAGTTAATGCTAAAAGAAGAATGGCTTATGGTCTATCTTCTTAATGCCTTAAAAGAATCACCCACTTTAATTAGCCATTATTTATTTGAACATGACCAGAAAGTAGAATTGATATATACTGTTTTAAAATTGATCACTCAATGTATTATGTATGTATTGGAGTTAATCTTTTTTATAAAAAAAAAGTATTCTGTTATTATTTCCTTAGTGGAATCTCATCCTCTTGATGGGGGAATGAATGTGAACTATAAAAATTGTGTTCTAATTTTCAATGAATGTGAAGTATATTGTGTTAAAATAGATTTTGCAGGAGCATGGACACAAGAAAGAGGATCTCTACAAGGGGTTTTTAGAGTCTTAAGTCTGCTGGAAGACTGCTTAAACACAGATGATGTCCTGAACACTAGACAGCTGTATGAGATGAGACTCCTTAGCTTTAAGTGGACAATGTATTTATTGTTTACTTTTTCCTTTTTCATCTTGGTATCTGTGTGGTTTATTTGCTTACTAAGAGGACTGCCTCTTTTGATTTGTCAACGTGTCGATCAGTTTTTCCCTCCCTTCTCCCATATTGTTACCCATTATAAATCCCCAAAATCCGTTGATGAAGTGTTGACCATATAATATCAGTTAGTGATTTATTGAGAAAGCTGTGCCTCTAATTAGAAGCAGATGGGGGAATGTGAAAAATAATTTCCCTAGTAATCATTTAGAGACTCAGCTTCCCCATTCCCCTTTCCTTAAAAGTTCAGTTCTTCTTCAGAAAGACATGAGATCTAAATGGGTCTACTCTTGTGCATTGTGTTGCCCTGGCTGGTTTCAGAGAATGTTGACTCCTCCCTATCTTCAAGACAGGTGATATGGAAATTGATGTCTGTTTGACCAAGATTAAGTGACCTAAGTCATGACCCTCATTTTAATATAGCCCACCTCCCAGTGTGTCAACCAATCAGAGTTGATTGGCACCTCTTGGAAACACCTACTCTTTGAAGGGCATATAACCCTGTACCCTCAACCCCCAAAAAGAATCAGCTCTGGACTGGTCTTCTTGAGGAGGGGTGCCTAGTTCTGGACTGTAAATCCCATGCAATGAATGTCAAGCCAGCTTGTGATAGAAATTAGAATGGTGGCACACACACACCCTATTTTCATGTACATTTTTTAGAACAGACTGTTCCAAATTAGGGTTTGTGAGTTTTAACAACACAGAAGTGAGCAAGAAGAGTAAATGATAGAACATTGTACAATGTATAGAGCACTGATTTCATAATCAAGAGCTGGGTTTGAATTCTGCTTCTGACATTTACCTGTATTAAGACATTATAAGGAAGTCCTAACAACCCTTAGACTCAATATTATTGGTAGAAATCATCATGATAATAGCACCCACATGACAGAGTCCTTGTGAGGGCCAAGAGATATAACGTATAGGAAATTATTTGCAAATCTTAAGACAGTCATGCTAATTTAATGCATTATCACATTTGAGATACTACACAGAATTTCAGCCATCCTAAACTTTCCTGCTTCAACATCCTATTTCCTTAACATTAATATTTTTCTTCAGTCATGATATATAACTAGCAATCACAATGCACTTTGATTTAGGAACAATTATAATAACAAGTCACCTAAAAGAAACTATAAAGACTATTGATGGTGGGAAATAATTTGTCAGGGATTGTTTACAAATAGTGTTTTGAAAAAGATAATTGTGTACCCATATAACTGGTAAAGGAATTGGATTAGTCATATTTCATAGATGACAGGCAGCAGATAGGTAGCTTAAATGACACGCTGGTTCCCGTGATATATTCAAAGAAACAGAGAAAAGCCTTGGCACATTGGGTGGATCTCCTGAGGATCTCTGTTTGACCTGCAATCACCTAGTCATAACTTCATTGAGGAAGAACTATGTTTGTAACTGAAGTAAGTGGAAATTGGCTAACGTATTAACACTGAGGATCTCTTTTTGGATGTTTTTTTCATTATCTCTGGACATAACTCTCTGTTAATGACAAAGATAACTAATTACCACACCCTCCAAAAATAATTCCCATGTATTTCATGCGGTCTGGTGCCGTGGGCTGCTCAGTGTCCAGCACTTAGCATGATTCGGAGACGTGTATAAGAAACGACCAGGCCATGTGGGTAGCTCAAGGAAGAACCATGAACTCCATTTATTGATACTCAGGGAAAGATTTTTATAGAGCAAAGAGACAAAGGATGGAAAGGAAGAGGAATCATTATCTTAGTCTGTTGTATCCTGGAAGTAGCATGGTAATAAGGCCTATTGATCCCTAGGTGCCATAAAGTCTTAGGAAAAGTCAGTTATCTCTTATCACATGCAGTCAGTTACATCTCAAAGGATGCTCTTGAGAGCTAGCCTCAAAGCCTAATGGCCAAGGCCTCATCATCAAGAACATCTGCATAGGAACTGACTTCCTGCAAATGTTTTGGACAACTAATAGTTTTGGGGAAGAGCCTTAGGTCTGGTTCTCCAGTACTTCCTAATGCAGCCGCAATTATAAACAGATACAATTGAGAGCAAACTTCAAAGCTGAAGCGCAATCCTCAAAAGACATCATGTTTAGAGCTGGCCGCTCAAAGATACCAGAGGGTGGAATCAGATATATCTTGGGGCAGAGCCTGTTAGCCTCAGAACTCAAATACCATCCTTTTAAATGCAACCTATATCAAAAGAACTCCAGAGCAGACTTAGTGAAAAGTCGCATCTCAAAGAGATCTTTGACATGCAGGTCCACTGATATCAGGGTAATTATCAGAGTCCTGGGACAGGCCTCTTTGGCTCACCACAGTCTGGGAATGGATTCTTAACCTCCTTAGAGGTCTCAGTGATTTAGTTCTATTTAATTCATTTCAACAAGCAAAAAATTTACCAGGGTCAAATCACAAAGAAAAAATGAAAACAGTCCATACCCTCAAGTAGTTTACATTTTCCTGGGGGAATATCATATTTTACTGGTTTTGGATCTTTTATAAGTTCTACCATATTCATAGCATGCTGGATAAAAGAAAGACACATGAAAAATAATACAACTGGGCTCCAAGATTTATATTTTTTGTACATTTTCATATGGTATTTTTACCCAATGACATGTAAAAACAATTTTAACATTCATCTTTTAATTTTTTTTTTTTTTTTGCTTTTTGGAGGGCAATTCGGGTTAAGTAACTTGCCTAAGGTCACACGGCTAGGTTTTGTTTGTTGCTGTTTTTTGTGTGTGTTGAGTGTCAGAGGCTGGATCCGAATTCAGGTCCTTCTGAGTCCAGGGCCATCATTTAAATTTTTTAATTATGGTCTCTTTTCCTCTCTCCCCTCACTCCTTATTGTGAAGGCAAGTAAATTGATATTTGTTATACATATGCAGTCATGCAAAACATATTTCCATAGTAGTCATGTTCTAAAGGACAACACAGACCAAAGCAAGGAAAAACAAAAGAAAAAAGAGAACATAAAAAAGTGTGCTTCAATTGTAATTCAGACTCCATCAGTTCTCACTCTGGAGATAGACAACAACATTTTTTAATTTCTTCAGAACTATCTTAGATCATTCCTTTGCTGAGAATAACAGTGTCATTCAAAGCTAATCATCATACAATATTGTTATTACTGTGTACACTGTCGTCCTGGTTCTTTTCAGTTTATTTTGTTCATATAAATCTTTCCAGGCATTTCTGAGAACAACCTGCTCATTGTTTCTTATGGCACAGTAGTATTCCAACACAATCATATCCCATACTCCATCAGTCATTCCCCAATAAATGAGTATCCACTCAATTTCCAAATCTTTGTCAATTTGAAAAAAAAAAGAACTGAAATAAATGTTTTCATACATATGTCTTTTTTTTCCTTTTTTATCTCTTTGGAATATATACATAGTAGTAACATTGCTGTGTCAAAGGGTAAACATGGTCTTACAGCTTTTTAGGCATAGTTTCAAAGTGCTCTATGGAATGGTTTGACTAGTTCACAACTCCACCAACAATGCATTAATGTCTCAATTTTCCCACATCGCTTTCAATATTAGTAATTTTCCTTTTATATCCTATTAACCAATCTGATAGTTCTGGGGTGATACCTGAGAGTTGTTTTAATTTCCATATCTCTACTCAATAGTGATTTAGAGCATTTTTAATATGGCCATTTGATTACTTTGTCTGAAAATTGCTAGTGCATATCCTTAGACTATTTATTAATGCATGAATGGCTCCTATTTTTATAAATTTTACTCATTTCTCCATATATTTGAGAAATAAGGCCTTCATCAGAGATATTTTCTAGAATTTTTTTCAGTTAAGAGTACTGTTTCCTAGCATTGTATTTTCCTCCATTTATCATATTCTCTCTCTCTCTCTCTCTCTCTCTCTCTCTCTCTCTCTCTCTCTCTCTGTCTTTCTCTCTCTCTCTCTGATCCATCCTCAAAGTGTTTTGCTCCTTACTACAGCCTCCCAAGTTTGCCCTCCTTTTTATCCTCCTCCTCGTATCTTCTACTTCTCCTCTCTGTAGGCAAAGGTATATTTCTATACCCAAATGAGTATGTAGGTTACTCCCCCTTTGAGTCAATTTCAATGTAAGTGAGGTTCAAGAACTCCCACCCACCTCCACATCTTCCCTCTGCTGTAAATGCTTTTTTGTGACTCTTTTATGAAAGACAATTTAATTGATTTTACCTCTCTCTTCCCCTTTGTTCCAGTGAAACCTCTTTGTCATCCTTTAATAATGTTTTCGAGATTATCACATCATTCAACTCACATCCTTACCCTCTGTCTATATGTACTTCTTCTAACTACCCTAATAATTAGAGAATTCTTAGGAGTCACAAACATCTTCCCATATAGTAATGTAAATAGTTTAACTTGATAGAATTCCTTACAATTTCTCTTCTGTTACACTTCTTTTAATGCTTCTCTTGAGTCTTGTATGTGAAAGCCATTTTTTAATGCAGCTGTCCTCTTTTCATCATGAATGCTTGAAAGTCCTCTGTTTCTTTTAATTTCCATTTTCCCCTGAAGGATTATATTTATTTTTACTGGGTAGGTGATTCTGGTTTATAATTCTATCTCCTTTATCCTCCAGAATATCGTATGACAAGCCCCAAAAACCTTTAATGTTGAAGCTGCTGAACCTTGTATTATCCTACCTGTGGCTAAACAGTATTTAAATTGTTTCTTTCTGGCTTCTTGAAATAATTTTTCCTTGACCTGGGAGTTTTGGACTTTGGCTACAGTATTCTGGGGAGTTTTTATTTTGGGATCTCTTTCAGGAGATGACTGGGGGGTTCTTTCCATTACTATTTTACCCTCTGGTCATAGAATGTCAAGGCAGACATCCTTGATAATTTCTTTAAAGATAATGTCTAGGCTTTTTTTTTAGATCATGACTTTCAGGTAGTTCAAAAATTCTTATATTATCTCGCTGTGATCTATTTTCCAGTTCAGCTGTATTTCCAATGAAATATTCCATATTTTATTCTTCTTTTTCACTCCTTTTTTTAATTTTAATTGCTTCTTGATGTCTTCTTAAGCTGTTAGCTTCCATTTGTCCAATTCTACTTTTTAAGGAATAATTTTGTTCAGGAAGCTTTTCTATCTCCTTTTCCATTTGGTGAATTTTTTTTATTTTTATGGCATGTTTCTCTTCATTGAATTTTTGTGCCTCTTTTAATATTTGTCCTATTTAGGTTTTATGGTGTTATTTTCTTCAATATTTTTGTGCCTCCTTTGCTAACCTGTTGATTCTTTCTTTCATAATTTTTTGCATCGCTGTCATTTATTTTCCCTTTTTTTCTCTATTTGATTTTTGTGGGGCATGAACAATTTCCATTTTTCTTTGAGGCTTTGGATATAGCAATTTTGAATTTTTTTCTTCTGTGTTTCATTTTGATCTTCCCTGTTACCATATTAATTTTTTTATCATACGGACCTTTTATATTATTGTTTGCTCATATTTTCAACCTGTTTCTTTACCATTAGCTTTCTATTAAAGTTAGGCTCTGCTTCTGTCATAGAGAGGGCAATGGGCTTAGTTTCAGATTTTTTATGTAGCTATTTTCAGAGCAAGTTCTGAGGGACTGTAGGTGTTCACTTCTTTCAAGGTGTGTGTTCCAAAGAATAGTGTGTTTACTACACTCCTGGGATATGCTCTGGTCTGTGAGCAACCATAAGTACACTTTTATACCCTGGAGCTATGAACAGGATCTCTGCTCCCATGCAGCCACAAGTTCTTGAGTACTAGTTCTCCTCCTCACCCTGGTAAAGTGACTCAGGAATACAATCCAGATTCAAATATAGGTAATGCAACAGTTCTATACCCATTGCCAGTAATGGATTCCTATAATCTGCTTGTGACCAAATCCACTGTCTAATTTCATTGCCCCTTGTGGGCTGAGATTTCAGGTAAGCAGAGATGTTAATTCTTGGCTCAATTGCCCTCAAAGCCTGATGCTTTTTCCTACAGCATGGCTACTGCAGCCTATGCTGATCTGTGTTTCACTGTCACCCTGATGTGATAGGCTTTTGTGTCAAACTTCCAAGTTCTCTTTTGCTGGAAAAAAATTGTTTGACTTATTCTTTTGTGGGTTCTGCTGCTCACAATCTGTTTTGAGGCATTATTCAAAGTTGTTTGGAGTGGAATTTGGGAGACTTCAGGTGAGTCCTTGCCTTCTCTTTGCCATCTTGCCTTTATGCCCCATCCCCATCACACTGATTTTTAAAAATCTTCTACTAACCCGAAAATAATATCTTTTGCTGGAAATAATGGTGACTCATTTCTTGGAACATGCATCTCATTCTGTAACCCGCTTCTCTTTATTATTATTGATGTAATTGAAATAAACTCAGTAGCTTTCTATTAAAGTTAGTTGAATTCTTTAAGATAAGCTAGGTTTCTCTGCTCATTGCCTTGGATTAACATGTCACTTTATTTGTGGGATGTGTGACCAGTGATGATAAGTAGGGTACATTATCTTTTCAGGATTTTCACATCAGCTATCTGAAGAAAAAAAAGTGCCAGACAAGAACACATTTCTTTTTCCCTAAAGTTCACTCTTTATGTTGTTTTTTTCTGTAAGGTTTCTGACCGTGGAATGTAGATACTAATTGTTCTCAGTACATTGACAAAACTGAGAAAACAGTCATCTTCTAAACCAATGAAGTATCATCGGTCCAAAAAACAGCCCCAGCTATCTCGCAGACTATCTATGTTTAAATTTCCATGAGGTACTGCCCTCCTACCTATTCCTTACTCTGAATACAGTTTCAGATTATATTATTACAAGCTTAAAATATAAATATTAGTAAAAGTTTAATAGCTAGTCATAATTTTCATCATCAATAAGAAAGGAAAGATTCACTTACTCCACATCCTCACAAAATCAGTCTTCATTATTCTCAAGTCTCTTTAGATGCTGGAGTCCTACTGTACACTCTATTAGTTCCAAGAGGGAAGAAACAGCTCCTTTGTTCAGAAATTTAATTCTGACAGAAGCACCACTTCATCTTCTTAGTTAAAGTGTTTCTTCTGATTGTAAAGGCAACACTCCTGTAATAGAGAGCACAGGAAGGATTAAGAAGACCTTCTCCTTCAGATATCTGTGACCTTCTCACATGCAGCCTCTCAAGAAGAAAACTTTGACACTTGACTGATTGATCTCAAAAATGTTTTTAGTAACATCTTTCAAAGAACAAAAGTTTTGGCTTTCTTGGAGTTCTATACTATAAGAAAACCTAATTTTAGATAGTCTAATGCCTGTGATATCTCATAATGATTTTGTATGTATGTACATTCCTACATAAGGACATTGATGTATAATTATATTTTGTAACAGTGTTGATTTAGACACTACCAAAGATGGATTCCAGGTAGAGCCAATATGGCAGATTAGAAGCACAGACTTGGTGTGAGCTCCACTCCAATCACATCCAATAAAGGTAAAAAAAAGTACTCTAAATAAACTTTAGAGCTACAGAACCTACAAGGTGACAGAAAGAATCGGGTCTCCTGCTCAGGGTGGCCTGGTAGGTGGATGGGAGTGGTCTATCACACTGAGCTGGGAGCAGAGCTCAGTGAGCAAGAGCCACTTGGTTCCAGCCCCAGGGAAGCCCCACCAGCAGCAGCCAGAGCAGACTTCAGGAGAGTGAATTACCAGCAGTTGTGGTGGTTTCCAGACTTTTCAATCTATGAATGCCAAAGACATGGTAGGGGGTCAGTGTAGGACTCTGTTGGAAAGAGGTGGGGGCGATGCAGAGGAGCATGGTCCAGCTCCTGCCCCCAGGGCAAGAGGCAGTGGAGGCACAACAGCAGTGCCAAGTGGCTGCCTCAGGAGCTCCTGGCCTGCAGATTTTGGGGGGCCAGGCAACCATACAGAGTTTGGGCACCCTTGATTTGACCCATTTGGATCTAGATCAGGGTCTTGGGTGGTTGTCGTGGGGTGTATGGGCAGTGAGCCAGAGCTTTTGGGGGCTGTAGAGAGGGTACAATCCTAATAGCTCCAGTAGGTGCTAAAGCCCCAGTGATTTGGGACAGAGCTCTCTCCATTCTGGAAGTGGATTTCTACTGTGGCAAAGAGCTTAAAAGTCAAATAATTGGGTGGTGATGTGAGCAAGCAGAGGAAGCACAAAGAGACCACACAATCCTTTTGGGGGGAAAAAAGGATCAAGGCATGGAGTGGGAGGAAGACAGTGAAGTCAGAACTCCTGCATCAAAAGCCTCCAAGAAAAATATGAACTGTATGTTGGCCATGGAAGAGCTCAAAAAGGCTTTTGAAAATCAAGTGGGAGAGATGGAGGAAAAATTGGGAGGAGAAATGGGAATGATGCAGGAAAGTCATGAAAATCGACAACATCTGTTAAAGGAGACTCAAAAATACACTGAAAAAAATAAAAACTTTAAGAAAAGACTAACTCAAACAGCAAGGAAGCCCCAAAGGGCCAGAGGGGAGAAGAATGCCTTTAAAAACTGAATTTGCTAGCTGGAAAAGGAATTTCAAAAACTCACTGAAGAGAATAACTCCTTCAAACTTAGATTGGAACAATTGGAAGCTAGTGACTGTATGAGGGATAAGTATACTATAAAACAGATCCAAACAAATGAAAGAAAAGAAGGAAATGTGAAATATCTCATTGGAAAAACCACAGACCTGGAAAATAGATCCAGGAGAGATAATTTTAAAATTATTAGACTACCTGAAAGCCATGATCAAAAAAAAGGGCCTAGACACCATCTTTCAAAAAATTATCAAGCAAAATTGAATTGATATTCTAGAACCAGAGGGCAAAATAGAAATTAAAAGAATTCACCTATCACCTCTTGAAAAAAATCCCAAAAAGAAAACTTCTAGGAATATTATAGCCAAATTCCAGAGTTCCAAGGTAAAAGTGAAAATACTGCAAGCAGTTAAGAAGAAAGAATTTGAGTATCGTGGAAACACAATCAGGATAACACAAGATCTAACAGCTTCTACATTAAGGGATCAAAGGGTTTGGAATATGATATTCTGGAGGTCAAAGGAGCTAGGACTGAAACCAAGAATAACCTACCAAGCAAAACTGAGTATAATGCTACAGGGGAATATATAGTCATTGAATGAAATAGAGGACTTTCAAGCATTCTTGATGAAAAAACCAGAGCTGAACAGAAATTTGCCTTTCAAATACAAGAAGCAAGAGAATCATGAGAAGTTAAACAGGAAAAAGAAATAATAAGGAACTTATTTAAAGTTGAACTATTTACATTCTTACAGGGAAAAAGTATAATTGTAACTTATGAGACTTTTCTCAGTATGAGGATAGTTGAAGGTACTATATATATTATATATGCATATATGCACATGTATGTATAGGAAGGTGTATGTGTATATGAATGTATATGTGGGTGTGGGCATGTATATTTTCATTTATACATAGACAAAGGGAATGGGATGTGCTGAATATGAAGGGATAATTTCTAATAAATAAAATTAAGAGGTGAGAGAGGAATTTATTGGGAGAAGGAGAAAGGGAAAGATAGAATAGGGTAAATTATCTCATATAAAAGAGGCAAGAGAAAACTATTACAATGGAGGGGAAGAGCAGGGAGGTGAAAGGGAATGGGACAACCTGATTCTCGTTGAATTTGGCTTAAGGAGGGAATAACATACACACTCAATTGTATCTAACCCTACAGGAAAATAGGGGGGTTGGGGATAAGAGGGGGGATGATAGAAAGGAGGGCACATTCGGGGGAAGGTACTTCAAAGCAAACATTTTTGAAAAGGGATAGGGTCAAAGGAGAAAATAGAATAAGTGGGGGGTGAGGTAGGATGGAGGGAAATATAGTTAATCTTTCACACCGTTAACTACTATGGAAATTATTTCGGTAACTACACATATACTCCCTATATTGAATTGCCTATCTTCCCAGTGGGGACGGGTGAGGAGGAAAGAAGGGAAAAAATCTGAAACTCAAAGTTTTAAAAACAAATGTAAAAATTAGTTTTTTTTTACATACAACTCTTGAGTTTTCTTTTTGGGATTTTTTTCAAGAGTTGTATGTAAAATTAGTATTTTACATACAACTGGGACATAAGATATACACGCACTAGGGTATAAAAATCCATCTTTCCCTAGTAGAAAGTTAGGGGGTTGTTGGGGGAGGATATAAGAGAGACCACATTAGGGGATGGGGTATTCAATAGGCTTGCTATTTTGGGGTGGGGGTAGGGGAAAGAAGGTGAAAAAATTGTACCTCAAAATTTTGTGGAAATGATCTTTGAAGACTTAAAATAAATACATTTTAAAAATAAAAAATAAAAATAAAAAGATGGATTCCATAAAAAGCAAACTATGATATTCAGTGAGGAAAGTCAGAGTAATAATAATTGCTAGCATTTATAGAGTGCTTTAAAGTTTGCAAAGGGCTTTATTAATATTGCCTAATTTTATCCTCACAACAATGTTGGGAGATAGGTTCCATTATAACCCCCATTTGAAAGAGGATGAAACTGAGGTAGACAAATGTTAATTGCCATACCCAGGTTCACAAAATAAGCATTTGAGGCCAGATTTAAACTCAAGCCACTCTTTTTGAAACTGCAATGGTCATCAAACTATTGTTGAAGGAATGAATGAAGCCGTGTCTTCCTAAAACTTTATTCCTAAGAAATTTTTTTAAAAATGTTCTTCTCTACAACACTATGTGATGCCTGTTTGTGATTCTCTTTCCCTCCTCCCTCTCCCCTACCCCAGTAAGAGATCATTACTCCCAATTGCACTATTTCATAATAAGGCATATACTAATGTCTCTATAAACATTCACACCATTGATAGTATTTTAAATGTGAGCTCTATGTTCAATGATTGTTGGACATATATGGATGAAATGTCAATTGAAATTTAATATTCATTTCATAATGAAAGCAAAGGACAAAAGTATGGAAACTTAGGTCATAGGTTCACTATGAAAAGACAAACAAAGTAGTGGTTTTATCATTAAAGCAAACAATAAAAATGATTTCAGGAGATATTTAGTCTACTTTTTTTATCAGAACTCATGGGTGGAATAGTTGATAGAGTTCTGGGCCTGTTGTCAGGATGATTTATTTCAAATCCAGGCTGAGATACTTGCTGGGTTTGTGACCCTAGTCAAATTTTTTAATTTCTACTTATCTTATTTTCCTTAGTTATAAAATGGGAATAATAATAGCCCCTTCTACAGCTTATTGTCAGGATGAAATGATATATTACTTGTAAAGGGTTTGTAGAGTCTCTGACACATATTTAAATATAAAATATTATTGTCAGCATTTTTATTGACTAAATAGCTAGAGGCAGGAGTAAAATATGCAGAAATTTAAATGATAGAAAACAATTTTCAAAAAGGTAGAGTTGGCTACAAACCAATTATACTTGAACTACTTGCCAGGAGGAGAGAAATGTCAGCCAAGGGCAACAGGGGGTTGGAATATGAATTCATTGACAAAATCTTAAATAAAGAGATTATGGAAACTTATGAAGGTGTCAGCTGTGGAAGGAAAATGGCAACAAGAGGATAAAGAAAGCTTGGAAATGTCTGCAATCAGTAGTCATCTTGAAAATGTTAAAAGATAAAATTAGAAAGGATATTTAAAAAAGGATCAATAAGTTATTCAGGGATTTTTCTAAGAATCTCTCTCTCTCTCTCTCCCTCTCTTAAACTATCAAGGACAGAGGAGAAACCCCATTTAAACCACAATACCAGAATCTTTAAGAAAAAATAGGAAATAGATATAGTACTATAGAGAACAAAGGAAAGAATTTGGAAAAGAAAACTATAATTTTTTCTCATTTTCTTAAAAGAAAGTTTTATTTGCATTGTCATTATCATCAACAACATAAAAACTTAGCTAGTCTGAGATAGATATAAAATCATAAAGCTAAAAAACACTGGAGATCACCTGTCTAATCTCCATTTTACAAATAGTACACTTGAGGTTTGGAGTAATTAATAAATGCCTTGCCAAATGTCACACAGCCAGTGAGTAGCTACACTGGGTGGATAGATTTGTTATAGGCCTCCCTAATACCTCTTTGTTCTCAAGGGGAGCCTGATTTTAATTAGACAGCACATTGTCAGGATGTCTAGAGAAAGCAGAGTATTCCCTAGCCTTCTAGTTACCGTTTAGTCTCATAAAAATGTCTGCTCCTATCTTACTAGATTATCTGTGGAACCTGCTCTTATCCTGACATAAATATGCTGGTTGATCCTGAAGACCTACAATTCTACTGGAGTGGAGGATGAGACAATTAAAGTCAAGCTGTGGAGAATGGGCAGCAACAAAACTACAACTAGACAAATTTTGACTTTGGTGAGTGAGGGCAGGCATTTTCAGCAGCTGCAGAAAAGAGGCTGGCTTCAAAAATAGAGCTGTCTTACATAGCACCCTGCTTGTGAACAGAAGGGTACTGAAATTCACTGCAGCTGCACTGTGGGCACTCAGTTCCCTTTGGGAGCTAATCTTCACAAGTATTGATATTATTTTGATCTTTACCTCTGAACTGGCAACAAAGGCCTCTAACTGCTGGTGTGGTGAAATACCTGGGGAGGAATGATCTGTTTGTATTATGGCCAATCCCATATCTATTGTTTCATCCCTAAGATGTCAAAGCAATTTTATACCCTTCTCAGTCTTTATTCTACTCTACTTTGGAATGTTTCCAATATAAGAGAACATACAGTGAGATAAATTTATTTTTATGGAGAAAATTAATTTTTCATAATAAGCATTTATGTATTTATCTATTTTTTTCCAAATGCTTTATTAACTTCTGGTTTACATAATTCATTTCTGCCAGATTTTGAGTTACATTTTTTACCCATTTTTCCCTTCCCCCCACCCCATAATAGCAGTCCCATAGGATATCCCCTCAGTCCATTTGCTCATCCCATATATTTTCCCAAAGCCCCTTCGAATTTTTCAGTGGGGCAAGGTGAATCTCAGTGCCCCAATGCCTGTATATCTTATTTCCCAATTATATGTAAAATAGTATTAATAATAGTATTTATATAGTTTTAAACATTTAATTTTAAAACTTTGAATTCCAGATCCATTCCCTTCCTTCCTTGTCACCCACCCTTACTGGGAAGATAAGCAATTCTGTATATGTTGTACATGTGTAGCTATGCAAACTATTACCATAGTAGATATATTGTAAAAGACTGACTATATTTCCATCCCTCCTATCCCACTTCCCACTTGATCTATTCCCTTTTCAAAAGTAGGTGCTTCCAACTTCCCTCCCCCACTTCCCTCCTGCCTTCCCTTCAATCATCCCCCCTCTCATCTTCTTCCCCCCTACTCTCTCCTGTACGGTGAGATATCCTATTTAGTATGTATGTCATTCTCTCCCTGATCAAAATTCAATGAGAATAAGGTTTTGCCTTTTTTCCTTCTTGTTCTTCCCCTCACTTATAACCATTTTCCCTTGCCTCTTCTATATGAGATAGTTTTCCCCATTCTGTCTCTCCCGATCTACTCTCGTTACATTCCTCTCTCAGCAATTAGACTTGTGCCCTCTATCTATGTAAACCTGCAAACATATATACACCCATTCATATATATATATATATATATATATATATATATATATATATATATATATATATATATATGTATGTATTATATATGTATGTATGTATGTATGTATTCATATGCCCTTCTTCAACTATTTTCATACTGAGAAAAGTTTCATCAATTACACTTATTTTTCCATATATGAATGTAAATTGTTAGACTTTGATAAGTTCATTATGATTTCTTTCCCTTGTTTACCTTCTCAAGCATCTCTTGTTTCTTGTATCTGAATGTCAAATTTTCTATTCAGCTTTTTTTTCATCAAGAATGCTTGAAAGTCCTCTATCCCAATGAATGACCATATTTGCCCTTGAAACATAATAATCAGTTTTGCTGGGTAGGTGATTCTTGGTTTTAATCCCAGATCCTTTGCCCTCTGGAATATAATATCCCAAGCCCTTTGATCCCTCAGTGTAGAAGCTGAAAGATTGTGTGTTATTCTGATTGCTTTGACACAGTATTCAAGTTGTTTCTTTGATCATGGCTTTCAGGTAGTCCAATAATTTTTAAATTGTCTCTCCTTGATCTATTTTCCAGGCAGTGGCTTTTCCCATGAGATATTTCACATTGCCTTCTATTCTTTCATTTGTTTGGATCTGTTTTATAGCATACTGATACCTCCTAAAGTCACTAGCTTCCCTTTGCTCCAGTCCAATTCTGAAGAAATTATTCCCCTCAGTGAGCTTTTGAGATTCTTTTTCCATCTGCCAAATTTGGCTTTATAAGGCATTCGTCTCCTCATTGCCTTTTTTTTTTGCCTCTTTTGCCATTTGAATTCGTATATTTTTAAGGTGTTATTTTCCTCAGTCAGGCTGTTGACTATCATTTCATACTTTTCTTTCATCTTTCTCCTTTCTCTTCCCAATTTTTCCTCCACTTCTCTTATCTTATCTTCTCTTATCTCTTATCTGTATTTTCATATGGGGCTTTTGGAGCAGGAGTTCTGACTTCACAGTCCTCCTCCTGTTCCATGCTTTGATCCTCTTTGCCCTCAAAAATTGGAGTCTAATGTTGAATTTTTTCTGTTTATTTTGTTTCCTTTGCCTAGACATGTTGCCATTCAATTGCTTGACTTTTGGGCTTGTTGCCACAGTAGGACTCTGCCACCAGCCAGGGGAGCTTCCATCCCAAATGCTGGGGACTTCTCAGCTGCCTGAGGTATTAGTTGGGTGCCCTCTGTGAAGCCTTCACATGCTTTGGCAAGCTGGTCACACACCCCAAGACCTCCAATTCAGACCACAATCCAGACCCAAGAATGTGAAGGCAATAGCAATTACCGCCAAGACTGATCACTTGGTCCCCCTGCAATCCACATGCCAGAAGCTGAAGCTGCTATGTGACCATGGCTGCACTGAAGCATCTCAGCTGCTTCTTACCCCCCAGGGAAAGAGGCTGACACACTCTCCCAAATTATCAGTCTCAAAGTCCATACAGCACTAACCTCTCACTTTGTCCTTGGCATCTATATGTTGCTAATTCTGGAAATGCCACAGCTGCTGGTGTTCTGGTGTCCCTCCACCCGGCTGCTGGTCAGGCTGCTCTGGGGCTAAAATCTCTTACTCACAGGGTCCTGGGCTTGGCTCACAGAGCACTGTGGCTGCACTGGCCACTCTCTGCTGGGCTTCCAGGCTGTCTTCAGCAGGAAGTTAGCTGCTCTGCATCATTTTGTGAGTTCTGTAGCTCCAGAGTTTATTCAGAGTCCCATTTTACATAAATTTGAAAGTGGTGTGGGCCAAAGCACTGCGAAAGTGCTGTTTCTACTCCGCCATCTTGACTCTGCCCCTCCATTTATCTACTTTAATGATTCCTTCATCTGTCTTCATATAGTACATTATATAGGTCATTTATTTTGACTTTCTATAGCATTCTAGTACCTTTATGGAGGACACAATCTAAGGGGCAGGAGAATTTAATTAGATTGTTTTAAAATAAAAAGCACTGTAAATATCATATCAATTATTTTTATATAATATATAATATTATTTTAATATAATATAATATATTATAATATAATATATTTTATATAATTTTTTCTCAATAATGAATCATAGAGAAAAGATAGGTATACTGGATTAAAATTTACACTTCTGCAAAACAGTAAAAAAGATCACACTATTTACATGTTATTGTTGTTTTTTATTAATTTTTAAAATTGTGACCCAAATCCATACTCATAGGCTATTTTGTTGTTTGTGTTTGTTTTTGTTGTCATTGTCACTGTTGCCATTATTGATGATGAAGATGATGATGATTTGACCTAATAGTCTGCATTTCAGCCAAATCAGCCTGCTTATTTTTCTCCACATAATATCCCATCTCCTAATTCCATACCATCATGTAACTTTTTAATATACCTAGACATCTCTCCTTTTTGACTCTGACCTCTTGGAATTCTTAGTTGTCTTCAAGGTTCTGCTAAGTGTTTCTTCCTACATGCTGCATTTCTTGCCTTCTATCCATGTAGAAATATCCTATATTTACTCATCTGTATAAATAATACTTATGCAAGAATATAAGTTGTATAACAGACTGTTGTGTATGTTGTCAGAAAAAACTAACTTCAAAACAGGATTCAGATAATTACTATCTGTGTGACACTGGGAAAGTCACCTAACCAAAGTCTGTCTCAGGTTCTTCATTTATAAAAAGAGAACGGGAATAATACATATTTCCTAAGGTTGGTGTGAGGACAAAATGATTTAATGATTTCATTTAAAATAATATTTTATTTTTCCAGTTATATGCATAGACAATTTTAACATTCTTTCAAAACAATTTTTGAGTTCCAAGTGTTTACCCTCTTTCCCTTTACCCTCCCTAAAAAGGCATGAATTTTAAACCGGTTATGTATGTAAAACCATATAAAACCATACAAAACATATAAAATGTTTTCCATAATAGTAATGCTGTGAAAGAAGAAAGAGACCAAAAGCAAACACACACACACACACACACACACACACACACACACACACACACACAAGATAAAGAGAAAATGGTATCCTTTGATCTGCTTTCAGACTCCATCAATTTTATTTTTCCTTGGATGTGGATAGTATTTTCCATCATGAGCCCTTTGGAATTGTCTCAGATCATTGTATTGCTAAGAAGAACTAGATTATTCATAGTTGATCATCATACCCCATAGTTGTTACTGTGTATAATGTTCTCCTGAGTTTACTCACTTCACTTTGCATCTGTTTGTATAAGTTTGTCCAGGTTTTTCCTGAAACCTGCCATTGGTCATTCCTTATAACACAACACTGTTCCATTACTTTCATATACCATAGCTTGGAAATAACTTTAAAGAACTTTTGTAAATATTAAAGCACTTTTTTTATTTGTATTTTCAGTTTCAAATTTTCTCCCTCCCTCTAACTGCTCTTCCATCTAATGAGAAAACAAGAAAAATAATGCCCATTATATTTATGAAGTCATGTAGAATATTTCCACCTTAGCCATGGAAAGAAAGAAGAAAGGAAGGAAGGAAGGAAGGAAGGAAGGAAGGAAGGAAGGAAGGAAGGGAGGGAGGAAGGAAGGAAGGAAGGAATAAAGGAAGGAAGGAAAGAAGTTCTCTCTGAAGATATATAATTTATATTCATGATTCATTTGAAATTGTTTTATATAGTTGTATTGATCAGAATAGCTATGTCTTTTATATTGATAACTCTTACAATATTGGTATTACTTTATATGACATTCTCCTAGTTCTGATCACTTCATATTGAATCAGTTCATACAAGTTTTCCCAGGTTTTTTCTGAAATGATACCCTTCATCATTTTTATAGAACTATAATATTCCAGCACAACCATATACCAGAACTTGTTCAGTCATTCCCCATTTGACGGGCATCCCCTCAGCTTCCAATTCTTTGCTACATAGAAAAAAGCTGCTATATTTTTGTACATATGGGTCCTTATTTTTTTTTATTTTATTTTATTTGATCTCTATAGGATAGTATAGTATTACTGAGTAAAAAGGTATGCTCATTTTTATAGCGCTTAAAGCATAGTTCCAAATGATTCTTCAGAATGGTTGGACCAGTTCACCACTCAACCAACAGTGCATTTTAGTGTTACTTTTTTCACATCTCCTCTACAACTTGTCCCTTTCCTTTTCTATCATGTTAGCCAATCTGATAAATGTATGGTAGTACATCAGAGTTGTTTTAATTTTGAGTTTCTCTAGTTATCAGTGATTTAAAGCACTTTTTCATATGGCTATTGATAACTTGGATTTCTTCTTTTGAAAACCACCTATTCACATCCTTTGACCATTTTCATTTGAGGAATGGCTCTTACTTTCTATAAATTTATCTCATTTCCCTCTATATTTGTCACATGATACCTTTATCAGAAAAAATTCCTTTTACTTTTCTCCTAAGGTTTTTTTTTCATTCTAACTTTACCTACATTGTTTTTGTTTTAGTAAAAATTTTTAAAATTGATGTTAATCAAAAGTATCCAAATTTCCTTTAGCAGTCCTACCTCTTGATTTGTCATGAACTATTATCTTATCCATGTATGTTAAGAATAATTTTCCAGGAAGGGCAGGAAGGAAGGAGGGCAAGAACAAGTATTTATTAAGGATCAATGGCATATTCAGCACTTTGAGCTTTACAAATGTATCCCATTGATCCTCACAACTTTGAGAGGTAGATAAAGTGATAAAAGAGGGTAATAGCAATAAAAATGGTTTACTAAATTTCAAAACCATATCTTATCTGTTACCTTTGTTTAAAGATCTATGCTCTGGGCACTGCACAATGCCTAGAAAGGAGAAGGTACTTAATAAATGTTTATTGACTTACAAAAAAAAAAAGAATAATTTTTCCATGTTCCCCAGTTTGCTAATAAAATCCCCCATTATGTCTAAAGTGTACCCAATGTTGTACTTATATGTATATGCAAGTTGCTTGTTTACATCTATTTTCTGCCAGACTGATGTTCATTTGTCCCAGGAGTTTTTTTTGTAAAATAGTACTTTTCTGACCCATGAACTGGGATCTTTGGATTTATCAAACACTAAGTAACTGTGATAATTTGTTTTTGTATATTGTGTAATCTATTCCATTGATCAGCTGCTCCATTAGCCAGTACCAAATTGTTTTGATAATAGCAATTTTGCAGTACATTTTGAGATCTGTTACTGATAGGTACCTTTTTCTTTATTTTTTTCATTGGTTCCTTTGATATTGCTGACCTTTTCTTCTCTTAGATAAATTTTGTTATTATTTTTTCTAGCTCTATAAAATAATTTTAATAGTTTGAGTGGTATGGCACTGAATAAGTAAATCAATTTTTGTAGTATTATAATTGTTATTATACTGGCTTGATCTTCCCATGAGTAATTGACATTTCTACAGTTATTTGAATGTACCTATTTGTGTAAAAATATTTTGTATTTATGTTCATCTAGCACCTGGGTCCAGTTCAAATGACAGTGAGGTTCCCCCATTTCCCCATCCATTTCACAAACTCCTTTTACATACCTCCTTCATGTGAGATAATTTCCCCCATTTTTCTTCTCTGTTTCTGCTTCCTTTTTGGTGCATCCCTGCTCCCTATTGACTGTGACTATTCCTATATGCCCTGCGTAACAGCCTATGAACACGACAAATGGGGCCAGATCTTCCATCTACTATGAACACAAGAATCTCCTGCAATCTCTTTCTTACCAAGTGTTCAATCACCTTACTGTGCCTGTATATCAGGTACTCTTAGTGCTCCTGCAGAAGCCACGATTATTGACTTTAGGACTCTTGATAGCTTCCACTACAATTCATGCCTGTTTTCCTGGCCAGCCCCAAGACTAATGTTCTCAGACCTTGCTTAGCTGCCTTGGGTTGGAACAATGACTCAGTAACTTTATATTGGTTTAAAGTTCAGAATTCTATTTGATGATTTCTGTGGTAATTTTGAAGGAGAGGTTTTTGAGGAAGTTTGGCAGCTATTATCCTTCACTCAACCATTTTGACTTTGACATACCCCCATCTATCTATCTATCTATCTATCTATCTATCTATCTATCTATCTATCTTTCTATCGATCGATCGATCTATCTATCTGTCTGTTTGTATGTCTGTCTGTCTATCTATCTACCTATCTATCATTAATAATAATAACAAAAATAATGATTATGATAATAATAATAATAATATCCTGTTAGTAAAATGGAAATACCTGAGGTCAGAGACTATTTAATTTTTATGTGTATTCCTAATAATTAGCATAATTTGCAATATAATGAACTTTTTAAAGTTAATTTATTTTAAACTTAAATACTAAATCTTAAATACACAATAAGAAAAGAAAAAGAACAATATAAACTTAAATACATAAAAAAAGAAAAAAATACATTTCCATGTGCACAGTAGGACACAAAAAGAGTATGCAAAATTTGTGGCAATAAATTTCCATTTCAAGAAAGTCTGTATAATAAATACTATCCATTGTGTTCAAATATGTCCATCTTTTCTTTGCTCCTTGTAAGCTTTCTTTTGTTCTCTACTATGCATTTTTCACTTTGTTCTTTTTCCCTCCTTCCTCCCCCCTCCCCCAGAAGGCTAAAATTAAGCATATATGTGAGTATACACATACATTTATATGTAAATGCATACACATGCATATCTACACAATACATATATGCACATATACACATGCATATACTTTCATATACATAATATACTTAATTATCTATAGCAACACTCATATATATATATATATACATATACATATATATACATATACATTCATATGCATCTATGTAAGACCATACTATACTTATTCATCCTCTTTTTCTGAATGTAGATAACCTTTATCTTCATAAGTCTAAGTCTTTCCATGTTTTTCTAAGTCTAGCAACTCATCATTCTCTACATCACAGCAATATTCAAATCTCATACTGTCTAGTTTTTTAAAATAGTCTAAAATAACATTGATTAATATGGCTGACATATAGTGTAGTTTCCCCATTTTTCTCTTATGATTAAATATTTTAGCTTTAACTATGCTTTAGATTATGATTACCACCCTTGCTTTTTTCCCTAATAAATCACTCACCTTATCTTTAATTCTTAATTAGAGTTATTTAATTTAATTTAGATTTTTTTTATTGAGTTAACTCTTAATAAGGGCTTACATAACAAAATAAAATTAAAATAATATGAGGAAGGTCAGGAATAAGAATTAATGAAGTGTTCACTGTGTGAGCTCAGTGTACTTTACAAATATTATTTCATTTTATCCTCACAAATATTCTATGAGGTAGGTGCTATTATTATCTCTATTTTAAAGATGAGGTAACCTGAATCAGAAGTTACATGATTTATACAGTTTCATATAGCTAGTAATGTCTGAGGCAACTTTTGAACTCTAGTTTTCCTGACTTTAAGTCCAATATTCTATCCATGGTGTTATCTAGCTGTACATATGACTATATCACACAATTTAGCACTTGATGAAAAACATGGCCTTTAGTTATTTATTTTATCTCCAATACCAGAGTGTAAATTTCTTAAAAGCATGGGGTGTGGCTTACATACATTGACTTTCCTCAAAGGTGCTACCTAACACTATATTGGGCATATAGTGGTTGATGTTTATCACACACTTTTGTGGACCTTCCTTATTTAGCACTGTGTAATATATTTTATGAAAAAACTTCCTTTGTTTCAGTATCTGCTAACTTAATAATCTAGGAACTTGTCCTCAGCCTATTTAGTCTACAGCTAAAATATCTGCACAGATTCCCTTGCTTTGTTCCCTTTGACCAGTTCTGGATTCTTCTTCCAATCCTCAGTAGCTTGGGTCTTTACTCTGCCCCTAGGTAACTGACAAGGATGAGTCTTATAAAGGGATAGTGTTTAGATAAATATAGGATCTTGTTGAATGATATTTTTTTCTGAATAATGTTCACATTTAAACTGATAGGTAATTAGGAACTGGTAACATAGCCTTCCTTACCCAGTGGTTTCCCTGGCAGGTGATCTAGACTTCAAGCATAGCCTGGTTCCAAACTACAGGGGAGGAACTATAACAATACAATATACATATATTCCTTATTCTTGTATTATGGAGTCTGACTTTCTAAGGAAAGTAGTTATCTCTTCTTCTCTTGTAGCAGTGATGGGCTAAATGGTAAATGAAGAGCCTGAAGATGAATGCACCTTGCTTGCTAAATAAGACTGATTTGAGCAGAAAATCTTGTTTAATTTGAATAGAAATAGCTTTATCTCTGCTTGAAGAAGAAGGGTAGTTAGGTGGTGCTGGGCCTGATTTCAGGAAGATTCATCTTCCTGAATTCAAATCTGGCCTCTGATACTTGTTGGCTATGATCCCAAGCAAGTGGCATTCCCTTGTTTGCCTCATTTTAATCATCTGAAAAATGATGTGGAGAAGAAACAACAAACCACACCAAGGTCTTTGTCAAGAAAACTCCAAATGGGGTCACAAAAAGTTGGACACAACTAAGTAATAACAAAATGCCTGAGGGTTGTTTGTGTGTGTTCACACATATACATATGTAAACAAATATGTATACATGTATGTATATACATATATACGTGTATGTGTCTGACACACATAAGTTCAACATGAAAATCTTGGCATCAATTAGGCAAAGAGTTTAATATTCCCTTATTTATCTCAAGTCATTCAAATCCTGAAGAAATATAATGTGAGGATATGAGTAAGTTGAACTTTTTTTTAAATAAAAATACTTTATTAACTTCTGGTTTAAATCATTCATTTCAGCCAGATTTTGAGTTATAAATTTTCTCCCTGTATTTCCCCTACCCACTGCCCCAAAATAGCAATCCCACTGGATACCCCCTCCTCCAATCTGCTCTCTCCTATATCTTCTCCCATAAACCCTTCAACTTTCCAGTAAGGCATTGTGGATCTCTTTGCCCCATAGCCTGCATACCTTATTTCCCAGTTACATGTAAAATAATATTAATAATAGTATATATATATATATATATATATATATATATATATATATATATATATATATGTGTGTGTGTGTGTGTGTGTGTGTGTATACATATATTTAAACTTTGACTTCCAGATTATATATATATATACATATATATATATATATATATATATATATACATATATATATATATGTATATATATATATGGAGAGAGAGGGAGAGAGAGAGAAAGAGAGAGAGAGAGAGAGAGAGAGAGAGAGAGAGAGAGAGAGAGAGAGAGATACTTCTATGCCCTTCAATTATTTTCATACTGAGAAAAGTTTCATCAGTTACAATTGTCGTTTTTCCATGTAGGAATGTTAATAGTTCAACTTTGATGAGTTCCTTATGTTTTCTTTTCCCTGTTTACCTTCTCAAGCATCTCTTGCTTCTTGTATCTGAATGTCAAATTTTCTATTCAACTCTCATTTTTTCATCAAGAATGCTTAAAAGTCCTTTATTCCACTGATTGACCATTTTTCCCCTGAAACATGATACTCAGTTTTGCTGGGTAGTTCATTCTTTGTTTTAATCCCAGCTCCTTTGACCTCCAGAAAATCATATTCCAAGTCCTTTGATACTTCAGTGTAGAAGCTGTCAGATCCTGTGTTATCCTGATTGTGTTTCCACAATATTCAAATTGTTTCTTCCTGGCTGCTTGTAATATTCTTTCCTTGATCTGGGAATTCCAGGAGCTCACTATAATATCCCAAGGCATTTTCTCTTTTAGATCTTTTTCAGGAAGTGATTGGTGGATTCTTTCAACCTCTATTTTGTCCTCTGGTTATAAAGCATCAGGGCAGTTTTCCTTGATAATTTATTGAGGGATGATTTCTAGGTTCTTTTTTTGATCATGGCTTTCAGGTCGTCCAATAATTTTTAAATTATCTCTCCTGGATCTATTTTCCAGGTCAGTGGCTTTTCCAATGAGATATATCACATTGCCTTCTATTTTTTTTCATTTTTTTAGATCTGTTTAATAGTATGTTGATTTCTCATAAAGTAACTAGCTTCCATTTGCTCCAATCTAATTCTGAAGGAATTATTCTCTTTAGTGAGCTTTTGAGATTCTTTTTCCATCTGGCAAATTCGGCTTTTTTGAGTCATCCTTCTCCTCATTGCCTTTTTGAGATTCTTTTACCATTTGATTTACTCTATTTTTAGGTGTTATTTTCTTCAGTTAGATTGTTGATTCTCATTTCATAATTTTCTTGCATCGTTCTCATTTCTCTTTCCAATTTTTCATCCACTTCTCTTATTTGCTTTTCAAAATCCTTCTTAAGGTCCTCTATGGTCTGTAACCAGCTCTTGGTTTGGTGCAGGAGTTCTCATTTCACTGTCTTCTTCCTGTTCCATGCTTTGATCCTTTTTGTCCCCAAAGTAGCAGTGTAAAGTTGGGTTTCTCTGTTTACTTTGCTTCCCTCCTTTGCTCATGTTACCACTCAATTACTTGACTTTTGGGCTTTTTGCCACAGTAGGCCTCTGCTACCAGACAGGGGAGCTTTGTCCCAAATGCTGGGGTTTTCTCAGCTGCCGAAGGTAAGAGTTGGGTGCCCTCTCTGAAGCCTCTACCCAATCTGGTAACATGGTCGCACACTGGAGGACCTCCACCCTAGACCCCAATCCAGATCCAAGCAGGTTAAAGCAAGAGCAATTACCCCTAAGACTGGTTGCTTGATCCCCCTACAGTCTGGAGGCAAGAAGCTGAAGCTATCACATAGCCAGTAGTTACTCAGTCATGGCACCTCAGTGGCTTCTCCCTCCATGGGATAAAGGCCCACCACACCCCCAGATGCTGGATCCCTAAGTCCATACTGCTCTGAACTCTCACTTTGTCCTTAGCATCCATGGGTTGATAATTATGGAAAGTACCATAGCTACTGGTGATCTGCAATCCCTCCAGCCGGTGGTTGATCAGGCCACGATGGGGCTAAAACCTCCAGCTCTCCCTGCCAGGCTGTCCTCAGCAGTATGTTAGCTTCTCTGTGTCATTTTGTGGGTTCTGTAGCTCCAAATTTTGTTCAGGGTCACCTTTTACATGAATTGGGGGAGGTGGAAGCCAGAGCCCCGTGAAAGTCCTGTTTCTACTCTGCCATGTTGTAAGTTGAACTCCTAACAGACTCTTTCACTTACCTTGGGAAGCAGAAAGAATAAAGTCCACAGGGAAAAGCTCCTGAATGATATAGTAATTGACCCACCTGCTGGTGGTTATTTTGCTTTTTTGCCTGAATCTTGAGGCCTCCTAAGAAGAAAATCAATGCCCATGATTATCCTTGGGTTTAGGATATTTGGTCTTACTGCACACTGCTTTACAATGTTAATTAGCTACCAGTTTTCTGGCATAAACAAGTGAACTGACCTATTAGGGTACACATAGAATACTCCTGTACATAGGTCTTTTGAAAAATGCTAGTAGCTTATCCACAGAGTATTATATATGTTTCTTTGACTTCTCAACAATGCGGGTGTTGTTGTTTCTTTTGTTAATGCTGTTGTCATTGCTTGCTAGAAAACTATTCACTCAAATAATGGCTATATTGTGGCATCTGGATTTTCTCAGCAACTAAAACATATGAAAAGGGATTAAAAAGATGCAGCCCTTTGTAAATGTTGACATTTCTGTTGTCAATTTTCCTTGTGATTCCTTTAGTCTTACAAATGATTCATAAGACAAGGAGAAAATCAATAACTCTTCAAGGAAAGCTGAGTTTATGAAAAAATTCAGGCTAGAGGAATAATGTGTTCTTTCTTAGTTTTCAATTCATTCAAGCAAAAGTATTCCTTCCTGCTTCAACTGAGTTTCTAAGAACGATACTAAGTTTAAATGATCCTTAACAGGAAGCACTCCATAATTCACTTCCTAGCTACAGTAAATCTATTAAAATCCTGTGTGTGTGTGTGTGTGTGTGTGTGTGTGTGTGTGTGTGTGTGTGATTAATGCCCAAGTATTTCAGAAGGTCCTCAGCTCCATTGAAGACCATTATGGAAGAATGGATAGCCACTATGAAGTTAATAAGAGAAAGCACAAAGAAAATCTACTGATGAAGTTTGATGTGAAAAGAACATTTGTCCCAAACTAAATATGTTATCAAGAGCTAAGGCACAGCATTTGTTCTGTTCTCAATTTGAAGATGGAGGAGAGAAGAACTTTCTTCAGCTCAGAAGATTTAATTAACTCTGGTTCTCATAGCTTATCAGTATCCTTTACCCCTGATATCCAATTTGAATGATCCCAAGGCCAGTCATCTCATAATTTTCTGACTGGTTACACTACAATGGATTTCTTCATCATGCCCATAGGAACCTCATCAAAAATCCTAAAAGATCAAATCAGCATTAATACTGACAACTCTTTAGTACCTTCTGCCCCTGGGATCCCTTTGCATGAAGTGCAGAACAAAGACTTACTTCCAAAGTTTCCATTGAAGGAGGGCATCCAGCCCAGTTATTTTTTCATTTCCTATCTGGCTGTTGGCTGGACTTCTTCATCATGCCCCCATAGCAGGGTAATTTTCTCTCTTCAGCTTCCTTTTGTGTTTTGTTATGCCACATTAAGGGATAGGTACTTTCTTTTTGATATTTTTTTTTTAATCGCCAGTGCTTAGCATGATGATTGGCACATAGCAGGTACATAATAAATGTTTCTTGGCTGACTTCAAGTATGCTCACTAACTCATGGAATGTAACATGGTAGGAAAAAAAAACTGAAATGAACCTTTTAAATGCCTACTATTTAGAAAGAGACTTGTGAGTGAATAGAAAAAATCAATTTTATAAAAAATGTTTTGCACATATCATATTCCAGGTATTATGCAAGGTACTTGTGATATGGTAATTGGTATGAATATGTCCCTGACTTCAAATAGCTTACCTTCTACCCTGAAAGACAACATGGACACACATAAGCTTATATAAATTCCATTATTTATAAATATAGTATCCATCTATATTATCTAAATATCTATCTATAATATCAATGTAGTTAGACTTCCTATTATAAATCTATTGAAATCCATTGTCTCTGTGAGACTATGTGTGTTGGGGGGAGGGGTATGATTAATGTCCACAGGTTGCAGAAAGGCATTAGTTCCACATGATAGCATCATGACACAGGCAATAGGCAGCCATTATGATGTTAATAATAGAAAGCATAGGTAAAGTGGCAGTCTAGTAACACTGTTTTACATGAAAGATGATAGACTAAAGATATTAGCAAGAGTTAGAGTACAATCAAAGCTATCAATAGTCACAGGAAAAAATTACTACTGATTAAATTACTACTAAATTAGTGCTAAATTAAATTATTATTGATTAAAGAAATGTAAATTGAAACAACACTAAAATAAGAGACATCCCCCACTTGATAAATGGTCAAAGGATATGAACAGGTAGTTTTCAGAAGATCTTAAACCTATTAATAACCATAAGAAAAAATAGTCTACATTGCTACAGATTAGAGAAAGGGAAATTAGAATGACTCTGAGATACCAGTTATCAGATTGGCTAACATGACAGAAAAGGAAAATGACAAATTTTGGATGGGATATAGAGAAACTATTAGTAAACTTGTCCAATGATTCTGGAGACGAAATTAGAACTATAACCAAAGGACTATGTAACTGTGCATACCTTTGAATAAGCAATACCACTACTAATATTATCTCAAAGAGATCAAAGAAAAATGAAAAGGATCCATTTATATGAAATATTTATAGCGTTTTTTTAAAGTGATAGAGAATTAGAAATTGAAAATTGAGGGTTACCTATCAATTTGAAAATGGCTGATGATTGTGACAGAATACTACTGTGCTATAAGAAATAATGAGAAGGATGGTTTTAGAAACAAATATCTGTATGCCCTGATGCAAAGTGAATAGAATGGAAATAACATTATATTCAGTAATAGCAATATTATAAGAATGACCAAATGTGAATAATTTATCTAACCTCATCAAAACAATAATCTAAGATAATTCCAATGGACTCAAGATGAAAAATGTTATCCAACTTCAGAGAAAGAGAGAACTGATGAACTCTGAGTGCAGACAGAGGAGATTTTCTTTCTTTTTTCTTATTGCTGGGTCTTTATTTTCAGTATATGTTTTCTTTTGTAGCATGGTTAATATGGAAATGTATTTTGTATGACCTCACACATATAATCAATATCATATGGCTTGCCATCTAAATGGAGGAGGGAGAAAGAGGAGGGAAGGAGAGAAATTGGACCTCAAATTTTAAAAATATGATTTATATGTAATTTTTAAATATTAAATTAAATAATAATTTAAAAAAAAATTAAACTACGGAAAATCACTTGCCTTTTTGTGAATTTGAAGGTGGCAGTAGTAAATCATATCTAGCTATAGAGAGAGAGACAAAAAGGGGGAAGGGAAGAGACAGAGACGGAGAGAGGGAAAGAGAGAGATTAAGATTTTGATGGACTTAGTAGTGGGGATATTGGAGAGAAAAGAGGATGAGAAATGCCTTCATATCAGAGGGGATATTTACGCTGACCTTTGAAAGAAATCATGTATTACAAGAGGCAGAGGGCATTTGATTGTTAGTTCCTTGAAGGTATGAACTGTTTTTTGCCTTTTTAATTATCCAAAGCATTTAGTCTAGTGCCTAGAACATAATAAATGTTTACTGACTGTCTGCTAGTTGAGAAAAGGAGGGTTGCATACATGGGAGTTCTGCAGTTCAATCATTTTTCAGTAATGTCTGACTCTTCATGATGCAATTGGGGTTTTCTTGGCAAAGATACTGGAGTGATTTGCCATTTCTTTCTCCAGCTCATTTTATAGATGAGGAACTGAAATAAACAGGGTTGAATGACTTGCCCAGGGACCAAAAGCTAATGTCTGAAGCGAGATTTGAACTTATGGAGATAAATATTCCTAATTGTAGGTCCTGAACTATATCCTCTGCACGAACTGCCCCTCCATACATGGGGATATCTCTGCAAAGATATATCAATAGGATGCATGTAAAAAATTGTTTGTGAGAAAGAAAAAGAAAGCATGCTTGGCTATATCATAGATTATATAACATGAACAAAATAATTTATGATAAAGACTGGAAAATAAAATTAGAGATTTTGAAGTGTCAAAAGTGTCCAAAATACTGTATT